>JACEFO010000655.1:0-118408 GCA_015342445.1 Digitaria exilis
CTCTGTTGAACCAACCTTGCACGATCAGATTGTTGAAGCCCAATTAAATGACGCAAAGATTAAAATCCTTAAAAGGAAATTGGCAAAAGAGAAGGTGAAGGAAAAATACAAGTGTTTCCGGCTAGATGGGCAGGGAGTGATGTGGTTTCAACATCGCATAGCGGTGCCCAAAAACACTGAACTCCGGAGGAGGATTATGGATGAGGCCCATCCTCTAAATTTTCTATCCATCCCGGTAGCACCAAAATGTACCAAGATTTGAAACAAAACTTTTGGTGGACTAGGATGAAGCGAGAAATTGCCACGTATGTGTCGGAATGTGACACGTGTCACCGGGTTAAGGCTAGCCACTTGAAGGTAGCAGGCACGCTTCAACCTCTACCTATTTCCTCATGGAATTGGGAAGATATAAGCATGGACTTTATTGTTGGACTTCCCAGAACCCCTCAGGGGCATGACTACGTTTGGGTAATTGTGGACCGCCTTACTAAGACCGCACATTTTATTCCGGTCAATACCGTTTATACCGCTAAGAGGTACGCTGAGATTTAATTGGAACAGGTCGTTTGTCTACATGGGGTACCCAAGACGATAATTTCAGATCGTGGTACTCAATTCGGGGCACGCTTTTGGGAACAATTGCAACTATCCCTAGGCACAAAACTGATCCGTAGTTCGGCATATCACCCTCAAACCGAGGGGTAGACGGAAAGGGTAAATCAAATACTTGAGGATATGCTTCGAGCTTGTGTTATCCATTACGGGAAGAACTGGGAGAAATGTTTATCTCTGGCCGAATTCTCCTATAACAACAGCTACCAAGCGAGTCTTAAAATGGCACCTTTCGAAGCCCTGTATGGTAGAAGATGTCGGACCCCGTTGTGTTGGTCCCAGGCAGGCGAGAGGTATACCTATGGCCCTGACCTTTTAAAGGCAGCGGAAGAAAAGGTTAGGATCCTCCGTGAAAATTTGAGAACCGCCCAGTCACGGCAAAAGAGTTACTTTGATCAACGGCGGAAGCCACTTCAATTCGAAGCCGGCGATCACGTGTATCTCAAGGTCTCCCCAACCAAGGGTGTGCAAAGGTTCGGATTAAAAGGAAAACTTGCACCTCGCTACATCGGCCCATATGAAATTACTCAACAATGTGGACCGGTAGCCTACCGTGTGAAGCTTCCCGAGAAGCTCTCAGCCGTGCACGACGTATTCCACGTTTCCCAACTCAAGAGGTGTCTTCGTGTTCCGACCGAAGTTGTTGAACAAGAAGAACTCTCGGTTGAACCGGATCTCTCCTATGATGAGCATCCCATTAAAATCCTCGATGAGAAAGAGAGACAAACACGAAGGAAAGGAGTTAAAATGTACAAAATTCAGTGGAGTCATCACTCCGAAGATGAAGCCACGTGGGAAACCGAAGACTATCTTAAGAAGAATTTCTCCGACATCCTTGCTTAAGCCAAAGGTACTTTTCCCACCTTGTTCCTAAGTTTAATCGAATCTCGGGACGAGATTCCTTTTAAGGGGGATAGGCTGTGACATCCCTGAAATAAAAATATAGAAAACACCTTTAAGACAGGTTAAAAGGGGAAAAAGTGATGTTGGAATTCAAAAATTCATCAAAATTCAAATTTAAATTCAAAAACAAAGGTCTTTTGACACCCAACTGAAATCTCAAGAATTCTGTACTAAACTTGAAAATCTCCAAAAATAAAAGTTGTTTTTCATCACAAATAAGGCCTAGTCACTGCTTGGAACTTTTGAAAATTTTGCAGTTTAGCCCCTCAAAAACTCGAAAAACAGTTCTGAACACCTTTTTGAATTTGGGTTGTTTGAGATTGAAAAATTTGAAATTTCTGGTTCACCCCAAAAACAAAGTTGTGTCCCACATCTCAAATTCCAACTTTTATTTTTACACTTTTTCATGTTCAGTTCAAATTTTTGGAGAAAATTCAAAAGGGGCAAAGGAGCTCCACGAGGGCGCCTGGCAGGCCCTGGCGCGCTCTGCGCCTGGCCGGAGCTCGGCCGCCACATGGCCGGCGAGCGGCGGAGGCTGCGCCGAGCCGGCCGAGCCGCGGCGGCCGCTGGCGTTTGTCCTCACGCGCTTGTCCAGCCCCTCCCGAGCCGTCACGTCGCGCTCGACAAGCCGCCTCGCCTCGCGCCGCGCAGACGCCATCATGGCGGTCGGAGCGCCACCGTGGCCGCGCGCTCGCGCGCGTCGCGCAGAGCCGCTTTGTGGCGGATTCTCTCCCCCGCTACGTGCCAAGCCTCCTCTGCAGCGTATCCCACTCCCTCACGCGACAATCTCCGACGCCCAACCCTCGCGCGCGCTCTGTTCGAGCTCGGCGCGCATCAATGGCGCGTCACGTCGACCTTCTCCCCTCACGCGTGCTCCCGAGGCAGCACGTCGACTCTCTAGCGTGCCAAAGCACTCCACCGAGCCCCTCACCACTTCCCCTCAGTCCACAGCACTGCCATTTCACTTCCCCGCGCTTGCTCCCGTCGTCTTCAACCTCCAGCCACGCGGACCGAGCCGAGCTTCGAAGCCAAATTCGTCCTCGTCCCTCCACCATTCCCAAATCCCTTGCGCACAGAGCTAGACCACTTTCCGAGCTTCCATTTCCCCCACTTCTCGCGAGCTCTCCCCAACTCTCCGGCGAGAAATTGGATTTTCCCCCAAATCCACATTTCCGGCCGCCGGAGCACGCGCACGTCGAGCCCCTACTTCGAGCCCTCCCCGAGGTCAACCGAGCCTTCCACTAGCTTCGCTGAGTCCCACTGGTGCTCGAGCACCCCTCCAACCCCGGCGAGATCCACCACCCTCGCCGGAATCGAGCCCGCGGCGGCCGCACCGCCACCGCACGTCGCCGGCGAACTCCGAGCTTCCCCCGGCCTCCTAACCGCCACCAATCGACTCGTGGTGAGCCACTGGTCCTTTTCCCCCACTTCCCCGACCCTATCTCGCCGTCGTTTGGCCGGCGCAACTCCGGCGACGAGCCGAGGACCTAAGTTCATCTTCTTCCTTTTTCCAGGGTTCCCAATGAAAAAGGCAGGGACCTGTTCGTGAAGTTTCAAAAGATTCAAGGGCCGGCGCGTAAAAAGATTCTTAAGGTTTAAACCTTTTTCCCGAAATATTGTAAAATCCACCAAAAATCGTACAAAAATCAGAAAAATGCACAAAAATACTCCCAGGACTCGTGAGATTGTAAACTCCAATCTCATGTTAGCATGTATGTACTTTTGGTGAACTATTTTCGAATTAAAATTCAAACTGTGAATTTAGAAACTTGTGCACCATTTTAAATCCAGAGTTCCGCTAGGGCTGAGCTTTTGATATGTTGTTTGCAGTGACTTTGGACACCTTGTGTCCAAAGGGGACCTAAAAATATGGACAATAGCTTCAGTTATGAATTAATTTGTGATTCCTGTCTTATTGCAGTCCTGAAATTATTAAAAATAATCCATGCAGCTAAAAATCACCATTTTTCTCCTGAGGCCTAAGAACTTGTTAGCACATCTGCTAAAAATACAAAACTTAATTTTTGCTCTGTTTAGACTAGCAAATAAATAGATATGTGTTTTCGGATAGAAATTTGTTGAGGACTGTCCAAGGGTTATTTTGAGCCACCACTTGGCCAGAGCCCTCCTTACACTGATGACTAGCTCTGGTAGGACAATTTCCTGATTTGGATGTATTTTCGATTTTATATGAATTTATCTTTTTTCTTTAAGCAGCAGTTTGTACTATAATTAATAAATTTTGTGTAGTTCAGTTTTAGCTAAATTTTGGAGTGAGCCTAACTCTTATACTCCAGTAGCTGTCATAAAGTTTATAGATAAAAAGGATGAACAGAAACCGAGAAACAAAAATGAGAAGAATTTACGGTGAAATTAAGTTATATAAAAGAATAGACCTTTTTGATAATTAATTAAAATGAAACATGGAAAGTCTAAAATTCCAGAACAACACCCCAAACCTCAAAATAATAAATGGGAATTCTTTTATATGTGTACACAATCACCATTATAGATGCGTAAAATTTTCCACACCCCCTCCTCTAATTTTGTGAAGGAGAAAGTAGTCCATTAGCATGTCTAGGTGAATATGGCCTTCAAGGCCTTAGTTTTGGAATCACTAGGCAGCCGCTATAAAGTTATGCATCTCATGTAGAAGGCGCAGTTGCGGACGGCTTCTATCATCTCATCCCCGCCGACGAAGAAGGCATCCCGGAGAACGGTGCCAGCGAAGGAACAGTCGACCCGGAGGCTAACACTCAGCTAGCGCAAGAAGGCAAGCCCCGGAGCATAACCTAACTTTTCAAGTTTATGCATCTATGAATTACCTATGCTTGTGCATTTACGTTTCAAGGAGTTGCTTGAATACCTTAGTTGCATAATTCTAGTACCTATGACTTGCAACACTAGTATGAAAGGATCGATAGGGCATTGCTTTAGGTCCGTTACAAGTCGAGTGATTTCCTGTCACTCGCGAGACATAGGAGTTGCTTGTCTTTACTTATGTTGGAATCATAAGGATGGACGGGCGGGATGGTAGATGTAGATCTCCCGTCCGTGTATGATAATTGATTTAAGGTCGAAACGTGTGGTTGTGTGTCAAGTTTTTGAACGTACCACATGCATGCCGATATATGGGAATCGGTAAGCCCGGTACCAGATTGAAGCAGCTAGGGCCGATAGCCATCTCTCCTTGGAAACTTTTGTTTCCCCTGCCGTACACTTGTGGATATATGCGTGATGCTGTGAGTGAAGCAGTAAACCTTTATCCTAAGGAAGTGGACCCGGTTCCGAATTGTGGATCGATGGGAAAGGTTGGGAAGTGCTTGTAGCTTTTATAGCAAGCATTATCCGTGTGTGTTGGGTTTCCCCTGGCCAGGTAGCAAAATTCGGTTCGAACTGTCCGCTTCTCGCGGTTAATGAGACTGCTTGACCGCTTGGCTGCATTGAGTAACAAGTGGAACTATGAGAATGATGAACTTGTTGTATGAATTAAATTGTATTGCACCACTTGTATGCTTAGAGAGGATGCTAATCTAGAATGGTTAAATCTACTAGAATATGATGCTAAAACTATGAAAGCAAGGATCTACTCTTAGTTGCTTTTTGGCAAACAAACCCACCAGCCAAAAGCCTCTCATGTCTAGATGTCGGTGATGTAGTTTTCACCCGACGGGTAAGCCTTGCTGAGTATTAGTATACTCAGCCTTGCTTGTGGCTTTTATTACAGGTACTGTGATGGATGTGGCAGTCGATGCCATTACTTGGCCTACCCAGGTTCCCCCTGGATGGCACATCGAGTGGGTTCCGTCCTCTGCCGAGGAACGGGAGGAGTAGCACCATGGCAGGCTTCATCATGGTGTTACTATGTATCGTTGCTAGTTTACTTTTCCGCTGCTACGAACTATTTATTCCGCTGCAATGAACTTGATACTCTGATTTAAATTTCAAACTTGGTTTGTAATAACTTTGTGATACTATTTATGTATGATAAATTTGTGGAATATTGTAATCTCTGGAACTCACCTTCGTGTGGGCGTGCTTGTTGTTCCGATCGAGAAAGTACGTGGTTAAATCGGGTTTAATCCGACGGCACTCGAGCTTATTCCGGATTAAGTGCCTGACGGCTTGATTAGCGGTCCAGGGGTACTTAACTTGGAATAATTTCGGAGTGGTCCGCCACATCAATATGGGATTTTTATGCCTCATATCTACTGACATTGTCAAACATGTTGTCCGGGTTCTTCCGAGGCCACATCGGACTGATTCTATGCACTTCATAATTCGGAGCCTTTATGATAGGTCTATCCGGGTTCCTTTAGGGCCGTACACGGATTTGTTCCTACTTTCCTGCTTAATTGTATCGTGGAAATTTTTAGCTTTAAGCTGCCGCTTCGTGGGTCTTACTAGGTCCTTGTCTAAAAGGCCTCATATAGTTCGTTCCCCCAAGTTACCACTTCTCTATAAAATATAGCTTCAGATATAGAAATCTCCCTGGGTTCCCTCGGGTCCACAGGAGGTTTGTTTTTTGGGTCAAAATTTATCACAAATATATTTTTTGACTAAGTCTTGGTGTCGAACACAGAGACACCCAAGGGTTCGTTGAAATCTTTGGTTTTCTTCTTCATATGCGCATAAATTTACAATCATCGAATATAGAAATGATAATATTCATTACACAATAACTTGTTCAATTACAGATAACTTTTTACAATTTTAAGCTTCGCGGGATGCCCTTGGCGATCGGCTCTGCTTCCTTCATCAGAACCCCGAAGCTTTCTTCAGTGCAGCTCGGCTCTGCGCCTTCTATACACTTGGCAATGTCCACTTCGGGGTACCTTGACTTGATGACTGCTAGGACATGAATCAAGCAAGCTTCAGAAGATTTCTTGATAAAGCCCTTTAGCTGGCGAGGAACAACCTTCAGACGATCCAAGAAAGATTGCAGGGCAGCAGGTTCTCCTGGGACAAGAGCTTTCACCAGTGGATTGGTGGGCTTCTCTAGTAGCATGATCCGCTTGGTGGCTTCAGCTAAGTCCCCATCAGAACTCTTCATCTGCTGAACGGTTTCTTCCAGTTCCGCCAACCACTTGGACGGCTGCTCCAGCTTCTGATCTAATACCTTTTTGTCCGCAAGATTCTCTCGCAGCTTCACCAGTTCTTCTGATAGCTGCTTGTTGTCTTCACGTGTGTTGGTATTTTAGACCGGCGATCCTATGAGGGGGTAGCCCAAGTAGTGTAGATCTAAATGAGAATAGGGAAGTCGCCTAGGCTCGAGAACAAGGTGGCTACACGACGCACGATGTAGATAGGTTCGGGCCTCAAGGTGAGTAAAACCCTACGTCCTGTATGAGGTTTTTGTGTATTATGTAGAGATATGAGATGAGATGGCGGGGGTCCCTACCGCCCCTTATATACATCGAGGGGGTAGGGTTACAAACCGAGGGAAAGAAAGATATGGATTGCTTTACAAGTATAATCCTAACTCCCCTAGATCTCCCGGATATTGTTGATCTTATCACCAGATCTGGTGGATCTCTATCTTGGGCGCTAAGTCATCCCACCGACCAAGGGGATACCCTAGTTGGGTGTTCTTTTGGAAGCTCCCAACTAGGTAGGCCTTCTTTGTGTAGGCCTACCTGCCCGGGGTTCTTATACCTGTCAGGTAGTACACCCAACAAGCCCCCGAGGATGTCATCGCCTGCCGCATGGCCGAGCCTCGAGAAGAGAAACACATTCCTTTCTTCACGTCTTGTTGATAGAAACGAGGTGGAGTACTTCTCTTGTCCAGGCTTGGTTTTGCAAAGGCCTTGATGTGCTCACGTAACAAACTGAAACCTTTAATTGGAGTACACCGAGTAGGTGTACCCTGGGTACCCCCGAGCCTCGCTTTGCTTTTGACAAAAGGAATCTGAGGTTCTTCAACGGAGCCTTAGTACACAACTTTCAATTTCGAAACAAATCGGAGTTCTTTTCAAACTCATTTGAATCTTGTGTTCGAATCAGAGTTCTTTTGAAACTCATAATCTGTACTTTTGTATGAATCGTTATGGGAATCAGTTTAAAACCCAAAATCATCGGGAGGTTATTATCCGCAGCCCCCGAGCCTTTGTTGGAATTTAGATCCAAAAAGGGCAAGAAAGGGTCTGTAAAAGGAAACCAACCGAGAATTTTTGGGCCTAAAGAGCCGGAACAGTCGCGTACGATGCGGAAATGGCATCGAATACACAGAACTGCCACCACTAGGGCGCCGTTGAGAGGCCCATATAATGCGGCGGTTCCCCTTCCTGGCAACTATTCACTTTAAACCTAGATCTGAGATTTCAGCCCCCAAGTTTCGAGAGAAGTCCTCGTGAGCACCCTTTGCCCATGAGAATCCCATCGCCGCCATCGTAAATCCACAACTACAGGCCATGGCCAGAGGCAACCAAGCATCCCGGGGAGCGAGCCGGAAGGAGAAAGCAGCTGCCGTAGCATGCGCCAAGAAGGAGGAAACCACCGCCCCGCAAGGGAAGAAAGAGGCGCTGGCCAACTAAGTGTCTTGGACTCCATCGACCATCGAGACCGGATACATTCAAGAGCTCATGCGGCTAGGATTCCTGCCTGAGCATGTCATTAGCGGGTGGAGGATTCCGGAGGAAGATTCGGCATTAGAGGGCACCGACGAGGTAACCGTCTTCCGCCGTTACTTCGAAGTCGGATTTGGCCTGCCCACCCACGAATTCTTCCGAGTGTTAGGTTATTACGGGATTCAAGCTGTGCATCTTAGTTTGAACTCCTATCTGCATTTATCGATCTTCATTCATCTGTGTGAGGCCTTCCTAGGGATTGATCCCCACTTTGAGCTGTTCCTCAATCTTTTCCGGTTGAAGAGTGTGCCCAAGGACGAAGAGCTGAAGTACATTAGTGGTGCGACGTGGTAGTTCAAGCAGGGGATGCAAGATAAATACATCCCCTACAAGACCAAGGACACCCACCGCAACTAGGAGCAGAAGTGGTTTTATGTGTCCAACCATGCCCCATCCCTTCCTGACAGGATGCCTGACCTGCCTTGGAGACAACTGCTGGAATCAAATCTTCAAGGACAGTGCCACAGATCAGATCGAGGTCTTGTTGGAGAAAATTGACGAGTTGAGGGAGGCTGGTTTGATTGGGGCCGGAGTGTACTTGAGCTTCCTGCAACGGCGTGTTTTGCCCCTAAGGATAAGGCAGAACATCGGATACCAATATTGTGGGCAGGAAGGACCCCAATCGGAGCCAGCCAGAGCCCCTCAGTATTGACGAAGCCATGGTGTTCGTGAGGCGATATCTCCATGAAGTGACGGAGATACCCCCTCAAATTCCTAAGTGCAATGCCACCAACCCACCAGCTGAGGTAGGTGTACTTGTAATTTGTAGTGCTACTTCAATGATAGGTGAATTCCAATAGATGAAACTGACAGTTGTTGTGAGGTGCAGGACTAGACCATTGCATTCTTCATCCCAGCGCTGTTGGATGCCAACGATCCACAGAACACTCCCATGTTGAAGGACACGTCCAACGTTGCCGAGAGGTATTGTTCCCACCCTGCTCTTCACCCCTGGTATTTGTGCTTTGAAAAAACTTGGTCTGATCCGTTGCCAATGTGTTGCATATGCTGTAGCAACTCAAGGGCAAGAAGAAGGCCGCCGACCATGCCCCAGATACCTCTGTGGCCGACCGGACGAAGGCCAAACATGCCCGTGAGAAGGCCAGAGCCCCCGGTCCTAGTAAGCCTGTGGTAATTGTTGATAGTTCACCAACTCATGAACCGCCAGTTGCCGAGACAACACATCCCACCAAGGCCCCGAGCCCTGCTCCATCAATGGAAGTTGACAAGCCCGCAGGGCAGAGTGAAGATCATCCCACCCCTGATCCGGTGTGAAACAGGAGCAGGAGATGCTAGCTGGCGACGGGCGGCGCTTGAAGAAACCACAGATCTGCTGAGCCCCGCCTCCTAGGTACGTCGTTGAGATATGTTCCTCTTCTAGTAGAGTGAATTGTTCGATGTTTTGACTCAAAACAACCCTAGCAGCGTGGTGGAGGTCAAAGGTGAAGCTGCTACCACAATGCCTAAAGTAGACCCTTCTCCTACAGCAGGCTTGTGTGCCGAGGCTGTGCTCGAGGAAATGCCACTGTTGCAGCACCTGCGTCTGAACCTTCAACCACTGCAGGTCGAAGAAGCCCATCAGCAATGCCGATGAAGCCTCCTGCCTTTTCGTTTGAATCTATGGGCTAGGGGAGTTCGCACCGGCCGAGCCAGGGAGATGAGGAGGATGCTAGGCCTGTGGTCGGCGTGGTTCAAGAGGTTGGAGCTGTGGCAGCAGAGGAGGTTGAGGAGATCCCTCAGGTGATACGGCCCCAGGAGGAAGAAGTCCTCCCTATGGGAGATGCTTTTCGGATGGGGTTCATTGACGAGGATGAGGAGGCCCAAATGTTTGACGGGGAACTTGACCGCGCCGAGCTGAGGAGAGGCCAAGAGCTGGCCGTGTCGTGCCTCCGTGTTCCACGTAAGCACCCTCTGCTGTTGTAAATCTTTGAAGTAGGCCGCCATGTGTCTTGAATGCCCTTCTCTGCATAGGGAATTGCAGAGACGTCCGCCCAGAAGTCCGCGCTGCTGCAACATTTTTGTTGAGCGGCAGACAGTGATGGATTTCCTCGAAGATCGTCTGAGGATGGAGCGTGCTGCTATCAAGAAAAGTCATGACGAAATAGAGGCCTTCAAGATAGTGATGAATGAGCGTACTGCCGCCGTAGAGAAGGCCGTGGAGCACGTCAAAGGTCACCTTCACAATTACATGGAGAAGTTGGCAAGTGAAAGAGAATATAGGCTCCTAATTTGGTTTTGGCGATTAGTAACAACATAATCATTGCGACTAAGAAGTGTTTTGCAGAGGTAAAGTTTAAGTTAGTGCAATGATGGGCTTTCACAGTATTCTTGGGCCCCATCATTTGAGAATGATTGTATTGGTGCAAAGGATATGCTCGAAGATTAAGGATAAGCTAGTTCTAAGTGCTGTTTGGATGATGAGAGGCACTTAGACTAGTTTAGGTCTTTGTTTTCCTTTAGCCGTACTATAAAGGGGGTCGAAGTTAGGTGTGGAGCACACTTGTGGGCATTGAAGCCCTTGAGAAGTTGAGAAACTCAAAGAAGTTGAATTGGACGAGTTTCGATCTCAAAAGAGAAGAAGACAGCACAAAACTCAGAGGCATCGACTATTTCAACGGTGTGCTAAGGCACCATCGAATTAGTCAATGGCCCCTGGTTTTCTCACACAAACACTGGCGCAGCTCTCTGAGTCGCGTCGACTGATTCGATGATGTGACCATCGAATTAGTCGACGGCCCTCAGTTCCACCCAGATGGTGGTGCAGTGTTCTGTGTAGCGTTGACTGATTCGACGGTCTACCCATCGAATTAGTCGATGGTGCGTGAAGATGTGAAGACTCCAGAGTGCATGGCTCTGAGTAGCGTTGATTGATTCGACGGCAGTAGCACCAAATGAGTCGATGGTCTCTGATCTTTGTGAAGATTTTGTGGTGCATGACCGTGGGTAGCATCAACTGATTCGATGGTGTAAGCGTTGAAATAGTCGATGAAGAAACTAGCCGTTGCATTGTTCAAAGTTTGAATGGAAAGCAGGCGTCGACTGATTCGACGATGTGACCACCGAATCAATCGACGGCTCTGTGAATTGCATAATGGTTGGATTTCGAGTGGGTGCTATTTATACCCCTTCACTCACTCATTAGAGACTCTCTTGCCACACGAGTTTCACTGTTCATCTAGCCGTTGTTGGGAAGTGTTTGAGGGCAAGAGAGACACTTGGCTTGATTGGTGTTCTTGGTCTTGTGAAGATTAAGGACTCTCTTTAGTGCTTGAGAGTAGAAAGTGTGCATCCATCTAGCTCTTGGTCTAGTGTAGGTCAAGTGAAGATCTTTGGCTTGTTACTCTTGGTGATTCGACATCACCTAGACGACTTGGTGGTGTTGATCTTGGGAGCTCACGTGGAGATTGTGTGAAGCCCCAAGAAGGTATACACGGTTTGGGAATCTGCCGTCCCGGAGTGGAAAATAGATATCCCCTACGATAGCACTTGATCCTTGCGCGGATCAAGGGGGAGCTATACCCTTGCGCGGGTGCTCCAACGAGGACTAGGGGGAGTTGCCGACTCCTCGATACCTCGGGAAAAATCGGCTTCCTATTCTTCTCTTTACTTTGAGCAAGTTTACTTTCTGCATTTCAATTCCTAGACTTGCCATGCTAGAATAGGTTTGGAACTAGGTTGCAAAACTCTTTTCAACACTAGTTAGGCACAAACCACACCTGTAAGCACATCGGGTGAATTTACTTATTGCATAGGATTGTTTTATTGCTTAATTTTTGTAGAAGCCTAATTCACCCCCCTCTTAGGCATCTTCATCCTTTCAATTGGTATCAGAGCCTCGTTGCTCAAAGGATAGGCTTCACCGCCTAAAGCAAGATGTCTAGTGAAGGGCATCCCCTAGTTTTCGATGGCAAGGATTTTTCCTATTGGAAGATCCGTATGGAAGCATACTTTGATGCCATGGATGCCGATGTGCTTAAGGCTACCCTAGTCGTTTTCCCGCGCCCGTTGATGAGAACAACCTCACCACACTTGAGGCAACTCATGCGAGGCTAAATGCTAATGCTAGGAACACTCCCCTTAAAAGTCTCAACAAGAAAAAATTCAATCAAGTTCGTAGTCAGACAAGACCATGAAATATGGAGAAAACTTGTTGAGATTCATATGGGTTCTAAGGATGAGAGAGAGGAGCGACACAAAGTCATTATGGATAAGATTAATGCTTTCAAGAAATTCCTAATGAATGTGCTCGTACCATGTACTCATGCTTAAATGCTCTTGTAGAGGAATTGAATGAGCTTGATGTCGCGAAGATGGAAGAGCTTGAAGTCAAGAGAAGATTCCTTAGTGCTCTTCCAGGTGACAAGTACTCCGGCATTGTCACCGTCTAGTTCTATGATGATCTCAACTCTCACTCAATCACCAAGATGTTGGGGAAGATAAAGGGCCATGAAGATTACATGGGCTACACCAAAGAATATGGGAAGTATGAAGGCTCTTCCTGTTCCACCAAGCAAGACATAGCTTTCAAAGCTAGCAAAGAGAAGAAGATGAAGAAGGTGATTGTTGAGAAGTCAAGTGATGATGACGACGGTGACGGGAGTGATGGATTTGATGAGGTTGTTCTTCTTGTGAGGAAGACCACCAAGATGCTTTGGAAGCTTGACAAGAAGGGTATTGACTTCAACCACAAGAGCAAGAAATTCTCCATCAAGATGAAGTCCATCAAGGATATGGATTGCTACAATTGTGGTGAGCTTGGCCATCTTGCACATCAATGCCCCCGTCCCGATAAGAGAAAGAAGAAGAATTACAAGAAGGAGGAGAATGATGATGAGGGTGATTATAAGAAGAAATCATTCAAGAGCAAGAAAGATGGCAACAAGAAGAAGTCTTCCACACCCACCACGAAGAAGCAAGGGAGAGCTTATATTAGGGAATGGATCACCAACAATGACACTTCAAGCAATTCCTCAAACGAAAGTGAAGATGAAGGTGTTGCCAGCCTTGCTATTGGCGCATCCATCCCTCCACCGCCATCCTCAACCTCCAAGTCAAGAAAGCACTTTTGTCTCATGGCAAAGGGTGATAGCAAGGTGAGAAAGCCTACTCATGATGAGGATGAGAGTGATAGTGATAGTGACAATGATGATGAGCCCTCTTATGATGATCTAGTTGCTTATCTCAAACAATACACTAGCATCATTAGAGAATCCAATGAGAAAATAGATAGGCTTGAGCAAAAGAAGGCAAAACTAGTTGCTAAATGTGATGATCTAGAAGCTAAGAACAAAGAGATAAAACTTGAGCATGTCAAGCTTGCTAGTGATCATGTTGAGTTGAAAATCAAGTTCCAAGAGCTCACTACCAACCACGAGTTACTTGAAGAAAAAATTGATGAGTTATCAAATGACAAGATGAATAAGAAGAAGGTAGTGGTTGTTGATTGTGGAGCCCAATGTGATGATTTGCTTGAGATCTTGCTTAATCCCCAATGAAGGCAAATGATGAAGCTAAACTTGCTGAAGTGGCTAGTGATTTGCCGAATCCCCCAATGGAGGCTACCAATTCAAGTCAAGATGAAGATTCTAGCAATGAAAACTCAACAAAGAATTGTGCAACATGCAAGGGCAAGTTTTTGATGGGAGAATCACCCAATGGCATACTTGGCAAGGATTATGTGGACCTTCAAATCAAGAACAAGCATGCAGTGAGTGAAATTCAAAGGCTTAAGCAACAAGTTATTGATCTCAAGTCTGGCTATACCACCCTTGCAAATGGCAATCAACTCTCTAGCAAGATAATATTCGATAGAGCTATCAACTACAACACTCAAGGGCTTGGGTATCTATCCACCAAGATTGTTGAAGCAAAGAACAAAATACCTCAACCCAAGCCATACAAGCCAAAGACTAAGTATGCATCGAATGTCAACAAAAAGGTCACTTTGCTCATGAATGCAAGAGTCCTCCTCATCCAAAGATGCAAGATCACTTGAGACCCAAGGCTTTCAATGCTCATTATGGTGTATCCAAGGGATCAAGTGGGAAGGTGGTAGTGAGATTATTTGGACATAAGGACTCAACTAGGCCTAAGCAAATTTGGGTGCCCAAGATTCTAGTTGCTAACTTGAGTGAACCACGCAAGTCAAACTTTGCATCATCCTCCACCCTTAGCTCCCGAACTTCCTCAAAGGTTTGGGTAGCTAACCCTCAAGCTTGATTTGGTTTGTGAGTCTCGGTGAACTACAAGATCGGAGGACACCATTAGGTAATGGATAGTGGGTGTACTCAACATATGACCGGTGATCCCCGGATGTTCACCTCACTAGAAGAGAGTGGAAGTCATGAGAAGATTACATTTGGTGACAATTCTAAGGGCAAGGTTGAAGGTGTTGGCAAGATTGAGATCTCCAATTATCACTCTATTTCCAATGTGCTACTAGTTGATACTTTGAGCTTCCATCTCTTGTTCATTGGTCAATTATGTGATTTGGGGTACAAGTGTACATTTACCGATGAGGGTGTAGTTGTCACAAAGAAGGAAAGTGATGAGGCAATCTTCAAGGGTTTTAGATACAACAATCTCTATTTTATTGATTCAACTCAAGTAAGACTAGTTTGTGCACATGCTTATTCTCAAAGGCATCCAAAGGTTGGTTGTGGCATAGGAGGCTTGCTCATGTTGTAATGGGAACACTCAAGTAGCTACAAGAACGATCTAGTAGTTGGCTTAAAGGATATACATTTTGAGAAGGACAAATTGTGTAGTGCAAGTCAAGCCGGCAAGCAAGTGGCAAACACTCATCCAACCAAAGCTTATGTATCTACATCAAGACCTCTAGAGCTTCTCCACATCGATTTGTTTGGACCAATAACATATGCTAGCATTGGTGGGAATCTCTATTGTCTCGTTGTGGTGGATGACTTCTCTATATACACTTGGGTATTCTTTCTTCATGACAAGTCCGAGGTTGCTAAAGTTTTCAAAAAGTTTGCCAAGAAAGCTCAGTGCATTTGGGCGCTCCGTTTTGCATGCAGAAGGTACCGAAACGCAACAAATAACTCCCTAACATCGTTTTGGGTCCAATGGAGGCTATTGGGTATGTTCGTGCGAAAAAATTCAACAGAAGTACGGTGCGCAAAACACTGCATTCGGGTGCTGAAACACCCGTTTTGCTTCGATTTTCGTGCAGTAGGTAACCGAATGCTCCAAAACACTCCCAAACATCATTTAGGGCCTAACGGAGTAGATCGGCTGTGTCCATAGCGAGAAACCCACTTTGAAGTTTGTTGTTACGAGGCGGTGCATCCGGGCATCGAAACGTACCCGTTTCGCTCCGTTTTGCATGCAGAAGGTACCAAAACGCTCCAAATCACTCCCTAACATCAATTGGTGTCCAATCCTGGCTATTGGGTATGTTCATGCGAAAAAATTCAACTGAAGTTCGGTGCGCGAAACAGTGCATTCGGGTGCCGAAGCACCCGTTTTGCTTCGATTTTCATGCAGTAGGTAACCGAATGCTGTAAAACACTCCCAAACATTATTTAGGGCCTAACGAAGTACATTGGAAGTGTCCGTAGCGAAAACCCTCTTTGAAGTTTGTTGTTACGAGGTTGTGGATCCGGGCACCGAAACGGACCTGTTTCGCTCCGTTTTGCATGCATAAGGTACCGAAACGCTCTTAATCACTCCCTAACATCGTTTTGGGTCCAATGGAGGCTATTGGGTATGTTCGTGTGAAAAAATTCAACAGAAGCTCGGTATGCGAAACAGTGCATTCGGGTGCCGAAACACCCGTTTTGCTTCGATTTTCGTGCAGTAGGTAACCGAATGCTCCAAAACACTCCCAAACATCATTTAGGGCCTAACGGAGTAGATTGGAAGTGTCCGTAGCGCAAAACCCACTTTGAAGTTCGTTGTTACGGGGCAGTGCATCCGGGCACCGAAACGGTCCCGTTTCGCTCCGTTTTGCATGCAGAAGGTACCGAAACGCTCCAAATCACTTCCTAACATCGTTTGGGGTCCCATGGAGGCTATTGGGTATGTTCATGCGAAAAAATTCAACAGAAGTTCGGTGCGCGAAACAGTGCATTCGGGTGCTGAAACACCCGTTTTGCTTCGATTTTCGTGCAGTAGGTAACCGAATGCTCCAAAACACTCCCAAACATCATTTAGGGCCTAACGGAGTAGATCGGCTGTGTCCGTAGCGAGAAACCCACTTTGAAGTTTGTTGTTACGAGGCGGTGCATCTGGGCACCGAAACGGACCCGTTTCGCTCCGTTTTGCATGCAGAATGTTCCGAAATGCGCCAAATCACTCCCTAACATCGTTTGGGGTCCCATGGAGGCTATTGGGTATGTTCGTGCGAAAAAATTGAACAGAAGTTCGGGGTGCGAAACAGTGCGTTCGGGTGCCGAAACACCCGTTTTGCTTCGATTTTCGGGCAGTAGGTAACCGAATGCTCCAAAACACTCTCAAACATATCATTTAGGGCCTAACGGAGTAGATTGGAAGTGTCCGTAGCGAAAAACCCATTTTGAAGTTTGTTGTTACGAGGCAGCGCACCCGGGCATCAAAACGGACCCGTTTCGCTCCGTTTTGCATGCAGAAGCTACCGAAACGCTCCAAATCACTCCCTAACATCGTTTGGGGTCCAATCCAGGCTATTGGGTATGTTCATGCGAAAAAATTCAACAGAAGTTCGGTGCGCGAAAACAGTGCATTCTGGTGCCGAAGGACCCGTTTTGCTTCGATTTTCATGCAGTAGGTAACCGAATGCTGTAAAACACTCCCAAACATTATTTAGGGCCTAACGAAGTACATTGGAAGTGTCCGTAGCGAAAACCCTCTTTGAAGTTCGTTGTTACGAGGTTGTGGATCCGGGCACCGAAACGGACCTGTTTCGCTCCGTTTTGCATGCATAAGGTACCGAAACGCTCTTAATCACTCCCTAACATCGTTTTGGGTCCAATGGAGGCTATTGGGTATGTTCGTGTGAAAAAATTGAACAGAAGTTCGGGGTGCGAAACAGTGCATTCGGGTGCCGAAACACCCGTTTTGCTTCGATTTTCGTGCAGTAGGTAACCGAATGCTCCAAAACACTCCCAAACATCATTTAGGGCCTAACGGAGTAGATTGGAAGTGTCCGTAGCGCAAAACCCACTTTGAAGTTCGTTGTTACGGGGCAGTGCATCCGGGCACCGAAACGGTCCCGTTTCGCTCTGTTTTGCATGCAGAAGGTACCGAAACGCTCCAAATCACTTCCTAACATCGTTTGGGGTCCCATGGAGGCTATTGGGTATGTTCATGCGAAAAAATTCAACAGAAGTTCGGTGCGCGAAACAGTGCATTCGGGTGCTGAAACACCCGTTTTGCTTCGATTTTCGTGCAGTAGGTAACCGAATGCTCCAAAACACTCCCAAACATCATTTAGGGCCTAACGGAGTAGATCGGCTGTGTCCGTAGCGAGAAACCCACTTTGAAGTTTGTTGTTACGAGGCGGTGCATCTGGGCACCGAAACGGACCCGTTTCGCTCCGTTTTGCACGCAGAATGTTCCGAAATGCGCCAAATCACTCCCTAACATCGTTTGGGGTCCCATGGAGGCTATTGGGTATGTTCGTGCGAAAAAATTGAACAGAAGTTCGGGGTGCGAAACAGTGCGTTCGGGTGCCGAAACACCCGTTTTGCTTCGATTTTCGGGCAGTAGGTAACCGAATGCTCCAAAACACTCTCAAACATATCATTTAGGGCCTAACGGAGTAGATTGGAAGTGTCCGTAGCGAAAAACCCATTTTGAAGTTTGTTGTTACGAGGCAGCGCACCCGGGCATCAAAACGGACCCGTTTCGCTCCGTTTTGCATGCAGAAGCTACCGAAACGCTCCAAATCACTCCCTAACATCGTTTGGGGTCCAATCCAGGCTATTGGGTATGTTCATGCGAAAAAATTCAACAGAAGTTCGGTGCGCGAAAACAGTGCATTCTGGTGCCGAAGCACCCGTTTTGCTTCGATTTTCATGCAGTAGGTAACCGAATGCTGTAAAACACTCCCAAACATTATTTAGGGCCTAACGAAGTACATTGGAAGTGTCCGTAGCGAAAACCCTCTTTGAAGTTCGTTGTTACGAGGTTGTGGATCCGGGCACCGAAACGGACCTGTTTCGCTCCGTTTTGCATGCATAAGGTACCGAAACGCTCTTAATCACTCCCTAACATCGTTTTGGGTCCAATGGAGGCTATTGGGTATGTTCGTGTGAAAAAATTCAACAGAAGCTCGGTATGCGAAACAGTGCATTCGGGTGCTGAAACACCCGTTTTGCTTCGATTTTCGTGCAGTAGGTAACCGAATGCTCCAAAACACTCCCAAACATCATTTAGGGCCTAACGGAGTAGATTGGAAGTGTCCGTAGCGCAAAACCCACTTTGAAGTTCGTTGTTACGGGGCAGTGCATCCGGGCACCGAAACGGTCCCGTTTCGCTCTGTTTTGCATGCAGAAGGTACCGAAACGCTCCAAATCACTTCCTAACATCGTTTGGGGTCCCATGGAGGCTATTGGGTATGTTCATGCGAAAAAATTCAACAGAAGTTCGGTGCGCGAAACAGTGCATTCGGGTGCTGAAACACCCGTTTTGCTTCGATTTTCGTGCAGTAGGTAACCGAATGCTCCAAAACACTCCCAAACATCATTTAGGGCCTAACGGAGTAGATCGGCTGTGTCCGTAGCGACAAACCCACTTTGAAGTTTGTTGTTACGAGGCGGTGCATCTGGGCACCGAAACGGACCCGTTTCGCTCCGTTTTGCATGCAGAATGTTCCGAAATGCGCCAAATCACTCCCTAACATCGTTTGGGGTCCCATGGAGGCTATTGGGTATGTTCGTGCGAAAAAATTGAACAGAAGTTCGGGGTGCGAAACAGTGCGTTCGGGTGCCGAAACACCCGTTTTGCTTCGATTTTCGGGCAGTAGGTAACCGAATGCTCCAAAACACTCTCAAACATATCATTTAGGGCCTAACGGAGTAGATTGGAAGTGTCCGTAGCGAAAAACCCATTTTGAAGTTTGTTGTTACGAGGCAGCGCACCCGGGCATCAAAACGGACCCGTTTCGCTCCGTTTTGCATGCAGAAGCTACCGAAACGCTCCAAATCACTCCCTAACATCGTTTGGGGTCCAATGCAGGCTATTGGGTATGTTCGTGCGAAAAAATTCAACAGAAGTTCGGTGTGCGAAACAGTGCATTCGGGTGCCGAAACACCCGTTTTGCTTCGATTTTCGTGCAGTAGGTAACCGAATGCTCCAAAACACTCCCAAACATCATTTAGGGCCTAACGAAGTAGATTGGAAGTGTCCGTAGCGAAAACCCACTTTGAAGTTCGTTGTTACGAGGCAGTGCATCCGGGCATCAAAACGGACCCGTTTCGCTCCGTTTTGCATGCAGAAGCTACCGAAACGCTCCAAATCACTCCCTAACATCGTTTGGGGTCCAATCCAGGCTATTGGGTATGTTCATGCGAAAAAATTCAACAGAAGTTCGGTGCGCGAAAACAGTGCATTCTGGTGCCGAAGGACCCGTTTTGCTTCGATTTTCATGCAGTAGGTAACCGAATACTGTAAAACACTCCCAAACATTATTTAGGGCCTAACGAAGTACATTGGAAGTGTCCGTAGCGAAAACCCTCTTTGAAGTTCGTTGTTACGAGGTTGTGGATCCGGGCACCGAAACGGACCTGTTTCGCTCCGTTTTGCATGCATAAGGTACCGAAACGCTCTTAATCACTCCCTAACATCGTTTTGGGTCCAATGGAGGCTATTGGGTATGTTCGTGTGAAAAATTGAATAGAAGTTCGGGGTGCGAAACAGTGCATTCGGGTGCCGAAACACCCGTTTTGCTTCGATTTTCGTGCAGTAGGTAACCGAATGCTCCAAAACACTCCCAAACATCATTTAGGGCCTAACGGAGTAGATTGGAAGTGTCCGTAGCGCAAAACCCACTTTGAAGTTCGTTGTTACGAGGCAGTGCATCCGGGCACCGAAACGGTCCCGTTTCGCTCCGTTTTGCATGCAGAAGGTACCGAAACGCTCCAAATCACTTCCTAACATCGTTTGGGGTCCCATGGAGGCTATTGGGTATGTTCATGCGAAAAAATTCAACAGAAGTTCGGTGCGCGAAACAGTGCATTCGGGTGCTGAAACACCCGTTTTGCTTCGATTTTCGTGCAGTAGGTAACCGAATGCTCCAAAACACTCCCAAACATCATTTAGGGCCTAACGGAGTAGATTGGCTGTGTCCGTAGCGAGAAACCCACTTTGAAGTTTGTTGTTACGAGGCGGTGCATCTGGGCACCGAAACGGACCCGTTTCGCTCCGTTTTGCATGCAGAATGTTCCGAAATGCGCCAAATCACTCCCTAACATCGTTTGGGGTCCCATGGAGGCTATTGGGTATGTTCGTGCGAAAAATTGAACAGAAGTTCGGGGTGCGAAACAGTGCGTTCGGGTGCCGAAACACCCGTTTTGCTTCGATTTTCGGGCAGTAGGTAACCGAATGCTCCAAAACACTCTCAAACATATCATTTAGGGCCTAACGGAGTAGATTGGAAGTGTCCGTAGCGAAAAACCCATTTTGAAGTTTGTTGTTACGAGGCAGCGCACCCGGGCATCAAAACGGACCCGTTTCGCTCCGTTTTGCATGCAGAAGCTACCGAAACGCTCCAAATCACTCCCTAACATCGTTTGGGGTCCAATCCAGGCTATTGGGTATGTTCATGCGAAAAAATTCAACAGAAGTTCGGTGCGCGAAAACAGTGCATTCTAGTGCCGAAGGACCCGTTTTGCTTCGATTTTCATGCAGTAGGTAACCGAATGCTGTAAAACACTCCCAAACATTATTTAGGGCCTAACGAAGTACATTGGAAGTGTCCGTAGCGAAAACCCTCTTTGAAGTTCGTTGTTACGAGGTTGTGGATCCGGGCACCGAAACGGACCTGTTTCGCTCCGTTTTGCATGCATAAGGTACCGAAACGCTCTTAATCACTCCCTAACATCGTTTTGGGTCCAATGGAGGCTATTGGGTATGTTCGTGTGAAAAAATTCAACAGAAGCTCGGTATGCGAAACAGTGCATTCGGGTGCCGAAACACCCGTTTTGCTTCGATTTTCGTGCAGTAGGTAACCGAATGCTCCAAAACACTCCCAAACATCATTTAGGGCCTAACGGAGTAGATTGGAAGTGTCCGTAGCGCAAAACCCACTTTGAAGTTCGTTGTTACGGGGCAGTGCATCCGGGCACCGAAACGGTCCCGTTTCGCTCTGTTTTGCATGCAGAAGGTACCGAAACGCTCCAAATCACTTCCTAACATCGTTTGGGGTCCCATGGAGGCTATTGGGTATGTTCATGCGAAAAAATTCAACAGAAGTTCGGTGCGCGAAACAGTGCATTCGGGTGCTGAAACACCCGTTTTGCTTCGATTTTCGTGCAGTAGGTAACCGAATGCTCCAAAACACTCCCAAACATCATTTAGGGCCTAACGAAGTAGATTGGAAGTGTCCGTAGCGAAAACCCACTTTGAAGTTCGTTGTTACGAGGCTGTGCATCCGGGCACCGAAACGGACCCGTTTCGCTCCGTTTTGCATGCAGAAGGTACCGAAACGCGCCAAATCACTCCCTAACATCGTTTGGGGTCCAATGGAGGCTATTGGGTATGTTCGTGTGAAAAAATTCAACAGAAGCTCGGTGTGCGAAACAGTGCATTCGGGTGCTGAAACACCCGTTTTGCTTCGATTTTCGTGCAGTAGGTAACCGAATGCTCCAAAACACTCCCAAACATCATTTAGGGCCTAACGGAGTAGATTGGAAGTGTCCGTAGCGCAAAACCCACTTTGAAGTTCGTTGTTACGGGGAAGTGCATCCGGGCACAGAAACGGTCCCGTTTCGCTCCGTTTTGCATGCAGAAGGTACCGAAACGCTCCAAATCACTCCCTAACATCGTTTGGGTCCAATCCAGGCTATTGGGTATGTTCATGCGAAAAAATTCAACAGAAGTTCGGTGCGCGAAAACAGTGCATTCGGGTGCCGAAGCACCCGTTTTGCTTCGATTTTCATGCAGTAGGTAACCGAATGCTGTAAAACACTCCCAAACATTATTTAGGGCCTAACGAAGTACATTGGAAGTGTCCGTAGCGAAAACCCACTTTGAAGTTCGTTGTTACGAGGTTGTGGATCCGGGCACCGAAACGGACCCGTTTCGCTCCGTTTTGCATGCATAAGGTACCGAAACGCTCTTAATCACTCCCTAACATCGTTTTGGGTCCAATGGAGGCTATTGGGTATGTTCGTGTGAAAAAATTCAACAGAAGCTCGGTATGCGAAACAGTGCATTCGGGTGCTGAAACACCCGTTTTGCTTCGATTTTCGTGCTGTAGGTAACCGAATGCTCCAAAACACTCCCAAACATCATTTAGGGCCTAATGGAGTAGATTGGAAGTGTCCGTAGCGCAAAACCCACTTTGAAGTTCGTTGTTACGGGGCAGTGCATCCGGGCACCGAAACGGTCCCGTTTCGCTCCGTTTTGCATGCAGAATGTTCCGAAATGCGCCAAATCACTCCCTAACATCGTTTGGGGTCCCATGGAGGCTATTGGGTATGTTCGTGCGAAAAAATTGAACAGAAGTTCGGGGTGCGAAATAGTGCGTTCGGGTGCCGAAACACCCGTTTTGCTTCGATTTTCGGGCAGTAGGTAACCGAATGCTCCAAAACACTCTCAAACATATCATTTAGGGCCTAACGGAGTAGATTGGAAGTGTCCGTAGCGAAAAACCCATTTTGAAGTTTGTTGTTACGAGGCAGCGCACCCGGGCATCAAAACGGACCCGTTTCGCTCCGTTTTGCATGCATAAGGTACCGAAACGCTCTTAATCACTCTCTAACATCGTTTTGGGTCCAATGGAGGCTATTGGGTATGTTCGTGTGAAAAAATTCAACAGAAGCTCGGTATGCGAAACAGTGCATCGGGTGCTGAAACACCCGTTTTGCTTCGATTTTCGTGCAGTAGGTAACCGAATGCTCCAAAACACTCCCAAACATCATTTAGGGCCTAACGGAGTAGATCGGCTGTGTCCGTACCGAGAAACCCACTTTGAAGTTTGTTGTTACGAGGCGGTGCATCTGGGCACCGAAACGGACCCGTTTCGCTCCGTTTTGCATGCAGAATGTTCCGAAATGCGCCAAATCACTCCCTAACATCGTTTGGGGTCCCATGGAGGCTATTGGGTATGTTCATGCGAAAAAATTGAACAGAAGTTCGGGGTGCGAAATAGTGCGTTCGGGTGCCGAAACACCCGTTTTGCTTCGATTTTCGGGCAGTAGGTAACCGAATGCTCCAAAACACTCTCAAACATATCATTTAGGGCCTAACGGAGTAGATTGGAAGTGTCCGTAGCGAAAAACCCATTTTGAAGTTTGTTGTTACGAGGCAGCGCACCCGGGCATCAAAACGGACCCGTTTCGCTCCGTTTTGCATGCAGAAGGTACCGAAACGCTCCAAATCACTCCCTAACATCGTTTTGGGTCCAATGGAGGCTATTGGGTATGTTCGTGTGAAAAAATTCAACAGAAGCTCGGTATGCGAAACAGTGCATTCGGGTGCTGAAACACCCGTTTTGCTTCGATTTTCGTGCAGTAGGTAACCGAATGCTCCAAAATACTCCCAAACATCATTTAGGGCCTAACGGAGTAGATTGGAAATGTCCGTAGCGCAAAACCCACTTTGAAGTTCGTTGTTACGGGGCAGTGCATCCGGGCACCGAAACGGTCCCGTTTCGCTCCGTTTTGCATGCATAAGGCTCTTAATCACTCCCTAACATCGTTTTGGGTCCAACGGAGGCTATTGGGTATGTTCGTGCGAAAAAATTCAACAGAAGTTCGGGTGCGAAACAGTGCGTTCGGGTGCCGAAACACCCGTTTTGCTTCGATTTTCGTGCAGTAGGTAACCGAATGCTCCAAAACACTCCCAAACATCATTTAGGGCCTAACGGAGTAGATTGGAAGTGTCCGTAGCGAAAAACCCACTTTGAAGTTTGTTGTTACGAGGCAGTGCATCCGGGCACCGAAACGGACCCGTTTCGCTCCGTTTTGCATGCAGAAGGTACCGAAACGCTCCAAATCACTCCCTAACATCGTTTTGGGTCCAATGGAGGCTATTGGGTATGTTCGTGCGAAAAAATTCAACAGAAGTTCGGTGCGCGAAACAGTGCATTCGGGTGCTGAAACACCCGTTTTGCTTCGATTTTCGTGCAGTAGGTAACCGAATGCTCCAAAACACTCTCAAACATCATTTAGGGCCTAACGGAGTAGATTGGAAGTGTCCATAGCGAAAACCCACTTTGAAGTTCGTTGTTACGAGGCGGTGCATCTGGGGCACCGAAACGGACCCGTTTCGCTCCGTTTTGCATGCAGAATGTACCAAAATGCGCCAAATCACTCCCTAACATCGTTTGGGGTCCCATGGAGGCTATTGGGTATGTTCGTGCGAAAAAATTGAACAGAAGTTCGGGGTGCGAAACAGTGCATTCAGGTGCCGAAACACCCTGTTTTGCTTCGATTTTCGGACAGTAGGTAACCAAATGCTCCAAAACACTCTCAAACATATCATTTAGGGCCTAACGGAGTAGATTAGAAGTGTCCGTAGCGAAAAAACCCATTTTGAAGTTTGTTGTTACGAGGCAGCGCACCCTGGTATCGAAACGGACCCGTTTCGCTCCGTTTTGCATGCAGAAGATTCCGAAACGCTCCAAATCACTCCCTAACATCGTTTTGGGTCCAATGGAAGCTATTGGGTATGTTCCTGTGAAAAAATTCAACAGAAGCTCGGTGTGCGAAACAGTGCATTCGGGTGCTGAAACACCCGTTTTGCTTCGATTTTCGTGCAGTAGGTAACCGAATGCTCCAAAACACTCCCAAACATCATTTAGGGCCTAACGGAGTAGATTAGAAGTGTCCGTAGCGCAAAACGCACTTTGAAGTTCGTTGTTACGGGACAGTGCATCCGGGCACTAAAACGGTCCCGTTTCGCTCCGTTTTGCATGCTGAAGGTACCGAAACGCTCCAAATCACTCCCTAACATCGTTTGGGGTCCAATCTAGGCTATTGGGTATGTTCATGCGAAAAAATTCAACAGAAGTTCGGTGCGCGAAACAGTACATTCGGGTGCCGATGCACCCGTTTTGCATTGATTTTCGTGCAGTAGGTAACCGAATGCTGTAAAACACTCCCAAACATCATTTAGGGCCTAACGGAGTAGATTGGAAGTGTCCGTAGCGCAAAACCCACTTTGAAGTTCGTTGTTACGAGGTTGTGGATCGGGGCACCGAAACGGACCCGTTTCGCTCCGTTTTGCATGCATAAGGTACCGAAACGCTCTTAATCACTCCCTTACATCGTTTTGGGTCCAATCCAGGCTATTGGGTATGTTCATGCGAAAAAATTCAACAGAAGTTCGGTGCGTGAAACAGTGCATTCGGGTGCCGAAGCACCCGTTTTGCTTTGATTTTCGTGCAGTAGGTAACCGAATGCTGTAAAACACTCCCAAACATCATTTAGGTCCTAACGGAGTACATTGGAAGTGTCCATAGCGAAAACCCACTTTAAAGTTCGTTGTTACGAGGTTGTGGATCCGGGCACCGAAACGGACCCGTTTCGCTCCGTTTTGCACGCAGAAGGTACCAAAACGCTCCAAATGACTCCCTAACATCGTTTTGGGTCCAATGGAGGCTATTGGGTATGTTCGTGCGAAAAAATTCAACAGAATTACGGTGCGCGAAACACTACATTCGGGTGCTGAAACACCCGTTTTGCTTCGATTTTTGCGCAGTAGGCAACCGAATGCTCCAAAACACTCTCAAACACATCATTCAGGGCCTAACGGAGTAGATCGGCTGTGTCCGTAGCGAGAAACCCACTTTGAAGTTCGTTGTTACGAGGCGGTGCATCTGGGCACCGAAACGGACCCGTTTCGCTCCGTTTTGCATGCAGAATGTACCAAAATGCGCTAAATCACTCCCTAACATCGTTTGGGGTCCCATGGAGGCTATTGGGTATGTTCGTGCGAAAAAATTGAACAGAAGTTTGGGGTGCGAAACAGTGCATTCAGGTGCCGAAACACCCGTCTTGCTTCGATTTTCGGACAGTAGGTAACCAAATGCTCCAAAACACTCTCAATCATATCATTTAGGGCGTAACAGAGTAGATTGGAAGTGTCCGTAGCGAAAAAACCCATTTTGAAGTTTGTTGTTATGAGGCAGCGCACCCTGGTATCGAAACGGACCCGTTTCGCTTCGTTTTGCATGCAGAACATTCCGAAACGCTCCAAATCACTCCCTAACATCGTTTTGGGTCTAATGGAGGCTATTGGGTATGTTCCTGTGAAAAAATTCAACAGAAGCTCGGTGTGCGAAACAGTGCATTCGGGTGCTGAAACACCCGTTTTGCTTCGATTTTCGTGCAGTAGGTAACCGAATGCTCCAAAACACTCCCAAACATCATTTAGGGCCTAACGGAGTAGATTGGAAGTGTCCGTAGCGAAAACCCACTTTGAAGTTCGTTGTTACGAGGTTGTGGATCCGGGCACCGAAACGGACCCGTTTCGCTCCGTTTTGCATGCATAAGGTACCGAAACGCTCTTAATCACTCCCTAACATCGTTTTGGGTGCAATGGAGGCTATTGGGTATGTTCGTGTGAAAAAATTCAACAGAAGCTCGGTATGCGAAACAGTGCATCGGGTGCTGAAACACCCGTTTTGCTTCGATTTTCGTGCAGTAGGTAACCGAATGCTCCAAAACACTCCCAAACATCATTTAGGGCCTAACGGAGTAGATTGGAAGTGTCCGTAGCGCAAAACCCACTTTGAAGTTCGTTGTTACGGGGCAGTGCATCCGGGCACCGAAACGGTCCCGTTTCGCTCCGTTTTGCATGCAGAAGGCACCGAAACGCTCCAAATCACTTCCTAACATCGTTTGGGGTCCAATCCAGGCTATTGGGTATGTTCATGCGAAAAAATTCAACAGAAGTTCGGTGCGCGAAACAGTGCATTCGGGTGCTGAAACACCCGTTTTGCTTCGGTTTTCGTGCAGTAGGTAACCGAATGCTCCAAAACACTCCCAAACATCATTTAGGGCCTAACGGAGTAGATCGGCTGTGTCCGTACCGAGAAACCGACTTTGAAGTTTGTTGTTACGAGGCGGTGCATCTGGGCACCGAAACGGACCCGTTTCGCTCCGTTTTGCATGCAGAATGTTCCGAAATGCGTCAAATCACTCCCGAACATCGTTTGGGGTCCCATGGAGGCTATTGGGTATGTTCGTGCGAAAAAATTGAACAGAAGTTCGGGGTGCGAAACAGTGCGTTCGGGTGCCGAAACACCCGTTTTGCTTCGATTTTCGGGCAGTAGGTAACCGAATGCTCCAAAACACTCTCAAACATATCATTTAGGGCCTAACGGAGTAGATTGGAAGTGTCCGTAGCGAAAAACCCATTTTGATGTTTGTTGTTACGAGGCAGCGCACCCGGGCATCAAAACGGACCCGTTTCGCTCCGTTTTGCATGCAGAAGATACCGAAACGCTCCAAATCACTCCCTCACATCGTTTTGGGTCCAATGGAGGCTATTGGGTATGTTCGTGTGAAAAAATTCAACAGAAGCTCGGTGTGCGAAACAGTGCATTCGGGTACTGAAACACCCGTTTTGCTTCGATTTTCGTGCAGTAGGTAACCGAATGCTGTAAAACACTCCCAAACATTATTTAGGGCCTAACGGAGTACATTGGAAGTGTCCGTAGCGAAAACCCACTTTGAAGTTCGTTGTTACGAGGTTGTGGATCCGGGCACCGAAACGGACCCGTTTCGCTCCGTTTTGCATGCATAAGGCTCTTAATCACTCCCTAACATCGTTTTGGGTCCAACGGAGGCTATTGGTATGTTCGTGTGAAAAAATTCAACAGAAGTTCGGTGCTTGAAACAGTGCATTCGGGTGCCGAAGCACCCGTTTTGCTTTGATTTTCGTGCAGTAGGTAACCGAATGCTGTAAAACACTCCCAAACATCATTTAGGGCCTAACGGAGTACATTGGAAGTATCCATAGCGAAAACCCACTTTAAAGTTCGTTGTTACGAGGTTGTGGATCCGGGCACCAAAACGGACCCGTTTCGCTCCGTTTTGCACGCAGAAGGTACCGAAACGCTCCAAATGACTCCCTAACATCGTTTTGGGTCCAATGGAGGCTATTGGGTATGTTCGTGCGAAAAAATTCAACAGAATTACGGTGCGCGAAACACTACATTCGGGTGCTGAAACACCCGTTTTGCTTCGATTTTTGCGCAGTAGGCAACCGAATGCTCCAAAACACTCTCAAACACATCATTCAGGGCCTAACGGAGTAGATTGGTTGTGTCCGTAGCGAGACACCCACTTTGAAGTTCGTTGTTACGAGGCGGTGCATCTGGGCACCGAAACCGACCCGTTTCGCTCCGTTTTGCATGCAGAATGTACCAAAATGCGCTAAATCACTCCCTAACATCATTTGGGGTCCCATGGAGGCTATTGGGTATGTTCGTGCGAAAAAATTGAACAGAAGTTCGGGGTGCGAAACAGTGCATTCAGGTGCCGAAACACCCGTTTTGCTTCGATTTTCGGACAGTAGGTAACCAAATGCTCCAAAACACTCTCAAACATATCATTTAGGGCGTAACAGAGTAGATTGGAAGTGTCCGTAGCGAAAAAACCCATTTTGAAGTTTGTTGTTACGAGGCAGCGTACCCTGGTATCGAAACGGACCCGTTTCGCTTCGTTTTGCATGCAGAAGATTCCGAAACGCTCCAAATCACTCCCTAACATCGTTTTGGGTCTAATGGAGGCTATTGGGTATGTTCCTGTGAAAAAATTCAACAGAAGCTCGGTGTGCGAAACAGTGCATTCGGGTGCTGAAACACCCGTTTTGCTTCGATTTTCGTGCAGTAGGTAACCGAATGCTCCAAAACACTCCCAAACATCATTTAGGGCCTAACGGAGTAGATCGGCAGTGTCCGTAGCGCAAAACCCACTTTGAAGTTCGTTGTTACGGGGCAGTGCATCTGGGCACCGAAACGGACCCGTTTCGCTCAATTTTGCATGCAGGAGGTACCGAAACGCTCCAAATCACTCCCTAACATCGTTTGGGGTCCAATCCAGGCTATTGGGTATGTTTATGCGAAAAAATTCAACAGAAGTTCGGTGCGTGAAACAGTGCATTCGGGTGCCGAAGCACCCGTTTTGCTTCGATTTTCGTGCAATAGGTAACCGAATGCTCCAAAACACAGTCAAACATATCATTTAGGGCCTAACGGAGTAGATCGGCAGTGTCCGTAGCGAGAAACCCACTTTGAAGTTCGTTGTTACGAGGCAGTGCATCCGGGCATCGAAACGGACCCGTTTCGCTCCGTTTTGCATGCAGAAGGTACCAAAACGCTCCAAATCACTCCCTAACATCGTTTGGGGTCCAATCCAGGCTAATGGGTATGTTCATGCGAAAAAATTCAACAGAAGTTCGGTGCGCGAAACAGTGCATTCGGGTGCCGAAACACCCGTTTTGCTTCGATTTTCGTGCAGCAGGTAACCGAATGCTGTTAAACACTCCCAAACATCATTTAGAGCCTAACGGAGTAGATTGGAAGTGTCCGTGGCGAAAAACCCATTTTGAAGTTGGTTGTTTCGATGCAGTGCATCCGGGCACCGAAACAGGCCCGTTTCGCTCCGTTTTGCATGCAGAAGGTACCGAAACGAGCCCAATCACTCCCTAACATCGTTTTGTGTCCAATGGAGGCTATTGGGCATGTTCGTGCGAAAAAATTCAACAGAAGTTCGGGGCGCGAAACAGTGCATTCGGGTGCCGAAACACCCGTTTTGCTTCGATTTTCGTGCTGTAGGTAACCGAATGCACCAAAGCACTTCCAAACATCATTTAGGGCCTAACATAGTAGATTGGAAGTATCCGTGGCGAAAAACCCATTTTGAAGTTGGTTGTTGCGATGCAGTGCATCCGGGCACCGAAACAAGCCCGTTTCGCTCCGTTTTGCAAGCAGAAGGTACCGAAACGAGCCAAATCACTCCCTAACATCGTTTTGGGTCCAATGGAGGCTATGGGGCATGTTCGTGCGAAAAGATTCAACAGAAGTTCGGGGCGCGAAACAGTGCATTCGGGTGCCGAAACACCCGTTTTGCTTCGATTTTCGTGTTGTTGGTAACCGAATGCGCCAAAACACTCCCAAATATCATTTAGGACCCAACGGAGTAGATTGGAAGTGTCCGTGGAGAAAAACCCATTTTGAAGTTGGTTGTTACGAGGCAGTGCATCCGTGCACCGAAACGGGCCCGTTTCACTCCGTTTTGTATGTAGAAGGTACCGCACTCCCTAACATCGTTTTGGGTCCAATGGAGGCTATTCGTCATGTTCGTGCGAAAAATTTCAACAGAAGTTCGGGGCGCAAAACAGTGCATTCGGGTGCCGAAACACCCGTTTTGCTTCGATTTTCGTGCTGTAGGTAACCGAATGCACCAAAGCACTCCCAAACATCATTTAGGGCCTAACGGAGTAGATTGGAAGTGTCCGTGGCGAAAAACCCATTTTGAAGTTGGTTGTTACGATGCAGTGCATCCGGGCACCGAAACAGGCCCGTTTCGCTCCGTTTTGCACGCAGATGGTACCGAAACGAGCCCAATCACTCCCTAACATCGTTTTGTGTCCAATGGAGGCTATTGGGCATGTTCGTGCAAAAAAATTCAACAGAAGTTCGGGGCGCGAAACAGTGCATTCGAGTGCCGAAACACCCGTTTTGCTTCGATTTTCGTGCTGTAGGTAACCGAATGCACCAAAGCACTCCCAAACATCATTTAGGTCCTAACGGAGTAGATTGGAAGTATTCGTGGCGAAAAACCCATTTTGAAGTTGGTTGTTGCGATGCAGTGCATCCGGGCACCGAAACAGGCCCGTTTCGCTCCGTTTTGCATTCAGAAGGTACCGAAACGAGCCAAATCACTCCCTAACATCGTTTTGGGTCCAATGGAGGCTATTGGGCAAGTTCGTGTAGAAGTTCGGTGCGGGAAACAGTCCATTCGGGTGCCGAAACACCCGTTTTGCTTCGATTTTCGTGCAGTAGGTAACCGAATGCTGTTAAAGACTCCCAAACATCATTTAGGGCCTAACGGAGTACATTGGAAGTGTCCGTAGTGAAAAACCCACTTTGAAGTTCGTTGTTACGAGGTAGTGCATCCGGGCACCGAAACGGACCCGTTTCGCTCCGTTTTGCATGCAGAAGGTACCAAAACGCTCCAAATCCCTCCCTAACATCGTTTTGGGTCCAATCCAGGCTAATGGGTATGTTTATGCGAAAAAATTCAACATAAGTTCGGTGCGTGAAACAGTGCATTCGGGTGCCGAAACACCCGTTTTGCTTCGATTTTCGTGCTGTAGGTAACCGAATGCACCAAAGCACTCCCAAACATCATTTAGGGCCTAACGGAGTAGATTGGAAGTATCCGTGGCAGCACCAGCCAGCGTTGGCCGACCAAAGCCTGGCCATGTCCAGCCGCAGCCTACCGGGGCACAACCAGGGCAGGCCGAAGCCCACGCCCTAGCCAGCTCCAGCCAGCATTGGCCGTCCATTGCCTAGCCGTGGCCAGCCGCAGCCAACCAGGGCAGGCCAAAGCCCACGCCCTGGCCAGCTCTGGCCGGTCTCGGCCAGGCCGTAGCCACGCCCTGGCCGTCCGCGGCCAGCCTCGGCCAGGCCGTAGCCACGCCCTGGCCGTCCGCGGCCAGCCTCGGCCAGGCCGTAGCCTGGCCGGTGGCCAGCCGCAGCCAACCAGGGCGTAAAACGGGCTCTAGGGGCTTGCTGGTGAGGCTTTTAGGCTTCCAGGGGTGTTTTTGAAAGAAACCAGGGACCTAAAACATAATTTCGTATAAAAACTCAAGGGCCTACGGGTAAAACTGTCACTCAGGACGGCGGGCACTATTTTTCAAAAGCGCAGGGGCTAAACCAAAAGAAAAAGGACTAAACTGTAATTATTTTTGAACTGTGCTGGACCGCGGGTTGATTTCTAAAAACAGCAGGGGCTCTTTTGCAAAATTGCCATGGCGGCCGGTTTGACCAGGGCTGACTCAATTCAGGTTTGATCTGGGCCGTTGGATCTAGATCTGACGGCTCCGGTTGATTGGGGCTTTTAGGTCGTCGGAGACGGCGGCTCGCGGCGCCGCCTCGCCGGAAGCTCGCCGGCGTTGGGCTTTCCCGATGCTACAGGGCACCAAACCTCGCCGCGTTTGGCCTGGGAGAGAGAGGAGGAGATGGCGAACTCGTTTTGGGGGTTCTTCTCGAGGTTTGGGCGATGATGACAGCTGGCGACGCGCGGCGGCGGACGGGGATCGACGGCGAGCTCGCGCAAGTGCTACAGAGCGAGAGAGAGGGGGAGGGGTGGCTCATCGTGTTGCCGACCTCGATGCGAACCTCCGGGTCTCCTCCTTGGCGGCAATGGGGCGGCAGAGGAGTGGCGACGCGAGCGGCGGCGCAGCTAGGGTTTCACGGCGGCGTCGCTGCGTAGGGCTCGGTGGCGGCTAGGGTTTCGGGTAGGGGTTGAGCGAGGGGGTGGCGGCGCTTATATAGAGCTCCTTGGCGTGCGGGCAAGCCGAGCGAAAGGCGGCGCGTTGTCGTAGGCGATCCGGACTCAGGCTCGGATCGGGGAGGAGCCCTGCCTACTTACGGCGAGAGGTAGGCGATGACAGGTGGGCCCCACCTGTCGGCCACTGGAGTGAGGGGGTAGCGGGCTGGCGGGAGTGGGCTGCTGGGCTTAGTTGGGCCGAGCGGTGAAGAAGGGAAAGGGGAAAGAGAAGTGGGCCGCGCGGGGAGAGAGGGAACTGGGCCGGGCTGAGAGAGGGAGGGAGAGAGAAAAGAAAAGGTTTTTCTTTTATTTAAACACTCATTTGAAATTCAAATTTAAATTCACATTTGAATTCAACAATCAAAAAGAAATGCACCAGCATGAATGCAACAATAATGTTTCTATTACCTATATTTGCTTTTAATTATTCAAAATTTTATTTTACCTACATTTTTCATGAGCACATAAATATAAAAAGCTATTTAATTACTAAATTTTAAATAGGGCATTTTTAGGGTGCTACAACTTTATAACATCATGTTTGCTAACGACAATGCATTCAGCCGATAATAAATAATGCCAGAGCTTGGTACAGGAGAAGTATAGACACAAGCATAACGTTTCCACAGGAGAATACCTCATTTCTGCATCCATAAGTCTTCTACTCACAAAATAAATGACACACTCTTTCCCTTCAAACTCTTGAATAAGGGCCGATCCAAGCGAAGAATCATCAGCTGATAAGTATAATTTGAACGAATTATCTTTCTGAGGAGGAACTAAAATAGGAGGAGACACCAAATACTTCTTGATTCTTTCCAAGGCTTCTTCTTGCTCTTTCCCCCAAACAAATTCTTGATCGGCCTTTAGCTTTAGTAAAGGTGTAAACGGCTTAATTCTACCAGAAAGATTAGAAATAAACCTTCTGATAAAGTTTATCTTGCCGATTAGCGATTGAAGCTTTGTCTTGTCTTCTGGAGCCAAAATTTTATTAATTGAACCAATCAAAGTTTGGCTAACTTCAATACCTCTTTCATGAACCATAAACCCCAGAAATTGACCAGCAGAAACTCCAAATGCACATTTCAAAGGATTCATCTTCAAACCATGCTTTCTTGTACACTCCAGTGTCTTGCGTAAATCGGCTTGATGCTGCTTATAGCTTTCCGATTTTACTACCACATCATCAATATAGATTTCAAGAATTTTGCCGATAAGCTCATGGAAGATATAATTCATAGCATGTTGAGAAGTAGCTCTATCATTTTTCAGGCCAAAAGTCATAACTACCCATTCATATAAACCAAAATGCCCAGCACAACAGAAAGCAGTTTTATGAATATCTTCTTCAGCCATAAAAATTTGATTATAACCATCATTACCGTCCATGAAGCTTATGACTTTGTGTCCAGCTACAACATCAACTAGCAAATCGGCAATGGGCATTGGATATCCATCCATCGGTGTTGCCTTGTTAAGATTCCTGAAATCAATGCAAACACGTAGTTTCCCATTCTTTTTATATACAAGAACCACATTAGAAATCCCCTCAGCATAACGGCATTGGATAAAGCATTTTGCTTCAATTAACTTAGTAATTTTGGCCTTTATATCAGGTAAAATCTTTGGATTAAATCGTGGTGGGTCTTGCTGATGTGGCTGATACCCTGGTTTAATAGGTAACCGATGTTCAACAATAGATCGGTCTAGACGAGGCATCTCATAATATTCCAAAGCAAAACAATCCTTAAACTCTCTTAACAAAGAAGTTAATTCTTTTTTGTAATCAGGATCTAATTTTGTGCTAATAAATGTTGGCCTTGGTTTATCACCATCTCCTAAATCTATTTTTTCTAATACATCGGCCAACGTAAATCCATATCCTAATTTTCCTTCATCATTGTCAAGGAATTCATCCATTAGGACGATTCTTCAGAGCCGACTGCTTGGATCGGCTGTAGACCGAAATCGACCACCCTGAGGAAATCGGTATCCAAAGCTTTGCCTGATATGCACATCACTCGCTCATAGCTCCACGGTTGCGCCTCTGCAATAGCAATGCTGAACGATGCATCTACTTTGACAACTTCTACTGTATCCCCAGTTCATTGTATCCCCAATCCATTGGACCAGACATTGATGCATAGTTGATGGAATACAACAATTAGCGTGGATCCAATCTCTTCCCAACAATAGATTATATGAGCCTTTGCTGTTAACAATCAAGAAGGTGGTGGGCAAAGTCTTACTACCAATTGTAAGATCAACGCATAGTGCCCCCCGTGCTGGAGAGATCTTCCCTTCATAGTCTTTGAGCATCATGTCAGTCTTGATCAAATCATCTTCACTTCTGCTGATTTTACGAAAAACGGCATAAGGCATCAGATTAACAATAGCACCACCATCAACCGTCATCTTGGTCATCGGCCTTCCATCAACATGTCCTTTCAGAAACAAGGGCTTGAAATGTATACGTTCTTCGTCCTCTGGCTTTTCAAAGGTTGCTTGCATAGGTTCCAGATTCAATTGAGCCATTGCTTCCTCAACTTCAGCATCCTCTTCATCACTGGCCGATGCCATGAACTCTCTTGGCAACATGAACACCATATTGACATCTGCTGCAGAATTGTCTTGATCATGATGCTTAGGGCGCTAGACCTTGGACTGCACCTTCTTGTTTTTCAACAGACGTAGAGATTTTTCTTCTTGAATTTCATCATAACGAAGTCTATGTAATCTTCTTTTTGAGACTTGGTGACCCCTTCTGGACACCATCTTGGTTGAGGCACTTTAAATTCACTGTGTAGATTCCGATCCAGATTTGGCAAAGGCTCTTCATCAGAAACCAAATTATTAGCTCGCTCTTCTAGCTGTCTGCCTGCCTTCGATTCTGTGGCGGACCACTCCAAAGTTATTCCAAGTTAAGTACCCCACGGACTACTAACAAGTAGTCAGGCACTTCATCCGGAATAAGCTGGAGCGCCGTCGGATTATACCCGATTAACCACGTACTTTCACGATCGAAACAACACGCGCGCCCACACGAAGGTGAGTCCCAGAAATTACAACATTCCACAAGTTCCAAATTACATAAATAGTCTCATCATGTTATTACAAACCCTGTCTGAATTTTAATAAAGTACGAGAGTTCAATGCAGCGAAAAATAAACTAACGATGATACATAGCAACACCATGATGAAGCCATCCATGGTGCTACTCCTCACGATCCTCGGACGAGGACGAAACCCACTCGACATGCCAGCCAGGAGGAATCTGGGCAGGCCAAGTAACACTAGCAATGTCCTCTGCAACATGCATACCTAAAATAAAAGCCACAAGCAAGGCTGAGTATACTAATACTCAACAAGGCTTACGCGTCGGGTGAAAACTACATCACCGACTCCTAGACATGAGAGGCTTTTGGCTGATGGGTTTGTTTTGCCAGAAAGCAACTAAGAGTGGATCCTTATTTTCATGATTTTAGCATCAAATTCTAATAGTGTTAACCATTCTAGATTAGCATCCTTTCTAAGCATATAAGTGGTGCAATACAACTTAGTACATACAACAAGTTCATCATCCTCATAGTTTCACTTGTTACTATGCAACACAGTGGTCAAGCAGTCTCATTAACCACGAGAAGTGGACAGTTCGAACCGAATTTCACTACCTGGCCAGGGAAACCGAACACACACGGATAATGCTTGCTATAAAAGGTACAAGCACTTCCCAACCTTTCCCATCAATCCACAATTCGGTGTCGGGTCCACTCCATTAGGATAAAGGTTTACCGTTTCACTCACGGCATCACGCATATATCCACATGTGTACGACAAGGGAAACAAAATATTCCCAAGGAGAGATGGCTATCGGTCCTAGCTGTTTCAATCTGGTACCAGGCTTACCGATTCCCACAGGTCGGCATGTGCGTGGCACGTTCAAAAACTTGACACACAGAACCACATGTTTCGATTTTAATCCAACTATCATACCCGGATAGGGGATCTACACCTACCATCCCGCCTGTCCATCCTTATGATTCCAACATAAAGTAATGACAAGCAACTCCTATATCTCGCGAGTGACAGGAAATCACTCGACTTGTAACGGTCCTAGAGCATTGCGCTAACGATCCTATCATACTAGTATTGCAAGACATAGGTACTAGAATTATGCAACTAGGGTATTCAAACAACTCCTTGAACGTAAATGCACAAACATAGATAATTCATAGTTGCACAAACTTTAAAGTTAGGCTATGCTCCGGGGCTTGCCTTCTTGGGCTACGCCGGTGTCAGACTCCGGGTCAATCACGATCACGTCGGCACCACCTTCCGGAGCATCTTCTTCGTTGGCGGGGACGAGGTTGTAGGTGCCGTCAGCGAGAGCGCCTTCTACATGAGATGAAATATTTTTAAGTGTTGCTGTTAGTTTTTAGTCTAAAAGGCTAAGGCACTTGAAGGCCATATTCACCTAGACATACAAGTGGTTTATTCTTTTCTTCACAAATTAGAGGAAGTGTGTGGGGTGTAAGTTTTATGCTTTTATGATGGTGATTGTGTACACATATAAAACAATTCAAGCTATTATTTCTATAAAAGTGTGTGGTTCTGGAATTTTCAACTTCACATGCCCTATTTGATCAATTATCAAAAGTGATCTACTTCTTTTTAATAAACTCAAATCTACTCTAGTTCCTTCTCATTTTTGTTTTTCTGTTTCTGTTCATCCTTTTTATCCACAACCTTTATGACAGCTACTGGAGTATAAGAGCGAGGCTCACTCCAAAATTTAGCTAAAACTGAGTTACATAGAATTTATTAAAAATAGTGCAAGCTGGTACTCAAAGAAACAAGATTAATTCATATAAAATCAAAACTACTCCAAAACAGAAGATTTCTATACCAGAGCTAGACATGGGTAAAAGGAAGGCTCTGACCAAGTGGTAGCTAAAAATAGCACTTGGATAGTCCTCAATAAATTCCTAACCGAAAACCAATACCTATTTGTTTGCTAGCCTGAACAGGGTCTAAAATTAAGTTTAGTATTTTTTCAACATGTATCAACAAGTTTCTAGGCCTCTGGTGAAAGTTGGTGATTTTTGACTGCATGAAATATTTTTAATAATTACAGAACTGAACTAGAGTAGGAAACACTATATAAATCATAACTAAAGTTACAGGCCATATTTTTAGGTCCCCTTTGGATACAAAGCTTCCACAGACTATACAAACAACATATCCAAAGTTCAGCTACAAAGTAGTTCAGGATTTGAAATGGTGCACAAAACTCTAAAAACTGAGTTTGAATTTTGACGCAAAAACTATTCGCCAAAAGTGTATACATGCAAACATGAGATTGGAGCTTACAATCTCTCGAGTCCCGGGAGTATTTTTTTGCATTTGTCTGATTTTTGGACAATTTTTAACAGATTTTACAAGATCTCAGAAAATGGATCTAGGTTTTAAGAATTTATTTACGCCGGGGACCCTAGACCTTTTGAAACCTTGCAAACAAGTCCCTGAAACTTACACGGAGGACCTTAGAACTAAAATGGGGAACGCATCTAGGTCCCTAGGCTCGCTGGCGACCGGATTCCGGCGAGGAGACGCCGAACCGGTGTGGGGGAAGTGGGGGAAAACGACGAGGGGCTCACCGCGAGTCGTTTGGGGAAGGTCTCGTGGTCAGTGGTGAAGCGGCGTGGCTCGTCGACGGCGAGCGGCAGAGCGGCTTGCTCCGGCGACGTCGGTAGCCGGCTGCGGGGGTCGAGGCGAGGCGCAGAAGGGCGCGTGAGCTTCACCGAGAGAAGGCGGAGCTCGTCGTGGAGCTTGGCAGCGACGGGGATGACCGGAGTATAGAGCTCGACGTGGAGGTGGAGCTCGCGGCGGAGAAAATGGTAGAGCGGCGAGGGAAACTTCTATTCCCGTTGTGTGCTGCTCGATTCGAGCTGGGAAAGGGTCGAGGGGCTAGCTAGGTGGATGAGGAAGCTTTAGGTGCGGGGGATTGGGAAACCATGGAGGGGAACACGAGAGATTTGGTTCGCGGCGGCAGGAGCTCGGGTTCGGTTCACTGCGGCCAGAGGTGGAAGAAGAAGTGCGCGAGCGCGGAGTAGAAGGAATGGCTGTGTCACTGGCTGGGCAAGGTGCAAGGGTGCTCGGTGGGGTGTTGGGGCAAGCTAAAGAGGGCCGAGCAGCCTTGGGAACGCGCGCGGGGCAGATGGCGACGGCAGCGCCATTGATGGCCTCCGAGCTCGGACAGAGCGCTGGCCACGGTTGGGCGAGGGGGATTGTGGCGTGGGCGAGTGAAGATCCTCCGCAGAGGTGCTTGGCGCATAGCGAGCGGGAATCCTGCCTGCGGGGGTCCTCTGCTCGATGCACGCGAGCGTGGCCAATGGCGGAGCTTGGCTCGCCATGATGGCGTGCCCGCTCGCCGCGGCAAAGTGGCTCGTGCAGTGCGCGACGGGACAGCACAGTGGGTCAGGCGCGTGCGCGGGAGGTTGGGACACGACTGCTGAGGGATTGGCCGGTCGGCCGGAGTCACCGCCGCTCCTGCCATAAATAGTCCTTGCAGCAGCTGCTACAATAGCTCCTGATGAAGCAGCAACATCTATAGGAGGAGGTTGCTGATATGTTGGGCCTCTGTATTGGAAATCACCTTCACGTAACGTGTGAACCACATGATTATGGAATTCATTACTCATCACTTTAGCATGGTTCGCAAAGGCTTGATCAACTGCTTCATTGACCATCTCTTGCATCTTTCTAGGCGCTTCAGCTATTTTGATTTGGCGAGGTGCAGGAAATTCAGTTTTCTTTACAGCTTGACCTCTTTTGGTGGTAGTGAACGACATGAGACATAGGAGTTCAAACTCTTCCAATGCTCTTGCCAACTCACTCTTCTGTTCATCATTGAGATCATCCTTAGTGGTTTCAATAATGTTATGTCCTCCAATCTCAGAGTGATCATCTTTATTTTTTATGGTTGAAACTATCGGGTCCCACTGAGCGTGCCAAAAGTGTGTTGACGCAAAAATCGGGAAAGATCTTCATGTGCTAGCACACGAAATCGGTTGTGACCGTGGATGCAGGGTGTGCCAGTCAATCTGACATGTTGATTGACAAGGAAATTGGATGTTAGATAACATAGCGAAATCGGCTTGGATTCTGATTTAGCAGTAAGGATAGAATCGGCAGTAATTCCGATCTACGGTAAGGAACCGGCTAGGTCAGCTTATCCTATGCGAAGCAGAGTAAGATTACTAAAACATAACCTACCAAGCTAAGCAGAGCAACACTTAGAATAGATCTAAACGGCTATAATAGCAAATAAAAGATGAATAAAGCTGATTTTAAGCTGGATAAAGGTTGAATAAAACCTAAACGAAGTAACAGCGATACGCCGGTTACTAAAGCCTAGATATTTACTCGATAACTATCGAATAACTCCAAACGTAGCAACAGCGATGCACTGGTTGCTAAAGCCTGGATCTTACTAGTAATACGGGACTTACAGGCAAGCCTTGAGATCTGATCACCCTCGACGTACCCAAAAGAACTCACGAAAAAGAACAAGACGAAGTCGTCGACAATGTATGAAAATATATGCGAAAAAGTGTAAAGGTTTTGTTGTTGGTGGTGTATATAGCTTTTTCATGACCACGTAGGGCTGCTATTTATATCCTGAAGACTAAGCTCCTAGTCTATTACGGAATCATTACTTGACTAAAAAGAAAAGACTCTTTACATAATACGGACTCTCCAAAACAACCGACTCTTCTATTTTGGTCCTTCTTTAGGCTTAACCGGTGGTCTTTTCCACCCAGGTCTCTTTAGGTCATCACTTCCTTTTGTTGATTAGACTCTGGTTCGAATCCCGTCTTAACATGTTTCTTTTACTGTATTTGTCTCCTAATCGGACTCCGATTCCGATTTCAAATCAGAACTCTTCTTCTTTCTCGGATTCGGATTCCGATTCTGATTCTTCAAACTCATCTCGACATTGAGGCAAGCCTATCAAAATCCGGTGTCAACACGGTGATCACAGGATGGGCTTCAACGCCTTCGAGGAGGTGTTTCACCTTGACGATGTTGGTGGTCGGGGTAGCGACAGCACCTCCTTCATCCTCGAATTCAGCAGCAAGGCGACGGTTGACCTGATCTGATCCTCCTGCACCAGCATAGAATTCGCACTCGAGGTTGTGAATGTCGTTGTTGTAGGAGTCGACCAACACCGTGGACGTTGTGTCTGGAGCGAGGTCCTGACCCAATTGGAAAGGATTTTGGGGGACCTCGCCTTTTATGGTGGAGACCATACGTGATTCGTCGTTGGCATGGAAGATGGTGGAGAGTTCTCTGTCAGGCCAGTGGACGACCACCCTATCAGGGGTATCCGAGATGATCAGATCTCCCAGCGTCCTCTGGGGGGTTGCGTGTTTCACGCATGGTTCACCCTAGCTTAGCTCATCGTGCGCTGTTTTTGACAACTCACATTGATAGATTTGTCCGGTGTTCTTCAAACCCAAGGGAAATTGGGGCAGATCAGATCTATTTCGAGAAGATGTCAGCGCTGTTGGAGGTGATATTGTACTTGCAGCGTCATGGTGATGCTTTTGCTCGGGGGAACTTGGATGTGCTTGATGAAGAGCACGTGGTTGTTGGCGGTTAATGTGCTGAGGCGGTGTAGATCGGTTACCCCGTTGTGAGGCACCAGAGATCGTGTTGGAGTTGCGCCTGGAGCTTTCCTCCCGGGGTGTAGCACATAGGACAGCAGCAGGCTCCGGCTGGTCTACTTCGTCCAGCATCCAACGAAGGACGCCGTCCTAGTTGACGATGCCGACCCATGCGCCAAAACAGAAGATGTCGCCCTCCTCGAACTTGATCATGACGGAGGGGCAGAGGGTCACCATCTTGTTCGACGAAGGAGCTTTTGGCGATAGCCCCACAATGGGAGCCGGATGTCGGTGTTTTAGACCAACGATCCTGCTAGGGGGTTGCCCAAGCAGTGTAGATCTAATTAAGAGTAGGGAACTCGCCTAGGCTCAAGAACAGGAAGGCTACAGGATGCACGATGTAGACAGGTTCGGGCCTCGAGGCGAGTAAACCCTACATCCTATATGAGGTTTTGTGTATTATGTGGATATATGTGATGAGATGGCATATAATTCTTTCTACCACACTTTATGATTCCAACGGGATCCTTTCATTTAAGACTTGGATTTTTAGTTTCTTTAATCCCTTTAAATTTTCTTCAATGATTAATTGGAATTCCAATTAATCATTTTGGCTGGCTTTTTTTATATAAATAATAAGTAAAAAGGTTGTAGGAACTAGAATGAACAATGCAGTAGCAATAAATGCGAGAATATTGACTTCCATAACCTCTTTATTTTTTTCCACAATAACTCGGGATGTAATCCCATAGAGAGGAAAAAGGGGTATCCTGTAAATTTAAGGAGAGGATTTGCATTCTGATAATACTGAATCAATTCAATATTATGAATATTGGATCTATCAAATCAATTCATGGTTGATAGTGAAATAATATAACATAGGAGGATCCCTTATCCATACTAAGACCAAAATCGGTTTTTTGATTGGATTCGAAACTCCCTCTATTCTATTTTTCATTCTTTTCTACTTTTGCTTTTTTTTCGCCCCTTATATACACTGAGGGGGCAGGGATACAACCGAGGGGGACAAAGATAAGGATTTCTTTACAAGTAAAATCCTAACTTCTTTAAACCTTCGGGATCTTGTGGATCTTATCACCAGATCTGATGGATCTTAACCTTGGGCACTATGTAATCACACCGACCAGGAGGATAACCCGATCGGTGTTCTTCTGGTGGCCCCAGGCAGGTAGGCCTTCTTATGGGTAGGCCTACCTTCCTAGGAAATCTGGATGAGGTTCTTGTACCTATTAGGTAGTACACCCGACAACTAGTATAGAGTTTGTGTATGGGGTTGTAAGCATCATCGTTGTAGGAGTCGACCAGCACCGTGGACGTTGTGCCGGGATAGAGGTCTCGACCCGATTGGAAAGGGTTCTGGGGGACCTCGCCCGATATGGTTGAGATCATGCGTGACTCGTCGCTGCCGTGGAAGATGGTCGAGAGATCTGTGCCGGGCCAGTGGACGATCACCCCCTCAGGAGTGTCTGAGATGACCAGATCTCACAATGTCCTCGGGGGGTTGCCGACCTTGCGCTTGGTCCACCTTTGCTTTGCTCAACCTGGACTGTTTTGACAACTCACGTTGATATATCTACCCGGCATTCTTCAAACCGACGGGGAATCAGGGTAGATCGGATCTACCCCGAGGAGATGTCGGCGCTTTCGGAGGTGATATTGCGCCTGTCGTGCCATGGTGGTTCTCGCGCTTCGCGATGCTTGGACGTGCTTGATGAGGAGCACCTGACTGTCCACAATCCATCTCTTGAGGCGGCGTAGATTAGTTACCCCGTTGTGAGGAAGTAACAGGTGTATTGGTGACGCCGTCTTGAACCACCGCTGTGATGCGAAGTCCAAATGGTAACATGACTCTAGGGTGGGAGGGCGTGGTTGCTGGCCTGGAGATCAACCGGGTCTCACCATGACGGTCCGTGCTTGGCTCACGGACCAGGATCTAGGTGCTTCACCGTGTCGGATATCCGCTGGAGATCGTGTCGAAATTGCGCATGGAAACTTCCTCCCAGGGGGTGGCACGCAGAACGGTGGCGGGCTCCGGCTGGGCAACTTCGTCCAACGTCCAATGAAGGACACCATCCCAGTCGGTGACGCCAACCCACGAACCAAAAGAGAAAATGTCACCCTCCTCGAACTTGATCATGACAGAAGGGCAGTGGGTCACCATCTTGTTCGACGAAGGAGCTTTTGGCAATAGGGCACCAGATGTCGGAGTTTTAAACCGGCGATCCTGCTAGGGGGTAGCCCAAGCATTGTAGACCTGATTGAGAGTAGGGAAGTCACCTAAGCTCAAGAATACGATGACTGCAGGACACACGATGTAGACAGGTTCGGTGTAACACCCTAAAAATGTCTTTCTTGCATTTAGTAGATTAAATTGCTTTTTATATTCAAGTGCTCATAATTAATATAGGAAAAATAATATCTTTGAAGAAATAATAGAAAATATATGGAATAGAAATATTTATTATGCATTTCATGCTGATGCATTTATTTTTTATTGTTGAATTTGATTTTGATTTGGATTCAAATGTGTTTGAAAAAGAATAAAAAGAAAAACCTTTCCCTCTTCCTCTTGTTCTCTCCTAACCAGCCCAGCCAATTTCCTCCATTGCGCGGCCCATCTAGCCAAACGGCCCAGCCCACAGCCGTGCCAGCCCAGTAGCGCCGCACCTCCGCTTCCCCTCTCTCAGCCACTGATGCGCGCGGCTCACCGGTCATCCCCTTCCTCCAGCACGGCAGCATCCGACGAGCCTGAGTCGAGCTTGCGCTTGGGTCTGCGTCCACGCCGTCTTGCTCTTCTTAGCTCGCACGCCTACCCTGGCCTATAAAGCCACCACCATAGCCACCCTCGAACCCCTCCGAAGCCCTAGCTCCCAAGCCGCAACGTCGCCGCCACTCAAATCCTAGAGCTTGAGCCGCCGCCGTTGCCCCACTGCCTCATGACCCCATTGCTGCCAAGCGCTCACCTCAGAGCTTCGCCAGGAGGTGAGGAAACTCAATGTCTAGCCCTCGCTCGCTCTCTCCCTCGTTTCTGCCCACACGAGCTCGTTGGAGTGGCGGAGCCGCCTTTGCTCGCCGACACCGCGGCCAAACCCCCAACCAAACCCCCTAGATAGGTTTCCCATCTTCCTCTCTCTCTCTCTCTCTCTCTCTCTCTCCTGCGCCTTGAGTCACACGCAACGGAGCACCCTAGACCTGGATTGGCCCAATTCTTGTGAAGGTCCGCCACGGGATCGGGCGGCGCCGCCGCTGTCCGGCCACCCAGTGCCCCTAATCAACCTTAGCCCTTGGATCCGAATCTGACAGCCCAGATCAGATTCAATCTGGGTCAAACCGACCACTTCCAGTCATCAGTGGGAAGTTTGCAAAAGAGCCCCTAGTGTTTTTGGAAATCAACCCGCAGTCTAGATCTATTCAAAAATAATTACAGTTTAGTCCTTTTTCTTTTAGTTTAGCCCCTACAATTTTGAAAAACAGTAGCCGTCATCTAGAGCTGCATTTTTACCCATAAGGCCTTGGTTTTTTTTACAAAATTATGTTTTAAGCCTTGGTTTCTTTCAAAAACACCCCTAGAAGCCTAAAACTTTCACCAGCAAGCCCCTAGAATCTGTTTTAAGCGTCGTTTCTTCGTTTTAGATCTGATTAGAGTGATTCTAAAGTATTATCTTCATCATTTGTTTATGTTTGGTATACTGTTCTAATTAAATATCTTGTTTGCATGTATGTGTGAATGCTTGTGTGATGATCGATGTGAGTAGTTGACGAGCCGTTCGAGTTTACCGACGATCCCATTCCCAAGGAACAGGTGCAACAGTAGCAGTTCATTGAGGAAGGCAAGTATAACATGGACAATCCTTGATACCTATACACCTTTTAATCATATGTTCATATGCATGTGTCCAATATTGCTATAAATTAAGGTTGTTCCTAGTCTTTACCTTATTCCATATCTACCTGGGTTTTATGCATTATGGTTAGTATTTGCTATGTGCTGCGAACAACATTTATGTAATTGTTAATATTGAATTAATGGTTCACCTTAATGATGGTTAAAAGATGCTTTCGAGCAACATGGTAGTGGGAGCTAGAACATGTGCTTCGTGCTTTGTTCTAGTTTCTCTTTAAGGTTGTCTAGGGAGTTAGAGCATGTGCTTCATGCTTTGTTCTAATGTCTCTCTGTAACGTCCGGTTCTTAAAGCGGCAACCTAGGAGCTTGTTCGCTGCCGTTGGAACTATAATGGCTATGGTCTTGGATAATTAGCTTGTACGTCTCTAGCTCGCCAGTCGTTACCGAAAGGAGTATGAGGGGAGCATAGGTGAGAGTATAGTTTGATCCATCAAGGACAGATTTATCTGTTGGCTATGTCTCGTTAGGCAAAGTCCCGTGATGTAAGCGCTCGGTGTACGGCAGCTTCACATGTTGCGATGATTGCGCTCTCGCTCTGGACGCCACTGACCCCCTCACGTTACGCCCTGAGCATATGTCAATCTCGATGCCTTGGGTTATGCTTCCTATGTTGAACCAAAATGGCTACTGTGCTTGTAAGGGTGTTTTGTGAAAGTCCTCGTAGCCTGAGCTCTTTTGGATTTATGTGACCAGCGGGTAAAGGGCGAAACCTCTACAGAGTGTTAATCTATCATGATAGTTGTAGCTCACGGTCACGAGCGGCCTGGATCCTTTTTGATTAGAAGATAATGTTAGAGGTTGAAGTTGGTATATTCAATGATAACTTATACAGTATTATTAATGGGTTTATGACCGGGTTTTACTCATTTGTAGTAATTTGGATGATAATAAAATGAAACAACTAAAAGTGCTAATGCATTTTAACCATGTCAAGCCTTTTGTTCTTGCATAACACATGTTATACTTGTTAAGTAAGATGGTTTGCTTACACTTGCAACTATTCAACAAAATCCTTGATGGGTAACAGATGGAGAGGTGAATGATCAGTCGCTTGCTGAGTTTCCGGAGGATCTGCCATACTTCTAGTTGTGTTCAACCAGTCGGTGTCCCTGTGGACTTGAGGCTCTACTTAGTTAAGAAACGTTTAATATATGAAGACTTCTGCTGTGTTATTTGTTTAATACTATGTCTTGTGTTCAACTCTGATGTAAACTATTTTATTTGAGCATTGTGTTCTCTATGGTCCATATTTGTAATCTATATGTGTTCTGTGGACATCCTGGGCACACATATGGAAGCATTCAGATTTTTTGGAAATCTGGGTGTTACAAAGTTGGTATTAGAGCCGTGCTGATTGTAGGATCACATCCTAGATAGAATGATCAATTAGATTTTTCATAATCCTTGCTCTTATTATTTTCTACCTTGGAGTTGACTTTCTATTGAACAATGGTCCAGGCCCACATGCGAGAACCTCCCGTCCCATGTCGCTGAGTACCCACTGAACATACAGAACCCGGACACCTACAGGGACTGGGTGGAAATGCACAAGCAGGAGCAGCGGGCCGAGGAGGAGTCGACAGATTCCTCGGAGTCCGTAGAGGAAGAGCAAGAGAAGCCCACGAAGCAGCAGATGGTGGCCACAGCTGAGGACACCGAGGCAGAGGCAGACGTCAACACTGGAGATGCATCTGAGGATGATGAAGTGCCCTGGAGCCCTACGCCTGTCATGTCACCACGCCAGCTAGCTCCACGTGTGCCCCAGTGGATCGTCTATAGCTTCATTCGGGATGGAGGCGACCACTTCTAGCACATCAGGCTTCTCCGAGTGCTTCGTACCCACTACCGTTTCGGCCGTGTCAGAGTTGAGTACCGTAGTGAGTGGTGGACGCACATTCTCTACCGCAGCATCTAGAGGACCTCAGTGCATGTGAGGGTGACCGATGAGGTGGTGATGGCTGCTCGCGAGATATCGGTTCACTACACTCTGTCTGACCGGGATACCTAGGAAGCAGGGATCACTGATGCTGCACGCCAAGGATACCACGTCTACCACCACAAGTTCTTCGCCAAGATCTAGGACGAGCCAGAGAGGTACCACCCCCGCTAGAAGAGTGGTGCGACAGCTTGCACCATCGCGTCTACCACTAATGTTTAGGACCCCCAGCTTGCTTCTATAGTGGCGCTTGTGGCTACTCTCAACACAGAACTTGATGTTGTGTCTGATGAGAACGCTCTGCTGAGGAGGAAGCTCACCGCCATGCAAGAGAAGAATGAGGAGTTGCAGCACCAGTTGGGAGGACCTATGCCCCGCAGCTCAGAGTACCGTGGAGAGTCACCACCGTGCAGGAGGCTACGCTACAACTCTCCTGCTGTCCACACCACCATCGACCCCTAGATGCTGCTATAAAGTTGTATTAGGGATCGAGTAGTACGTTTTGAGTAAAAAAAGTGTCAAGTCTGAGTGTGTCGAGTCGTGTGTAAACAATGTCTTTAGATGCTTGGATGATTTTTTATTATGCTTATGTGTGATTTGGATCTTTGTAATGATTGTGATGAGCGTGGATGAAAGTCTGCAATCATCTAGTATTGGATTAATGTGTAAGGTATTTAATGAATAAATAGTTGGGTTCCTAATCTCTTGAGCATATCATCTTTTGTCTTTCCTGTCACTTGAGTACCTTATCTTGTCAGTGGTTTGCTTATGTTCTGTGACACTGGTTCGGACATGTCTGTGAATGTGAATGTTGGGGTTTTGATCAGTGATTGTTTAATAATGACAGACGGTTGAGACAAGGGGATCTTCATGTGCTGGCAACCAGAACCAGAACTAGTCGCCCACCATGGAGGATCTGGTCCGCATACAGACGCAGACGATGCAACAGTTGACTCAGACCATAGCTTTGATGCAGAAGAATCTACAGAACCCACCTGTCCAGTAGCCTCCCCAACCCACCCTGATGGGCTAGGGAGGCTATTGGACAGGTGGGTTCTGTAGACAAGAGGGGAGAATTCTTGAAGGGGCACCCACTAAAGTTTTCTCACGCCAAGGATCTGATGGAAGCTGAAGAACAGATCAAGGCAGTGGAGAGACAACTCAACATTGCTCAGTGTCACTACAGAGAGAAGGTGCTCTACGCCTCAGGAGAGTTTGAAGGTCCTCTCCTGGCAGTAGTTCAATGACGACTTCTGTGCTCATCATGTGCCGAAAGGACTGATGATCCTGAAGGAGTTCCTAGCGCTAACGTAGAAAGGGATGAGTGTCACTGCATCTTAAGACCCATAGTCAGAAGGATGAGAACGGCAAGCAAGAAGATGGCCATCTCACGGATTTGGAAGATTATGTTGCTGACACTGAACAAGAGGATGAAGACACCCAAGCTCGATAACGGCTACAAAATAATCGCCGAGGTATGGGAGGTGGCCATCGACGTGAGGTACATAATAATGACGATGCTTTTAGCAAGGTAAAATTTAAAATACCTCCTTTTGATGGTAAATATGATCCTGATGGCCATCTCACAGATTTGGAAGATTATGATACCTACTTGGGAGATTGTTGTTGATCAAAAGTTTGTATGTCATGAATTTCCTGAGAATACACGTGTTAGAGCTGCTACTAGTGAGTTCACTGATTTTGCTTCTGTTTGGTGGATAGAATATAGTAAGAAACATCCTAATAACATGCCACAAACTTGGGATTCTTTGAAATGGGTCATGCGGGCTAGATTTGTTCCATCTTACTATGCACGTGATCTGTTAAATAAGTTGTAGCTTTTGAGACAGGGTAGTAAGAGTGTACAGGAATACAACCAGGAATTGGAAATGGGCATGCTACGTTGTCAAATAGAGGAGGCTGAGGAACCTGCTATAGCTAGGTTTTATGGCCGGTTGAATAGAGAAATTCAGGACATCCTATCTTATAAAGAATATAATAACATAACCCATTTGTTTCATCTTGCTTGTAAAGCTGAACGGGAAGTGCAGGGACGTCGCCTCGCCATGAAAGCTAACATTTCTGCAGGACGATCTACATGATGGCAGCCACACAATCCTCCATCGACAATGAGCTGTTTTGCACCACCTCCACCACCTCCTGTCAGCGACCGAACATGTGGACCTTCCACAAATTCAGCAGCCCAGTCTGGTGAAGCCAGCTGCTAGTGCTTCCTCGGTTGCATCCACGGGGAGAACAAGAGATGTGCAGTGCCATCGTTGCAAGGGCTATGGGCACGTGCAGCGTGACTACTCCAGCAAGCGAGTTTTGGTGATAAAGGATGATGGTGGGTATTCTTCTGCTAGCGATTTTGATGACGATACACTTGCTTTGCTTGCTGCTAACAGTGCTGGTCATGAGGACCCCCCAGAAGAGCACATTGGGGCAGATGATGCGGACCATTATGAGAGCCTTATTGTGCAGCGTGTCCTTAGTGTACAAATGGAGAAGGCCGAGCAGAATCAGCGACATACATTATTTCAAACAAAGTGTGTCATTAAGGAGCGATCTTGTCGTATGATTATTTATGGAGGCAGCTGCGACAACATGGCTAGCAGTGACATGGTGGAGAAACTTGCGCTTACCACAAAACCACATCCACACCCATATTACATTTGATGGTTGAACGACACAGGTAAGGTAAAGGTAAATCGACTGGTGCGCATTACTTTTGCGATTGGGTCGTATCGTGATGTTGTTGAGTGTGATGTTGTGCCTATGGAAGCTTGTAATATTCTGCTTGGTAGGCCGTGGCAATTTGATACTGATTCTATGCATCATGGTAGATCAAATAAGTATTCTTTGTTGCACCATGATAAGAAATTGTGTTGTTGCCCATGTCTCCTGAGGCTATTTTGCACGATTATGTTGCTAAAGCTGCAAAAACTACTGTTGCTGGTCCTAAACATGACAAATCTATCGCTGCACCTACAACTGAGATTAGATTGAAAGGACAATGCTTGCTTGCTACTAAATGTGATATTAATGAGCTGATTGCCTCCACTTCGGGTGCATATGCTTTGATGTGCAGGGATGCGTTACTTCACTTCATGATGCGCAGCATTTGTTGCCCCCTATTGTTGCTAACATTTTGCAGGAATATTCAGATGTTTTTCCTAGTGAGATTCCTGCGGGGCTATTCGCGGGATTGAGGATCAAATTGATTTAATTCCTGGTGCATCATTACCGAACCGTGCGCCGTATCGCACCAATCCAGAAGAAACAAAGGAAATTCAGCGCCAAGTGCAAGAACTACTCGACAAAGGTTATGTTCCTGAGTCCCTAAGTCATTGCGATGTTCCAGTTATTTTAGTGCCTAAGAAAGATGGAACATGGCGTATGTGTGTTGTTTATCAAGCTATCAATAATATCACCATTCGATATCGTCACCCCATTCCACGCTTATATGACATGTTAGATGAATTGAGTGGGGATGTTGTGTTCTCAAAAATTGATTCGCGTAGCGGTTACCACCAGATGCGTATGAATTTGGGTGATGAATGGAAAACTGCTTTCAAAACTATGTTTGGTTTATATGAGTGGTTAGTCATGCCTTTTGGGTTAACTAATGCACATAGCATTTTTCATGAGATTAATGAACGAGGTTTTGCATGCTTTCATTGGGAAATTTATTGTGGTCTATTTTGATGATATTTTGATTTACAGGAAATCCATGGATGAACATCTTGCTCATTTATGTGCTGTTTTTTATGCCTTACGTGATGCACATTTATTCGGTAACCTCGACAAGTGCACCTTTTGCATAGATCGTGTATGTTTTCTTGGCTATGTTGTCACTCCATAGGGAATTGAAGTTGATCAAGCCAAGGTGGAAGCTATTCAGGGTTGGCCTATTGCTACAACCCTCACCCAGGTGCGAAGGTTTCTTGGACTTGTTGGGTTCTACTGTCGTTTTGTGAAGGACTTCAATACCATTGCTGCACCTTTGAATGTGCTTACAAAGAAGGGAGTGCCCTTTTTTTGGGGCCCTGTGCAAGAGAATTCCTTCTCCACGGTGAAAGATAAGTTGACACATGCACCTCTCCTCCAACTTCCTGATTTTAATAAAACTTTTGAGCTTGAATGTGATGCGAGTGGAATTGGTTTGGGTGGTGTTTTGTTGCAAGAAGGCAAACCTGTTGCATATTTTAGTGAAAAATTGAGTGGGTCTGTTCTGAACTATTCCACTTATGACAAAGAATTGTATGCTCTTGTTCAAACTTTGGAAACTTGGCAGCATTATTTGTGGTCTAAAGAGTTTGCTATTCATTCTGATCATGAATCTTTGAAGCACATTCGTAGTCAAGGAAACCTAAATCGTAGACATGCTAAATGGGTTGAATTTATTGAGTCTTTTCCTTATGTTATTAAGCACAAGAAAGGGAAAGAAAATGTGATTGCTTATGCTTTGTCTAGGAGATATACTTTGCTGAATCAACTTGATTACAAGATCTTTGGATTAGAAACGATTAAAGACCAATATGTTCAAGATCCTGATTTTAAAGATGTGTTCCTCCATTGTAAATATGGGAAAGGATGGAAAAAATTCATCGTTAGTGATGGGTTTGTGTTTCGAGCTAACAAGCTATGCATTCCAGCTAGCTCCGTTCGTTTGTTGTTGTTGCAGGAAGCGCATGGAGGTTGCTTGATGGGGCATTTTGGTGTGAAGAAGACGAAGGACATACTTGCTGGTCATTTCTTTTGGACACGGTTGTGACGAGATGTGGAGCAATTTGTTGCTCGTTGTACAACATGTCAAAAAGCTAAGTCACGGTTAAATCCACACGGTTTGTATCTGCCTCTACCTGTTCCTAGTACTCCTTGGGAGGATATTTCTATGGATTTTGTGCTGGGTTTGCCAAGGACTAGGAATGGACGTGATAGTATTCTTGTGGTTGTTGATAGGTTCTCTAAAATGGCACATATCATACCTTGTCATAAAATAGATGATGCCACTCATATTGCTGATTTGTTCTTTCGTGAAGTTGTTCATTTGCATCGTGTGCCAAATACAATTGTTTCTGATCGTGATCCTAAGTTTCTTAGTCATTTTTGGAGAACATTGCCATTAAAATTGGGGACTAAACTTTTGTTTTCTACTACATGTCATCCCCAAACTGATGGTCAAACTAAAGTTGTGAATAGAACCTTGTCTAGCATGTTAAGGGCTGTTTTAAAGAAAAATGTTTGCCTCATATTGATTTTGCTTATAATCGTTCGCTGCATTCGACCACAGAGATGTGTCCATTTCAGATTGTTTATGGTTTCTTGCCTCGTGCTCCTATAGATTTAATGTCTTTGCCTACTTCTGAAAAGATCAATTTTGATGTTAGTAAACATGCTGAGTTGATGTTAAAATTGCATGAAACCACTAAAGAACACATAGAGCGCATGAATGCTAAGTATAAGAATGCTGGTGATAAAGGTAGGAAGGAAATACAATTTGCACCTGGAGATTTAGTTTGGCTGCATTTGCGAAAAGAAAGGTTTCCTGAATTGCGCAAATCTAAATTGCTGCCACGGGCGGATGGACCTTTTAAAGTGTTAGAAAAGATTAATGATAATGCATATAAGCTGGATTTGCCTGCAAATTTTGGGGTTAGTCCGACTTTTAATGTTGCAGATTTCAGATCATATTTGGGAGAGGAAGATGAACTTGAGTCGAGGACGACTCAAATGCAAGAAAGGGGGGATGACGAGGACATCAACACCGTCGATACATCACTACCTCCGCCAACACCACTTGGTCCTATTACTCGTGCTCGTGCTCCTTAACTTCAACATCAAGTAAGTTCATTCTTAAGCTCTTATTCATGTTTAGACAATGGAGACGCGCGCACTCTTGTTGTACTCAGGAATGATGGCGTGGATAACACGGAGAGGGGCATTGCACGCGCTGGATTCGGACTGCAGGACAGCACCAAGTTGTGATGACCGCCATGATGTCATACGGACTCTGTTTTAGGCGTTCAAATACTTCATTGAAAGCTTATCAATCTACATTCTGACGGATCCAACCTCATGTCCATATCTGTTCGGAGTCAGCCGCAATCGTCAAAATACCACCGAGTCCTTTTCAGCCAACGGTGCTGCGTCGCCGCTATTTTGGCCCATGGGTTGTGTATCTAGTTGAGTCCATTACGGTCGCGTCCTAGGGTTGGAGGACGACCCCAGCACCTCTCTGGTTGCCCTCCCACATACTAATATCCCTTGGCCGCCGCCAAGAATAGTTTGGGTTTTGTTTAGATCAAGTTTAGCCTTTAGTACTTGCCTTCAAGCGCGTGTGCTGATCCAACCACCCATCTTGTTGCAATCGGAACCCCACCATTGTTGAGATTGAGTTTGAAAACCTTCATCTATATTTCGTGATTCAGCACTTGTAGTACTTGTTCTTGCTAGTTCTTCGATTGCTTGTAGGAACGATGCTCTAGTGGCCGGGTGACGCACTCCCCAAGATCGCGGCAGCCGTTAGGGTGGAGAATCGGTTGCCAAGGCGCGGCCTTGGAAGGCTATAGTCGGGCCGCGAGCGACGCCACCATTATCCAATCGAGTTATCCCCACGTCTCTCATCGAAAGATCGGGCGCAAATCCTCTCGTGTTTCCATCAGATACCATGTTGGTTAACTCACCAAGGGAGAACTTCGAGCAACATTACATTGTCCTAATGTAGCAGTTAACATAAGGGGGGTAGACTTTGTGGCACACCCAATAGTCCTAAATTCTATTGGAATGGATTTGATCATGGGAATGAGCTGGTTAGCAAAGTACGATGCAATCATATAGTGCTCCAAGCGAGCAGTTCAGTTAGTGGCACCATCAGGTGAGAAGATTGAGTATCAGGCAACCAAGTCCTCAAAGCATGGTCAGGTCAATCACGCTGAGGGCACAGAGCTGAAGGACATTCGAGTGGTGAACGAGTATCCAGATGTGTTCCCAGATGGACTGCCAGGTATGCCCTCAGAACGTGAAGTTGAATTTGTTATTGAACTTATGTATGGAACAACACCCATAGCTAAAAGACCATATAGAATGGGGATAAAAGAACTAGATAAACTTAAAGAAGAATTGAGGGCCTTACTAGCTAAGGGGGTATATTCATCCTAGTTGTTCACATTGGGGAGCCCCAGTGTTGTTTGTTGATAAGAAAGATGGGACACAAAGGATGTGCATAGATTACCGAGCCCGCAATGAGGTTGCTATTTAGAACAAGTTTCCACTGCCAAGGATCGATGATCTCTTTGACCAGTTGAAGGGAGTTTGTGTGTTCTTCAAGATCAATCTCAGATCGAGTTATCATCAGATGAGAATTCGGGTGACTGATATTCCCAGGACAACTTTCACTACTCGGTATGGTTTGTATGAGTTCACGGTTATGTCTTTTGGGTAGACCAATGCACCGGCCTACTTTTATGTAGTTGATGAACAACGTGTTCATGGATTATATTGATAAGTTTGTCGTGCTGTTCATTGATGATATCCTGGTCTTCTCCAAGAATGAGGAAGAGCATGAGGAACATCTGAGGTTAGTGATGTAGAGACTTCGGGAGCACCAGATGTATGCTAAGTTAAACAAGTGTGAGTTCTGGCTGAAGGAAGTATCATTTCTGGGTCATGTGCTGTCAAATGGAGGTGTAGCAGTTGATCCGAAGAAGGTTAGAGATGTGCTGAATTGGGTACCACTGCAGAATGTTAGTGAGATCAGGTGTTTCCTCGGAACGGCAGGTTATTATTGGTGTTTTATTGAAGGATTCTCCAAGATTGCCAAACCCTTGACATCATTGCTAGAGAAAGATGCCAAGTTTGTTTGGACGCAGGAATGCCAGGAGTTGAAGAAAAAGGTTGACCACTGCACAGGTATTGGTATTGCCAGATGTTACTAAGAACTTCTTAGTCTATCGTGATGCGTCTCGTCAAGGATTGGGATGCGTACTCATGCAGGAGGGCAGAGTTGTGGCATATGTGTCCAGACAGTTGAGGAGACATGAGCTGAATTATCCGACACATGATCTGGAATTGGCAGCTGTGGTTCATGCTTTGAAGATCTGGAGACACTGTTTGAATGGGCAGAAGTGTGATATTTACACCGATCACAAGAGCCTTAAGTATGTGTTCATGCAATCCGAGTTAAACATGAGGCAACGTCGTTGGTAGGAGAAGATCAACGATTTTGATGTGGAGATTCATTACCATCCAGGAAAAGCCAACTTGGTGGCAGATGCTTTCAGTACGAAGAGCTACATGAATGTGCTTACAAGAATTTGCCAGAAGAGCTAAGCCGGGAATTCGAACGATTGAATTTGGATATGGTAGCCAATGTGACTGAGTTAGAAGTGGAGCCAACACTGGAACAGGAAATCCGGAAAGGACAATTGGAGGATGAGGAAATCCATAAATTGATTAACAAGATTGGGACAGATAAAAGTGCCAGGATTCCGATTGCATGATCCAGGAACAGTGTGGTTTGGTGACAGAATAGTGGTGCTAGATCAGCAGCAAAGCAAGGATATCATCTTATGGGAGGCACACGATTCTGTGTACTCCATTCACCCGGGAAGTACCAAGATGTACTTGGATAACAAGGAGAGATTCTGGTGGTATGGTTTAAAGCGAGATGTTGCCACACATGTAGCTCTTTGTGATGTATGCTAGAAAGTCAATGCTGAACAACAGAGACCGGCAGGTTTGCTTCGGAAGAAGTGGGTATGGACTTCATAACAGGTCTGCCCCACACACAAAGAGGTTTCAACTCTATATGGGTGATCGTGGACCGGTTGAAGAAGGTGATTCATTTCATCCCGGTGAAGACCACATACTCCGGTGCCAAACTAGCAGAGTTGTACATGGAACGGATTGTATGTTTGCATGGGGTACCAAAGAGGATAGTGTCAGATCGAGGCAGCCAGTTTACATCACATTTCTAGCGCAAGTTACATGAGTCTATGGATACGAAGCTTCATTTCAGTTTAGCTTACCATCCGCAGACAGACGGTCAGACCGAGAGGACAAATCAGATATTGGAAGATATGTTGAGGGCATGTGCATTACAATAATGGGAACAGTTGGGAGAAAAGTATGTGCTACGCAGAGCTCTCGTACAACAACAGCTATCAACAGAGTCTCAAGATGTCACCATTCGAGGCTTTGTATAAGAGGAAGTGCAGGACACCGTTGTTCTAGAATCAGACTAGTGAAGGTAAGGTATTTGGCCCTGAGGTCTTGAAGCAGGCAGAACAGCAAGTGCAGGTAATAAGACAGAATTTGAGGGCAGCTCAGACACGGAAGAAAAGTTATGCGGATGTGAGACGTCGGGACCTTAACTTTGAAATTGGTGACTTAGTTTACCTCAAAGGGTCACCAATGAGGGGTGTGAAGAGATTCAATGTCAATGGCAAGTTAGCACTTCATTACATTGGACCTTTCAAGGTGTTGGAACGAAGATGTGAGGTGGCTTATCAGCTAGAGTTACCAGGGAAATTGGCAGGCGTACATGATGTGTTCCATGTGTCTCAGCTGAAGAAGTGTTTACGGGTGCCAGAGGAACTGAATGTGTAGGAGGACCTTACTTATGAAGAGTATCCAGTCATAATCTTAGAGGAGTCCGAGAGGGTCACCAGTAACAAAGTGATACGTATGTGCAAGGTTCAATGGAATCGTCATTCAGAGGACGAAGCAACTTGGGAAAGGAAGGATGATCTCAAGGAAGAATATCCACATCTCTTCCAATCCACGTCCGAATCTCGAGGACGAGATTCATCTTAAGGGGGGTAGGTTTGTAACACCCTAAAAATGCCTTTCGTGAATTTAGTAGATTAAATTGCTTTTTATATTCAAGTGCTCATAATTAATATAGGAAAAATAAAATCTTTGAAGAAATAAAAGCAAATATAAGTAATAGAAACATTTATTGTGCATTTCATGCTGGTGCATTTCTTTTTTATTGTTGAATTTGATTTTGATTTGGATTCAAATGAAAAACCTTTCTCTCTCTCTTGTTCTCTCATAACCAACCCAGCCCATCCAATTTCCTCCACCGCGCGGCAGCGTCCGACCAAGCCCGAGTCGAGCTTGCACTTGGGTCCGCGTCTGCGCCGCCTTGCTCTTCTTGGCCCGCACGCCAAGGCGCGCCTACCCCAGCCTATTAAGCCACTACCATAGGCCCCCTCGAACCCCTCTGCAACCCTAGCTCCGAAGCCGCAACGTCGCAGCCGCTCAAACCCTAGAGCTTGAGCCGCCGCCGTTGCCCCACGGCCTTTGCTCGCCGCCAGCTGCCACCGCGGCCAAACTCTCAAACCAAACCCCCAAGATAGGTTTTCCATCTTCCTCTCTCTCTCTCTCTTGCGCCTTGAATCACACGCAACGGAGCACCCTAGACCTGGATTGGCCCAATTCTGGTGAAGCTCTACCGCGGGATCGAGCGGCGCCGCCGCTGTCCGGTGACCCAGTGCCCGAATCAACCTTAGGCCTTGGATTCGAATCCGACGGCCCAGATCGGATTCAATCTGGGTCAAACCGACCACTTATACTCAGCCATGGCAATTTTGCAAAGAGCCCCTGCTATTTTTGGAAATCAACCCGTAGTCTAGATCTATTCAAAAATAATTGCAGTTCAGTCCTTTTTCTTTCGTTTTAGCCCCTATGCTTGTGTAAATAGTAGCCGCCATCCAGAGCTGCAGTTTTACCCATAGGCCCTCGAGTTATTATAGAAAATTATGTTTTAAGCCTCGGTTTCTTTCAAAAGCACCTCTGGAAGCCTAAAACTTTCACCAACAAGCCTCTAGAACCCGTTTAAGCGTATAGTAATTAGTAGTAAAGCGTACAGTAATTCTAAAGCATTCATTTCATCATTTGTTTAGGTGTGCTGTTCTAATCAAATATCTTGTTTGCATGTATGTGTGAATGCTTGTGTGGTGATCGATGTGAGTAGTTGACGAGCCGTTCGAGTTCACCGACAATCCCGTTCCCAAGGAGTAGGTGCAGCAGCAGCAGTTCATTGAGGAAGGCAAGTATAACGCGGACAATCCTTGTTACCTATACACCTTTTAATCATATGTTCATATGCATGTGTCTAATATTGCTATACATTAAGGTTGTTCCTAGTCTTTACCTTATTCCTTGTTTACCCGGGTTTTATGGATTATGGTTAGTATTTGCTATGCGCTGCGAACAACATTTATGTAATTGTAATATTGAATTAATGGTTCACTTTAATGATGGTTAAAAGATGCTTTGTAGCAACATGGTACTGTGAGCTAGAACATGTGCTTCGTGCTTTGTTCTAGTGTCTCTTTAAGGTTGTCTAGGGAGTTAGAGCATGTCCTTCGTGCTTTGTTCTAATATCTCTCTGTAAAATCCGGTTCTTAAAGCGGCTACCCAGGAACTTGTTCGCCGCCGATGGAACTATAATGGCTCTATTCTTGGATAATTAGCTTGGACGTCTCTGGCTCACCAGTGGTTACCGAAAGGCGTATGTGGAGAGCATGGGTGAGAGTATAGTTTGATCCATCAAGGATAGATTTATCCGTTGGCTATGTCTCGTTAGGCAAAGTCCCGTGATGTAAGCGCCCGGTGTACGGCAGCTTCACATGTTGCGATGATTGCGCTCTCACTCTGGACGCCACTGACCCCCTCACGTTGCACCCTGAGCGTAAGTCAATCTCGATGCCTTGGGTTATGCTGCCTATGTTGAACCAAAATGGCTACTGTGCTTGTTAGAGTGTTTTGTGAAAGTCCTTGTAGCATAAGTTCTTTTTGATTTATGTGACCAGCGGGTAAAGGGCGAAACCTCTGCAGAGTGTTAATCTATCATGATAGTTGTAGCTCACGGTCACGAGCGGCCTGGATCCTTTTTCATTAGAAGATGATGTTAGAGCTTGAAGTTGGTATATTCAATGATTACTTATATAGTATTATTAATGGGTTTATAATCAGATTCTACCCATTTGTAGTAATTTGGATGATAATAAAATGAAACAACTAAAAGCGCTAATGCATTTTAACCATGTCAAGCCTTTCGTTCTTGCATAACACATGTTATACTTGTTAAGTAAGATGGTTTACTTACACTTGCAACTATTCAACAAAATCCCAGATGGGTAACAGAAGGAGAGGTGAATGATCAGTCACTTGCTGAGTTTCTGGAGGATCTACAGTTCTTCTAGCTGTGTTCAACCAGTCGATGTCCCTGTGGACTTGAGGCTCTACTTAGTTAAGAAACATTCAATAATATGGATACTTCCACTGTGTTCTTTGTTTAAGACTCTGTCTTGTGTTAAACTTTGATGTAAACTATTTTATTCGAGCATTGTGTTCTCTGTGATCCATATTTCTAATCTATATGTGTTCTGTGGATATCCTGGGTGGAACCATTCAGGTTTCTTAGAAATCTGGGTGTTACATTCGGGCCTCGAGGTGAGTAAAACCCTACGTCCTGTATGAGGTTTTTGTGTATTATGTGGAGATCTGATATCAGATGGAGGGGGTCCCTACCTCCTCTTATATACACCGAGGGGATAGGGTTAACACCGAGGGGGAGATAGACAAGGATTGCTTTACAAGTAAAATCCTAACTTACTTAAACCTTCGGGGTCTTGTTGATCTTATCGCCAGATCTGATGGATTTTAATCTTGGAAGCTAAGTAGTCGTACCAACCAGGAGGATGACCTGGTCAGTGTTCTTCTGGTAGCCCGAGGTACGTAGGCCTTCTTAAGGTAGCCCTACCGTCTCGTGAGATCTGGACAGGGTTCTTGTACCTGTCAGGAAGTACACCCAACTGTCATATTCAGGACAGAGGAGAATTACCGCACCGAGTTCATCACGTTCGAAGTGGCGGACTTCTCCACGAGCTACAACGCCATCATTGGGCGTCCGGATCTTGCCAGATTCATAACAATTCCCCATTATGTGTACCTGCTCCTCAAAATGCTAGGTCCCAAAGGGGTCATCTCCGTTCGAGGTGACCTCAAAAAGTCCTACGAGTGCGACAATGAAGCCGTCGACCTCGCCATGAAGTCCACTACTGACGCCGCACAGAAGGAGGTCCTCCTGCAGAAGCAGGACCTGAAGAGAAGCTCACGACACAGAAGGCCAGCAAGCAGGTCACCCTGGCAGATGAAGTGGCCACCAAGGAGATTGACCTTCACACTGGCGATTCATTCAAGACGGCCACCATCAAGGCCGGCCTCGACCCCAAATAGAGAGACGCACTCGTCAACTTCCTACAGGCCAACTGGCGCATCTTTGCATGGAAGCCATCTGACATGCTAGGTGTCCCCAAGGAGTTGATCGAGCACACCTTGAACGTCGACAAGAACACCAAGCCATGCCGCCAACGCCTACGTCGATTCCCCCAGGATAGGGAAAGAAGCAATATAGAAAGATCTCAAAAAGCACCTAGCTACAGGATTTATTAGGGAAGTTTACTACCCCGATTGGCTGGCAAACCCAGTCCTTGTACCTAAACCTAATAAAGAATGGAGGATGTGCGTTGACTACACCGATCGAAACAGGCATTGCAAGCCTGACCCCTTCGGTCTCCCCCGTATCGACGAAGTTGTCGAAGCACTGCAGGATGTTCTCTCCTTTGCTTCCTTGATTGCTATTCTGGGTACCCCCAGATCTCCCTAAAGGAGGACAATCAAGAAAAACATCATTCATAACACCATATGTCGTATATTGTTACAAAATAATATCATTCGGACTCAGGAACACCGGGGCCACATATCAGCGGGCAATCCAAAATTGCCTCGCTCGACAACTACACCGCAATGTTGACGATGTGGTGGTGAAGACAAGGGACCCCGACGACCTGATCGCTGACCTCCAGGAAACATTCAACAACCTCAACAAGTGGCGATGGAAACTCAACCCCATGAAGTGCGTGTTCAGGGTTCCATCCGGCAAGCATCTGGGATTCATCGTCAGCAACAGAGGCATCAAAGGCAATCCTGTCAAGATCAAGGCGGTCCTAGAAATGCCTACACCAACATGTGCCAAGGATGTGCAGAAATTAACTGGGCACATGGCGGCAGTCAAAAGATTCATCTCCAAGTTGGGTGAATGAGGCAAAGAGTTCTTTAAGCTTCTAAAGAAACAGGACAAGTTCGTCTAGACGGAGGAGGCACAAGTAGCATTCACAAATCTCAAAAAGATCCTCACTACACCACCAGTCCTCACTGTGCCCCTACCAGGCCAAGAACTACTCTACATCTCAGCCACCACCAATGTTGTCAGCACGGTCATTGTGGTTGAGCGGCAGGAAGAAGGACACCTCCAAATGGTGCAACGTCCGGTGTACTACATAAGTGTGGTACTCTCTAAGTCAAAAACTCGGTACCCGCAAGTGCAGAAACTACTCTACGCCATCCTCATCACGTCAAGAAAGCTCCACCACTACTTCCAAACCTTAACCATGGTCGTAGTCACGGGGTATGATAGAGCTGGAGTGCCCGATCTTTGGTGAGCAGAGATAACTTCGATTTGGTGGAAGTAGACCCTCACGATCCGACTACGACGAGCGAACAAAAAGCGTCAATGCAAGCGTTGAACCAACTCTCTGTGGTTACCGATCCTACAGATGCATGACCAGCCTGATCATGAAGATTAATTCCTATACACAATCAAAGAACGAACAAGAACGAGAGGCGAGCAATCTATATATCACTCGAAGGTGGGGTTCCGTAGTACACGAGGACAGCACGTTGCACGTGTTCAAGTGTAGCTAAAGCTAATTGTAAAACAAAACTCAAACCATAATATGGCGGCAGCTACTGAATATATAGGGGATAGGGCGTGGCCTAACCCCTGGTCACACCCCTATGGGCTCCAACACGATACACGGGCCAACAGCCCAAAAGACGGCGGCGCAGCGCCCTGGCAGATTCTGTATGCCCAATTGCTTTGTCGATACCCGATGACTTAGAAGGAATTTTGGCATGAGACCAGTGCCATTGGAAAGTGTGTCTCCTTAGCTTTCCATCCATATATAGAACGCCCAAAACAGACTACGTATGTGGCCGTGGCAACCAAAACATCATGAGCTGCTCCTGAACTCTGAGATGGACTCGAACTTGAGGTGTTTTGGGCCTCCACCTTGGTGACTCGAATTGGATTAGCCTTGAGACTCATTCATGGCTTGAACAATCTTTTTGGACTCCTCCTTCACTAATGCATGACCAAAACATGGTCGTATGCATGTGTGTCATGTCCTCATCATCCTCCCCTTCTTAAGAAAAAGTCGTCCTAGGCGTCGATTGTACTTGAAATCGATCCTGTTTGTTCTCATCATCCTCCCCTTCTTGAGGAAAAGCCGTCCTCGGCGTCAATCATATGTTGAACCAATCCTGCACAACACAAGGGAGAACGGGGTTTCGAAAACAAAGGAAACCAAAATTATTATGAGGAGGAATGTCACCATGTTTCAAATTGGCGAATGTGTCATCTCGCATAGAAAATTTAGCAAACATGTAGGCTTCTTGATCGGACGACACACAATATTTGGCAACACTATCCTGCAAAAGATTAGTACCAACAAAAGACAAAGCAGGGATAGGTAGCGAACAGCAATGCTCTCCTTCTTGGGAGGAAACTTGTGTCACCAAAACTGAGCGAAAGGAAGGTGAATTAATATGTGCAGGATGACTGCCCTCTGGTGGATCAAAATTAGGCACAACAAAAGCATAACTCAGACTTGCACAAATATACACTTGATGTATCATATATTCTCCTTCGTTGTTATATTTGCCAATAGCATGATATGTGTATCTAGAAAACTATGGCAAATCAGCATATTTAGAAATTTTTCTTCCAAACAATCTAGATTACACGAAACATCAAATTCAATGTAACCCAAAGTATGTAAAGAAGACAACATCGCAAGCTCATCGATCGGGTTTGAAATATGAATGGCATGTTTAATTTCAGCACAAGTGTGTGGTTTTAAAGCATGTACAACAGAAGTATTATCACACAAATCAAGAACAGGATCCACTAACAATTGATCTATGATATCATGAGTTGTGGAAAAATTCAGCACATCAGAAGAAGCCTCACCAGCCGTGAGTGGAGTACCTGGAGCAGGAGAGTTGCTCTCAATGTCAATAAGAGCAATAGGTGCATTGTCAAGTGTTGGTTCTGAATTTGCACATGAGGTTGTGGAAAGAGCACCGCTTGTGGTCATGGATGCTGCAGGTGTGGTTGTCCTCTCGCGCGGTGTAGTGCTTGTCATGGATGGCGCGGCGAGAGTAGGAACTGCGCTGGATGACGTATTGTGTCCTGCAAAAGAGTTAGGATATGTCTTCGAGTGGCGTCCCTGCACTGCACATTCAGCTTTGCAAGCAGATTCAAACATTGTGGTCATATTAGCATAATCGTGACAATCAAGGATCTCGTGAATTTCGCGGTTCAAACCACCACGAAAACGTGCCATAGCAGCGTCGTCCGTCTCACATAAACCACAACGAATCATACATGTTTCTAGTTCCTGGTAATATTCCGCAACGGATTGTTGATCTTGCTGAAAATGCTTCATTTTATTAAGCAACTCTCGGGCAATAATAGGAAGGTACAAATCTATGTCGTATAGTAGCTTTTAATTGAGTCCAAGTGGTGGGAGTGGTAGTGGGGTGTTTTTTGTTATAATCACGCCACCAAAGTAAAGCAAAATCAGTAAATGCACTAATAACAACATTAACTTGTGCACTAGCAGAATATCATGCATGAAAAATGTTGTTCGACCTCTAATTCCTAATCGACATATGCAGCAGGATCATATTTGCCATTATAAGAATGTATATAATTTTGATCTTGGCAAATGAATCATTAGTTGGGTGACGTACCACACGGCGGGCACGACCGTGGCGAGCTCCATTCTCCTACAACTCTGTGATCGTAGTGGTCAATGCATCGAGCCGTGCCACGATGGTGTTGAGGGTGGTATTAACGGCCGTTTGAACGATGTCGAGCTGACTCGGAGGTACGGGCAAAAAGTAATAATCATTTTATAATCTAGGGACTAAATTGTAAGTAAGAAAGTTAAAACCACTCATCAAAATAGCTCGATGGCCAAATTTGAACGGTTTTGGTAGTTGGATGGCCAAAGATACCCGGTTGTGGAGTTAGATGGCCAAAACCAAACTGAGGCAAGAGTTGGATGGCCAAAAATGGACTTTTTCCTATGCAAAATCATACCCAAGATCGAAGGCGAGCCTTTTCCATTGACAATGGCCTTTGTTGGACTTGAATTGTGAGCATTTCTATTTTCTTGAGCTTTTCTGTGATGGAATATTCTTTATTCTTGTAGGCTCTTTTTCATCAATTTTGACCCTAAGTTCCTGTGACAATACAAAAACAAAATACAAGTGGATATAAGTTGTTTCTCCATCCGAATTAAAAAGTTGTCCACTAGAAAGTTTCATAACTTTTTGAAATCTAAAAGTTTGATATCATTCGTTTCTCCATCCGAGGTCATTTATGATATTTGAATTTCAAATTTGAGAAAATTGAAACGTACTTTTTGCTTACAAAATGGATCAAAAAGTTGTCAACTAGAAAGTTTTATAACTTTTCAAAATCTGCAACATTCATATTGGTCATTTCTCCATGCGAGGTCATTTGAAAAAAACTCAAATCACTAGAAGAAAAAGGGGCATTTGTCCACTTCAGTTAGTACCAGTTGTTTCTTAGCTAGTACTAGGTCTATTTAGTACTGGTTGGTAAGCATAGGAACTCCCCGGGACCATTTAGTACTGACTCGTAACACCAACCGGCGATGCTAAATGCAATCATTTAGTACCGCCTGTTAGTATTATGAGCCGGTACTAAATGGTCCCGGGAGGTTCCCGAGGTCGCCGTGCATTTAGTACCGGCTCGTAACAAGATCCGGTACTAAATGGTGGCATTTAGTATCGGCTCGTAACACGAACCAATACTAAATGGTTACGAGTCGGTACTAAATGGTCCATCCAGGAATAGTTAGAAGGGTAGCATCCATTTCTCAACCACATGTGCTAGGTAGGTGGGATGGTTGAGGGGGCTACGCGTGAGGCGAGAGGTTGTGGGTTCGAAACCCCACGGGCACAGGAAGTCTCCCGTAACTTCTTTTTTTCTGTCTTGGGGCACACTAAGTACCGGTTGTAACAACCGGTAGTAAATAGGCTTTCCAACCAGTACTGGGGTCTTTTTTTTTCCTATAGTAAATTTTTAGATTTGACAAATTCAAAAGTAGCAATGTAGTTTGAACAAAACCAGCTGTAATAGGGGTCTTTGCATGCTGATCATAAGCAACTCCAACAGCTTAGTTAATTCAATCTAATTAGGTAAAAATGAAAAAGATCCGCAAAAATCATAATACAATAGGCTCTTCACCCGGTTCGCTAATGCATCTGGTCCGGCATCCCTGATTTCTCGGTAGCCTTTTTTGCCGAACGAATCTGCTGCACTCCACGGGCTTGTGCGCGTGCTCCCGCCTTGGCGCACGGACTCCCGCCCTCCCGCACGCTGGCCTCGTCGAGCCGCACCAGGCCGCCGCGGAGGACACGACGTAGGAAGATGCGCCGCCGCTGCCGCTTCTTGGAGCTCCACCGCACGCCGCCCTTGCTGGGCTCCTCAGCAACGACACCCGCCGGGGTCCCGCCTCTGGTTTCCTTCGCGGCTGAGGCGCCGGCGCCCAAGCCTAGCCTGCAGCGGGAGAAGCCGCTGCCCCCGCCGCTCACGTGCCTTGCCCTCCTTGATGGCAGCCTGTGAGCCTGGTCAAGGTCAACCTTGCCGGCCCCTCCGTCTGGTCCTGCCGTGAGTCGTCGAGGTATAGGAGGATGACAACTGACTCAAAGTAGCGCACAGGTGCCCTGGCCGAGCACGAGCATCTCCTTCTACACGGGTTGACGTACTGATCTTGCTTTGCTTGCTCCAGTACTGGGACCTCCAGCGGCTGGAAGACGGAGGCTTGGAGAAGCGCCCAATGGATAAGGCAAAACGAGTTTAATTTAGCTAGTCTGTTGGTGTGAACCAAAATATGGAGGGATGATCTTAGCTAGATGGATAGAGAAATAGGAATACGAAGAATGAAATTTGGCTAGACTCTTGGAGTTGCTCTAAATGTTGCACTGAAGTCTTCTCATGAGAATCCCACTCATCATAATTAACGGTTGCTGATTGTTATTAACGCTGTTGTAAAATTCGCCCTTATTCACAAGCTATTTTACAACAGCGTACCTGTTTGAAACAAAAAGAAAATAAAGTCAGCGTTGTTCTATTGTAATGTACCCATAGCTTTGCAGGAAAGGAATATGCATGATTTCCTTACATCCTGTATAAACTTTGTGCATGAACGATTTCTCTCCAAGACTCTTGCATCGCTAGGACTTTGCCACCAGCGAGAACGTGGTGCGTAGTCATCCGGCGGATGGTGATCCGTGGTCCGGCCACGACACCGACGGCCGCCAGCCATTGACACGGCGAGTTTACCACGACATTATCATGCAAGTTCTCGTCGACGTCGTCCCAAGCGGCGATTACTTTGTAATGGTCGATTTTACCTCGGCCGGTGGACGGCGCTGGGGTGCGCGTCACGTCGGCGGGGACAGGGCGGCCCCCCACCGGAGCCAGCAGGATCCTGTAGCACGCATGCGGTCGCCGTCGCGGGGAGGCGCAGTCACACGCGCGTGCATGCGCGTGGCGGGGGGCGCGTCGCGTGGCCCCGTTGCTGGGCCCTTCACGTGCGGCCGGCCGCGGCAGGGGTGGGCGGGCGTGCGGACGGGACGGCCGGAAAAGTTAGTTTCCGTTCTTGGCATCCATTGGCCGGGCGGGGGCACGTCAAGTCCGATGGGGATGCGCGGGCAGTGCGCGGCGACAGGGACGACGAGAACCCCCAGCGCGTGCGAAGGAGGACGTCAAAGTGCCGCTCTGCTGCCGGTTGGCGGCTCTCATCGTCGTCTCAGCCACCAGCCTGGAAAGGTTTCGGCTGGTCGGTAACGGCCGGTTTTATTCGTTCCACCGGTTTATCAACATACCAGCAAAAACAACAGGTATACTGATTGAGAAGGCATAGCTGTTTCCATGAAAATCACACAGCGTTTATGGACGCATTGGATCCACCATTAATTATCTTGCAGTATTTATATATATGCTCTTGTTCATTACAGCAACAGTTTTTGTTTGTACATATAAGTGCAAGAATAATTATAGCGTTTAACCATAATAATTACCCATCTGCCAATAAAAGGCAACCCATCGAAGCTACGGGGATGCCACTTGGAAATTACCTTGTGGGCAAACAGACCAACAAAAGCGATATGAATATCATGACAACTAAAAAGTGATAGGCCTATATGGCATATATTCGAGGTAGCGCCACTAGTAAGCAATGCAACAACACATGTGAAAGCGATTGGCAAAGACGATTGAAATATATATGTATTAAATTTCATAAGATACATTGATAAATCCATATATTACACTATTAAACCCAACAAGACCAAGTTGTGAAAAGCTAGTCATATTTTGGATCCGCTTTGATAAACTACTTCACTGGTCTATTTGTTATTGTTGCCCACTCCAAAAAGATCGTCACACATAGACCAATAGTGTAGCGGGATAGTGTGTTTGAGAGAGTGAGAGACTAGTGCAATAGAAATCTTAGTCAAAATAAAGACTTATATTTTTAGAACATCCCCCAGACGTTAAGAAAACCATTATATCCAAATTAAACATTGTCTCAAAACTTACTTCTTGTTGTTTCTTTACAATATGGATCTCCAGCTTGTTAATATAGCCTCGTCGGAGTATCATATACGTGAATAGTAAAATGTGTATTTCACTGCAGATTATTGCTAAAATTTTCAACTGTTTCCTTAGAAGTGGTAATGATTTTTAGTATATCTAGATATATATATAATACATACAATAACTTTAGGTACTGGGTCTGTTGAAAATTAAATTATTGACAATTTAGTAAAAGAATAAAGAAGGATGCGAGTTGTACTAGGAAAACACAATAATAATCAGTAAAGCTATTGGCCACTCATAGAAAACTGTTTGAAAATATAGCATTTTTTGCAGGTAATTATCTTAGTCTCACATTTTCTAACAAATATAATAATGTTTTATTTGTTATCATATATAGAAATATTTCTTCTCTATAGAGTTTATATGGTAAATTCGAGTAGCTAAGATTTTAATGATGTGTTGACTGTTTTGGTTGGTGCTGGTTTTCCTCTTCCCTTTATTCTTTTGTGTTGAGGACCAGGCACATGCATTGGACGTTTGCTAGGGTACGTGATTGGTGCATGATACATGCTATTCTTGCGGTATAGTTAAAATAATCATTGTTCTCAGATGTCTTTAGTTGTTATCATGTTATGGAGACTACCAGCTATGGTTATACCTAGCCATATAGAGAGGTTTATATTTTTGCGATCATGCATGCATTCAACGGCGCGGCATGGATGGAGGTGCAAGGTAGGTGCATGCACCATTTTTTTGCGAATATCAAGACGAATTTTAATTTGTTCAAGCCCTACTTGAGACATATATAATACCTTTCAGCTGCCGCATGTGACAAAAATTAGTAGGTTTGCCCGACGAAAGACTATCAGGTAGCTAGTGGGAGAAGGTCTGTTAGGTGCACTGTGTGCTGGGAAGCGGGATCGATCCAATGAAATTCCTAGAAATGTTTTTTAGCCTCGTGGCCGGGAAATAAGTAAGACTCATTTGGTACTACCAGGTGTGGACAATATCCTGCACTCAATCACATGACTATATCTTCTAACATTGCAGGGCCCAAGACAGGTACATTGCATGATCAAGTGACACGCAACTCGTAGCAGAGGAAGAGATGGAATTGTCATCCTCCCTCCCAGATAGTGCGTACGGATCGTGCTTGTCAGGGACAAAGGTTCTTACAAGTTACGTATCTCTGTCTTGATGAGCCATACTTTAAGTGGAACAGTCTTAAGGCACCTTTGGTTGGCAACCGACTTTGTGGCCAACCAACCCCACATGATTTTTGTATTGCAACTTTAGTATTTTTAAAAAAATCACAACCTCCTCTAAGATTTTTGTATTGCAAACTATATAAGCTTCTTATTGAAAACTCCCTTTCGTCCTAAAAAAGAATGAACTATTAGTATGTTTTAGAAAGATTAACAGTGGATAAAAATGACACGTGTGCCCATAAAAAATACCATTTTAGGAGGCGAATCATTTTCATGTAATCACGAGTGCAGAAGATATTCTTAATTATTATGAATGCATGCAAAAAAACAATCTTTATGGGACAAATTTTGAACATCAATCTTTTTTCAAGACGGGAGGAGCAAATACATAATCTTGAATAGAAAACCATTTCACAGTGTTGCTAAGGTTAAAATTGCAAGCCTTCTTTTTTGTTAAATTATATGCATGTTCCTGAAGGCTTCCTACAGACAATGATGTGTTATGCTTCAGTGTTGTACACACTGTTATTACATACTGTAAGTCCTTTCTTTTAGATGCCATGATGTCGCAGCAACCACGTTAAGCAGAATTCCAAATGCTTCGGTTAATAGTTTAATATTGTGTCTGAAAATTGTAAATGTAGAGGCCATCGATCTCAATGAATAATCAAACACTGGTTCTATTGAGTAGAGTATGTAACCGATGGTACAAATAGGACCTATATATGGCAGTAGTTTTGGAGTCATTAACAAAATTTGTTTCCTCAGTGTTTCATTAATGCTCTATTCCAAAAACGGCGTTTCACAACCAGAATTTGAAATTTATCGTAGTGATGTGAGATTCCCCTAGTGTTTTGGTATTCAGAGTTTTGTATAAACTTTACCTAAAATTCCTCCTATTGGGATTCTCCTTGTGTTTTAGAATTCGAAGTGTTAAAACACTAGGAAAATTCCTCCTTTTTGGTAGTGTTGTATTAGTCTATTAATATAATTAGAGTAGATGTCGTCAGAGAACATTATGTACCCTCTATTATGGGGTACAAACCAAAACAAAAGCTTGCAAGGCGGGCACCTTATTCCGTTAGTGAGACTCCATATCAACCTGGACCTACACTCATTGTTGTCATCAATATTTGGCACAATATGGTTCCTTGGAATAAAGGGTGTTTCCTTTATACATTTTTTCATAGTTATGAGTTCCTAGGATTATGGTGAGAATGGTGCTTCTGTGTAAATATCCTGTAAATGTTTGAGATCATTGGTTCACCCATTTTATGCATGCCCAAGAAATGCAAAAACAGTGTTGCACTTATTATTACACTAACATTATATTTGTGCATAACTAATATTCGTCGACACATCTATATATGCTTTGTCAACAAATCTTTGAATTTTTAGAATGATGTAATAATAATATTTGCTTACATATTTAAGTTTTTGCTCATTATCCTTTAACATAAGTTGGGTGTGTGCATAGTATCATTATTCTCAATATGAAACTATTATCTAACCTATGAGGTCGGGTATACTAATTCTGTTGTTATTCGACTAAATTTATTATTTGCTATAGAGGAAACATGGTAACGTAGCATCAAATTTTTAGTACTGGCTAATGTTGATATTGATATATAGGCAGTATTAACAAATGATATCGCCTTATGGTAGGTAATATGAGGAGCATATCACAACAACTGCAAAACTTGACCAAAATATCAAATTATCCACTGAAAAAGGAACGGAGCAAAATTAACAGCTACAAGCCAATAGGAAACTGTGCATTTTCATTATTTCTTATATTGCCCAAATATTGGGTTTGTTTTCTACATAATTTTTAAGACATGATGTACATTCGACTTTGAAAGTTGGTGGCTTGTCATAATAGTTTCGTCACGGACATGCAAATATCTGTCGTTTTCTAGGAGTTAAAAATTAACCATTATCATGCAATAACACAGATTACATATAAACCCATGCATTCGAAGAATTTTTATACAACTTTCTTCCAACATCCTCGCAGGGAAGTCAAATATATTGATGTCACTGTCATCAAAAGATGTTGCTAGCAAAAGTATGGATGTGTGAAAATGTTCTATTATTAGATGCAAACCTATCCAGCACAGGAGGTACTTGTCACCCGTGTCCCAGTCGAATTCTCAATATATATAAAAACATAAGATTACGTAACCTTTTTTCAAGAATTAACTTGTTTTTAATATACTCTATCGTATATGCGTAAACAATAAACTGAAAATATTCCAGAATTAAATATAATTGAATAAGAAGATATATGGCAGTAAAAATATAATCAAGTGATCGAAACTAAATCATCATCCGTAATAATATTCAACTCATAAAGCAGATATATACAATGCACACATGATTGATCCAGACGAATGGATCACCAAAGCTTTGACAACCTTGAATGAAGAAGTGTGATTTATTTCACAAACCATACGTACCATACAAATCGATCAATACATGTACAGTAATTGTTTCTGAAAGAAACACGGCTTCAATATAAGCAAACCCCTGGCGCCAAACAACGTAGGATTGAGTCCATGCAAAGCAGCCACGCAAGCAGGCGCCGCCATGTCACACGTACTCTTCTAGTTCACTCGAGATCTCGACCACAACCAAACATACAATACGTCAATACATGTGTACGTACGCTGATACGGCGGCGGCAGTCTGATCAACCAGCACTGGCGGCCGGTCCGATCGATGAAGGCGATGGCGCGTGGCGATGTCGACAGTCAGGGTGGCGCAGCGTCGCGGACCTCGAAGACGTTGCGGGTCTTCACGACGACATCGTACATGTGGACGAGCTTGAGGCGGGCGAAATCGCGGGGCACAGTGATGAGGTGCACGGTGGAGCGCTGGTGGAACTGAAGCAGGCAGGGGTCGTAGAGGTAGCGCTCCCACCCGAGCTCGCGGAGCCGCCGCTCCAGCACGTCGTAGGATGTGACCACCTCGCCGCTGGGCACGTGCACCAGCACCTTGTTCGGCCGTGACCCACCGGCGCCAACGCCGCTGGGAGGGTCGCTGTCAGCACGCCGCACGATCCCGTCCTCAAACACCCACACGCCCGACATGGTTTCTTTCTTGCTACAGGAGCTCAAAAGCTTTGAATGATTATTGGGTGTGTGCCTGGAGCAGGTGATGGAGCGGGTCTTTATATACTGCAAGAAAGGCCGGGAGGAGGGGGATGCTGACGTGAGCGGAGGGTGGTGGGCCCGCCGCTTGCCCACCTGTTCCCATCGGCTAAGGTGGGGCCTGCCGGCTCGCCATTCCCCTTCTTGGAAGGAGTTGGCGGGGGGCCGGGGGAATCACGGCGCTTCCGTGCGTCGAAGCTATCATCGGAAGCTTCCGACCGAAGGCTGCCTCCACGCCGTACGATCCTGGAACTACAGCGGTGATCTATAGATTCCTTGCTGTGGAGCTCCTGAAAGCACCGGATGATCTCTGCTGTCCCTTCTCTGCTGTCCCTTGTGCGATCGGAGATTGTCTAACTGTACTTCTTATTTCTTAGAGAGTATGTATATAAATAAATGAAAATAATGCTACTTCGCTCCTAGATGCTCTCCTACTCCTGTGTACGGTCACTACTGGAGAAAGCCTCATTCGTCCACGGTACTAAGTCTCCATTTAGTACCGCTTAAAGAAAGAGGTCCCAATGGGCACGATTTAGTACCGGCTAAGCCTGTCGGGACCTGGCAGCCAACGGGCACATTCCTTCGTTCTATTTAGTACCAGTTAGATCCACGTGCTGGCACTAAATGCATTTAGTACCGGCTCCGGTGCCACGAGCCGGTACTAAATGTATTCATTTAGTACTGGCTCGTCTCTCCAGCCGATACTAATGTGCATCCTACATAATTGGCCTCTTCTTCCTCCCCGAGCCGGCCACCCCATTCCACCTGACAGCTTGCTCTTAATGTCTCCCATGGCGCTAGGGGGGAGGTGCTCCCAATTAAATTTTCTATAAGTTGTGAAGATTTCGTCCTATCCAATTGTTCTAAAGGTTAGTAGCATTACTATCCTCTCTAATGGTATGCTTCATGTTTTATAGGTGTAAATTTTCTGCTTTTCCTATTAGGAAATTGAGAAGATTTTGGCCTATCCAAGTGATTTTTGCATACAATTTCTAATCATAGCTAGTGTATTTAATAGTTTAGTAGTTTAGGAACTTGTCACTACTAGAAAACCGAGCATTCGTCCCTGGTACGTCAGTACCGATGGCACTTTGAGCCGGTACTAACATGCAAAAGAGCCATACGTCGACGTCACTGCGCCAATTTAGTACCGGCTGGTGTCACCAACCGGTACTAAATTGCGCGCACCGACACCTCTGGTGTCAGGGGCAACGGCTAGAACACGTTAGTATCGGCTGGTGAAACCAGCCGGTACTAAATGCACTCAGTTAGCACTGGCTGTTGGCTCCAGCCGGTGCAGGGAATTTAGTACCGGCTGGAGCCACCAGCTGGTACTAAACATTTACGGTTAGTACCGGCTGGAGGCTCCAGCCGGAGGCTCCGGAGGCTCCAGCCGGTACTAACTGCAATCCTATAAAAAGGGGCTCCTTCCTCCTCCCGACAGCCAGCCGCTCAAATTGCATCTACCCGAGAGGAGCTTGTTCTTCACATCCAAGAGCTCTAGGGGGGGAGGTGTTGCCTATTTTTTCAACTATTTGTGGAGATTTTACCCATCTAAGTGTTCTAAAAGGTTAGTAACTTCATTTATCTGCTCACCGAAGTTTAGTATGTTGCTTTTAATGTTTTGTAGCTAGAGAAATTTGTGATTTCCTAAAATGAGGGAAAGAGGAGAGAGATTTTGTAGTTGTTCATAATTGTTGCTAATAATTTCTATAGTTCTAGTGTTATTAATTTCTATAATCCTTTGCATTGTTTCATTTTTATTTTTTATATAAGAATTACCTTTTATCTCTTTTTTAGTTTAATTATGAACTAGCCCCTAGAATATTTATATTCATATAATTTAGCACATAGATTTCAAGATTAATTATTAACTAGCCCCTAGATAATTAATTCTTTATATTTTCTTTATATAAAAGTTAAAAGTATTGTCGAAAGGACATGGCTTCTACTGCTGGAGGTAGCGGTGGTGGGCGAGATAACCGTCGTTCGTCTGGTGGGAAGGAAAAAATTGAATTGACCCCTAGCAAAAGTTACACCCCAAGTAAAAGTTTGTGGAGAGCACAACTTCGTTATTTGGAAGCAACACATGCGGAATATATTGCAGCAGAGAAAGAACCACCTTTTGATATTGAGGCTGTGAGGCGAGATTATTCGTCGGTTGTAGCACCACGAAACCCGGCGGTCACAGCTACACCATCCTCTCGTACAGAGGAAAAAAAAATAATCCTCAAGTGCATTCTAATGTCCCACTCAAGGAAGATTGAAGAACGTTGTCATGTTGGTTGTGAAATAAATTATGTATTGAATATTAGGACAATGATGTAATATTTTGTGTTAAGGTTTATTTGCACGTTATTTTTATTTTTTATATAAGAATTACCTTTTTTCTCTTATTATATTATATTAAGTAGCCCTAGATTTTTAGTATAATATTGAATTAGCCTCTGACGGAAGTTGTCTCCATCAAATTATTCAAGCGGTGAGCGGTATCTGGAAGGATCCTCGCGACACGCCATGATTGACTATCCAAGGATCAATACTTGAGGCTCCACTGTCTTGTGCCATCTCCACTTCACTCGACGCCACAGAGGCATACTAGAGTTTTCTTCTTCCGAGCTCTCTCTCCGGCACTGTTCATGTTGGCCATTCCGGTCTGTAATAGTCCGGTACGTGTCCTTTATTTCGTGTATCATTTCTGTTGCTCGGTTATCGTTTTTGTCAATTATGTATTTTATTTAAAAATTGAATAGACCATTATATGGTTTCAGATGGACCGGCGTTAGATGTATGGCGAACGAAGCACTGGCGCATGGGTTACTGGGCTGGATACATTTCTTGATTCTGCAGAGGCCAACCGGTCGGCAAAGGGGTTCATGTGTTGTCCATGTAGAGATTGCAAAAATGAAAAGGAATACTCCAAGCGAAGGACACTCTAGGCGCACCTTGCATTGTCGGTTTCATGCCTAACTATTGTCTTTGGACTAAACATGGTGAACCTGGTGTTGTGATGGAAGAGAACGACGAAGAAGATGACCTTCCTGAGTGGGTTCAATTCCAAAAAGCCCCATATGAGGATCCGATGGATGATGATGCTAATGACAATTCCCTAGACGAGTTAGGCCAGGTTTTGCTCAATGGACAGAAAGAAAGTGTCAGCGCATTAGAGCACAAAAAGTTTCAAAAGATGATTGAGGATCACAAGAAGCTGATGTACGCAGGCTGTAAAGAGAAGCATAAGAAATTGCATACCACACTTGATATGCTTCAATGGAAGGCAACAAATGGTGTTTCGGATAAGGGTTTTGATCATCTGTTGTTAATGTCAAAGGATCTGCTCCCTATCAATAATGAGCTTCCTTCGTCAACTTACGAGGCAAAAAATATTGTGTGTCCTTTAGGATTGGAGATACAGAAGATACATGCGTGTCCTAACGATTGTATCCTATACCGCGGCGAGGAATATGAAAACTTGGATGCATGCCCTGTGTGTGAGGCATTGCGGTATAAGATAAGACGAGATGATGCAGGGGAGGTTGAGGGAGAGGATCGCCGTAAGAAAATTCCAGCTAAAGTGATGTGGTATTTCCCCATAATACCGCGTCTGAAGCGTTTGTTTAGAAGCAAGGAAAATGTTAAGTTGATGAGGTGGCACAAAGAGGAACGCAAGCAAGACGAGTTCATTCGACACCCCGCGGATGGATCACAGTGGAGAAACATAAACAGGAAGTTTCCAGACTTCGATGCGGAGGCAAGAAACATAAGGTTTGCCCTAAGTGCAGATGGAATGAATCCATTCGGTAACCAGAGCAGTAGTCATAGCACATGACCTGTGACTCTTAGTATTTTGAACCTTCCTCCCTGGATGTGTTTGAAGCGGAAGTTCATCATGATGCCGGTGCTTATCCCAGGTCCAAATCAAACAGGCAATGATATTGACGTGTACCTAAGGCCGTTGGTTGATGATCTTTTAGTTCTGTGGAATAAAGGAGTAACGGTGTGGGACGACAACACACAGGAAGATTTCAACCTTCGAGCATTGCTTTTCGTAACCATCAACGATTGGTCTGCACTCAGTAATCTATCCGGATAGTCCAACAAGGGATATCGGGCATGTACCGACTGCCTTGATGATACGGACAGTATTTACCTAAAATACTGTAAAAAAGAATGTATATATGGGTCATCGTCGGTTTCTTCCAGCTAATCACCCGTTATGGAAGCAAGGAAGTAATTTTACAAATTAGCCCCTGGATTACTAGTTTATTTTAAATTAGCCCCTGGATTACTAGTTTAATTATAAATTAGCCCCTGGATTACTAGTTTAATTAGAAATTTGCCCCTGGATTACTAGTATTATTACAAATTAGCCCCTAGATTACTAGTTTAATTATAAATTAGCCCATGGATTACTAGTATTATTACAAATTAGCCCCTAGATTACTAGTTTAATTAGAAATTAGCCCCTGGATTACTTGTATTATTACAAATTAGCCCCTGGATTACTAGTAATATTACAAATTAGCCCCTGCATTACTAGTTTAATTAGAAATTAGCCCCAAGATTACTAGTAATTTTACAAATTAGCCCCTGGATTATTATTTTAATTTCAAATTAGCCCCTGGATTACTAGTTTAATTAGATACTAGCCCCTAGATTACTAGTATTATTACAAATATGCTCATTGTGTTAGTCTTAGCATTCCAAATGGATGATGGACGTGAAAACATCGATGAGTTCATGAGTCATCTAATCAGAGGAGACAACATCGAATTACCACCTGAACAAGATGTACCCGAAGGCGAGTATGATGGCAGCCAGTATCTTAACGTCACAGGTGATGGTGATGAGGCTGCTCATTCTAACTCTGAGGAAGAAGATGTACCCAAGGTATATATACACAGACACATGCTATGTACTTTTCGTTCATACTTAGGATCATTTATATATGAATGGATATCTTCTCAGGCTTCGACGTCTGGTCAGAAACGTAAACGAAGCACTAAAGCAAAGATGACGGGGAAAATCATCATTAGAGAGATCGACAAAGACAGTGCCCCGAAAGCTCCAGAGGATGCAAGGACAAAGTCTGTCAATCAGGTAGGATACATTGTCAGGGAGAACATCCCCATCAGTTTCAAAGCTTGGAAAAAAGTTAAGGGGATTGAATCTGCAGATGTAGTACCTGAACAAGAGAAAGAGATGTGCTGGGAGCAGTTGTTGTCGCACTTCACGCTTCCAGATGGAGAAAATATTAAGGAGCAAGTGAAGAAGTTCGCCTTGAAGAAAATGGCGATTGCTTTCCAAACATTCAAGAAAAACTTAAAGAAAGATTATATCAAGAAAGGGACAACACCTGACTTTGAAAATAAGTTCCAGAAACTTCGTCCACACTGGGATCAATTTGTCCAAAACTGTCTCTCAGAAGACAGAGCTGCTGTGAGAGAGCAAAACAAAGCCAACGCGAGCAAAAAGATTCACTCCCACCGTACTGGACAAGGTCCATAGGAAGGCAATTCCAAAGTGGGAGAAGATGGAAAAGGATCTGATAATGAAAGGATTCACCCCACAGACCCTATATTGGCCTGAAAGAGCGAAGTGGTACTACTTTGCACATGGCGGGACTCTGGATACGACTAATGGAGATTTGATCCGATCAGATTCACTGCGAGCAGCAGTAGATAGGCTCGAGGCAGTGCTAAAGGCTAAGGAAGAAGGAGCTTTCACACCAAATCGGGAGAAAGATGAGCTATCATACGCCCTAGGGACTCCTGAACACACTGGCCGTGTGCGAGGCATGGGTGTAGTTCCATGGAAGCATGGCTTCTCCGTAGATCTTGAGACTTACAGAAGCAGAAGCCGAAGCAAGGCTGGAAATGAAGCAAAATTACGTGCACTAGAACAACGAGTCTCTGCACTAGAAGAACAAATCTCCCCCATCAGCCCCGCCTCCAATGTGCCGTCTAGTGTTGAATCCAGGGAGTTACCACAAAGCTATTCCGTGGATTTTCTCACCGAAAGGCAACCATGTGAGCTTCATACTCCCGTAATCGGAAATAAGATGAAAGCAGTAGCAGATGCTGTTGCTGAGGTCCCTGTTGTTGGCGGGGTTATACACGGTGTTCCAATTCCCCCAGGATATGCAAAGGTCAATGTCGACCGGGTCTTTCCTGGGTGGGAGGACCTCGACCTCGAAATCGAAGGAGGCGATGGTGACAAGGTGTTAGGTCAAGCGTTGCACAGTTGGATATGTCGGCAGAAGAAGTATATCATATTTCCACGTTTCACCATAACAGAATCATCGGGACAGGACACTGGCATAAGAGCACCACTGATTGCAGACGTTACGCCCCCTAGCAATGATCCACAGACACCTCCAGATCAAATTCATCAGTAGCCTGCTCAAATGGAGCCTCCACCACCTCCTACTAAAGACAAGGATGCGCAGCCTACTGGAACAGATCCGAGCGTTAGCTCGCCTGCGCCTCCTACAAAATCTACAAATGCACCAATACCTGCACCAAAGGATGCATGGAAAATTGGTGGCGGAAGCAGAATTAGGATCCAGCCACCTCTTGTGCCCCCACCTCCTAAGGAGAAGAAGGAGGCTTGGGAGAAAGCTCCTAAGAAACCGCCTCCCGTGCCGCAGAAACCGGCTTCACCGCCTTGTCAGAAAACCACGCCCGAGATGACTCGAAAGCAATTCACTGCGTGGCAGAAGCAACAACAGGCGAAGAAGCAACAACAAACGAAAAGTCCCTTATCGGATTCTGACCGTCAAATAAAAAAGGCAACTCAGCGTAAGAGAAAAGCGTCGAGCATTGCACAGCTTGGTATGCAGAAGAAGCAGTCAATCCCACCTCTCAAAGTGCTATCAGAGGAGGACCAAGCTCTCGTTGATTTTGTCTGCGACACAAGGCTCACCAAAGCACAATTACGAGGCGAGGACCATATCCCAATGCATCCTGGAGCTGAAAGAACTCAATTTGAATTGAAGAAACCTCTAGCGTTTGAACACCAACTCAGGAATCTTCCAACAAGGATGTGTAATCTCCATAGTTGGTACATGAATCAATCTGCAGACGGCCAGTGCTACCTAACTCTTTGTATAAGAGACGAGCATTATTTTCGAGGGTGGATGAGATAAATATTGAGTTTTCAAAATTCTGGTATCTGTTCAACTAGGACGCCCTCAACAAATCACTCATCAGTGCATGGGTTCTCTAAGTCTTTCATCTCATTTATGTTCCATCCATCTATTCATTAATATTGTTCACCATCACATTTATAATTTGATTGTCTCGTGTAGAATGGAACAACAAGTTTGCCGGAGAAAAGGCTTTCAAAACCTTGGCTTCATGGACCCAAATATCATCCATGAATATAATGTCAAGAACACCCCAAACTCGACCACGAAGAATATATGGAAATTCTTGGATAGACAGAAAAAATGTGATTTCATACTGTTGCCGTACAACACACAGTGAGTACTTCAACTTTTACTTATCATAGTCCTTGACCTAAAGAAGCAACCAATATATCTAACGTACTATGCGTATTTCACTGCACAGCTTCCATTGGATGCTTTTCGTTATAGAGCTACAGAGAAGCTTGGTCATAGTCCTTGACCCAAAGAAGAAGGGACAAGAAGAATTCCAAGACATGGGCTGTTTGACAGCCGTGCCCCCTCGCTTCAGGGAAGACAAGACACAAGAATGAACAAGGCATGGGCTCGCTTCCGGGAAGAAAATGAAGGTCCATTTAAGGAGCAACTTCATATCAAGCTAGACTTTCCGGTAACAACTTAATTATAACATTTTGACATATGTTTATATGCAATAACTATTTTTAATAACACTTTTGCATTCCACATAAGTGTAGGAGACAGGAGCACGGCAACAACCTATGTGGCTACTATGTGTGTGAGTTTATTCACCGGTTTGTATGACCGACGGGCGCAATGAAGCCAGATGAATTCGAGGTATGTCACGCATATGATCATATTCAAACATACGACTTGTATATCGCTATATCTAATATTTTTTGACGTGACAGAAATGGCCTATGGAAGAATGCGTCCTCCCGACGGACAAAATCAAGGCCGTACAAGAACAACTCTGCGGATTCCTGATAGACAAGGTCATTGACCCTAAAGGCGAATTCCGCAACGATGGATCTTTCTACATATCGGACGTTGGCATCCAAGACGAAGACAAAGCGTGGCCGTAATTTCAAACATGGAGATTGTTGACTTGTGTATGTAATACTTCGGATTTTGCACATATATATATATATTGCTTCAATTATGTTAATCATAGGAACCACTACTAGTACGTATAGGAACGTAACATGTAAAAAAACTTAAAATAAAAAAACAGCAAGCAACTTCTAAAAGAAAAAAAAGGGCGAGCTCGAACATTTAGTACCGGCTGGTAACACCAGCCGGTACTAAATGAGCTGGGCCTAAAGTGCCCTGTTTCTTGACGCGTGGCATCACGTTAGTACCGGCTGGTAGCCGGTACAAAACGCGTGGTGCGTGGTCGTGCCGTGTGGCCCGCCATTTGTACCGGCTGATGTTACCAGCCGGTACTAAATGCATCCGTTAGTATCGGCTGGTGCAGCCGGTACTAATGGCTGCCTATTAGTACCGGAAGCTTCGTACTGGGCGCATAACCGGTACTAAACCGGCTTTGCGCCCGGTACTAAAGCTCTGTTCTCCAGCAGTGTGTGTTTCCATGCACTTCTTAGAATCAATGTAGTAAGGGCAATATATAATTTCTTATTAATAGCAAGGAATGAATAAATAAAAAGTAAATAGATAATGCGAATATTAATTATAAATTATATAGAATTTGTGAGAAGCAATAACTTTGCTACCACTTGAGAGGGGGATAATAATTAGAGACAGGGAAATAATTTTATGTTTATTTGTTATCATGACTACAAATATTACATAATGCTGAAATAGGTAATAATGTCTAGTTCTAATACAAAGCTTGTTGATATTTGTTAATTAATTCTTTAGTCTTTTCCAAATTATTTAGAGAAGGGTGAAATAATTATATGTTTATATTATTGCTGAATGAATAGAAATATAAGGTAATGCAACTATATTATATAGTCAGTAATGGTTGGATTATATATGAAGCTTGTCAATATTTTTTATTTATCAATAGTGAATGCATCGTGGTGAATGAATTATAATATTACATTTCTTTATCTTTGGTGATGAATTACAATTTCCAACAGACGGTCCGATAGTGGATGTACAATTCTACCAGCCCTCACGCTCGGGGGTTGGGTGTTCCACCACCAGGTCGTCATGCCTCTAAGGCTCTGCCAGCCCTCACAATCGGGGGCTGGGCGCTGCACCACCAGGTGGGCGTGCCTCTACGAAAGACTTGGTGTGACTTTATCTGCCGCGGGCGAAGGTTTGTTTGTTCCTACTATCAAATGTGCAGCTGTTAAAAAGCTTGATGGGTCGATATAAAGGGTGATTTCGAGGTCTCCACAAAGCTTTGACCCAAGCTTTGTTGAGCTTTTGGAGCATAACTTGGGCTTGTGTTCCACATATACAGAATCTTTGGTTAAGGAGAATCGTGCCTCAGAAAAGGAAACCATCGCCATCTCTACTGAGGTATTATTTTTGCTTTTTTTTACATCGTCCTATTGCGCTTTGTTTCATTTGAGTATACTTTGTTATATTGTAGCTGATGATTCGAAAGGGAAGAGCTTTGCCTGTGAAGCTGCTCCCAGTGGAGGTCCCTCCTTGCCTTCTCCATGAACTGCTCATGGTGATAGTGACACTGAAATGGAAGGTAATTTGTTGTTTTTAAATTTGTAGCTTACTTTTAGATATGCTTGTTGTTATATTTGCTTGTTTTTCTTGTCCTTTCTAGATTTCAAGTCCTCTTTGAAAGATTTGAGCCACGAAGAACTATCTCGCTTGGAGGCCGAGACAATCTACAAGGTATTTTGGCTCTATTTCTCCTGTTATGATCCTTAGCCTCCTCTTTATTTTTTGTATATTTTATTTATTTTACTTGTGACCATTTTCAGGTTGATTTGATTAATGAGGCTTGTGTCTTGAAGTCAAAAACAGCTAAAGAGAGGATCTCGATTTTGGAGAAAGAAAACGAGAGACTTCAAGAAAATGCTGACAATCTTCGCAAGAAGTTAACGAAAGCTGAAGAATTGTGGGACTCTTCTGATAGGCAGCTCCAGGCGCTACAAAAGTACACAAGAAAAGCCAAGAGGTGATATACAACCTCCAAGAGTTGCTTGTTCGCGAATCTGATGCTACAAAGAAAGCCGAAGCCAAGGCAACCTCTTTAGAGGCCAAATTGCGAGAAGTTGAGGAATCCTTGGTTTCTTTGAAGAAACTCGATGTTGACAGGATTACTCAAATCTTCGATTCTCATTCAAGTTTCCTTAAACAATTTTGCGCCACTCCTTATGATCTTCCAGAGGAGCTAAATATTGAAAGCTTTTGTATCATGGATCGAGGAAGAATTTGCGGGACTTGGCGATATTTTCTCTATTGCTAGTGATATCTTCACGTTGTCTTGCTGAGATGGCTTTGGCAGATTCTTCAAGAATGAAAACAAGGATTTGCTTGATCGAATCTTTGGCCCTGGATTTCGTTTTTCTAACTTTAGTGACTTATCCTCGTCTACCGCAAAGGACATTGAAACTATGAAGCATCGGTCTCTGTGAGACTTCTAGAATATCTATGGTCGTGACATTGCCAAAGACCTTTCTTCCTCGAACGTATATGGTTGAAAATTTCAAACCTCCCCCCCCCCTTTTCCAATTTTTTATTGGTTAAATTTCTTCTTTCTGATTTTTTATCCTTGCAGGACAAAGACGAAGACATTCCAGAGGCTGAGGATGAAGACAAAGACGTTTTGGAAACTCAAGAGACTGAAGGTGAGGCCAATTGTACCCAGGAGGAGGACGAAATTTAATCATAGGGGATAAACTATTTGATGGAACCGTCAGCTACACTTTTAACTGAATGGTTGTATTGGGGAGTAGATTGTGCTTTTGTAAGAACTATTATTTGTTTCGTTGGTTGCTTTAAAATTTTTATCTCAAGTTTTACTTGTTTACTTTGTGTATATCTTCCTTTCGATTCTTTCCTTTCATGGTCTTGGCCTCGGGTTTTTGCTCGAAATTAAAATTGTTTAAGAGTGGGAGCCCCTTATTCCAAAGTTAGCATTTGGAAAAAAAATTTTATTCTCGTTTGATCATCTGTGTACAATGGTCACAACGACTTTGAATTATCCGTGCTTACAACCACACTCAAATAGTTTTTGGTGTTGCCAAATATCCGTGGCTGACCTCGTTCTCGGTGATGTTTGTTTACCCTGAAGCGAGCGTGCTTTTCTTCAGACTCGTTCGGCCACTGGTGGCATTGCTGTATGTGATGTCCTGAGATTTGGCTGTACTAGTAGTCTCAGATGGTCAGGAGGGTCATCGTCATGAGTCCTTGCACGTCCTGTTGCCTTCTATTCCAAGAATGAGGCTATGTGGAATTTGGTATAGGATTATTGTAATTCATTTTTCTTGCCCCAGGGGGTAGCAGTTTGTTCCCCTTTATAGTTGTTAACTAGTGTTGCTAGAGTTATGAGGCAAACCTACTTTTCCGCCCATCAAGGCTTAGTTAGGTGATAGTTTTGATGGCATATTCGTTGTGCGCGACCACCACGTGGCTTTTGTCAGATTATTAGGGGATGGTCCAAACAGCTTCGAGGTTGATCTTAATTTTGTTTGGGTTTTTTTCCTTCTTTGAGTTTGGTTCTTGTCATAACCAAAAAATGCTGAAGGGGAGTCTTGTAGCCTTGAAAAAAGGTGTCCCCTCCCCCCATAGCCCCTTTGCATTTTTGGGCAGTTATTTAAGACACGGAGCAACATTTTTGGAGAAAACGTTCTCTTGGTTAACTTCGAAATAGGGAAATGTTCATTGCTTTTTTTCGGTCGGCTTGGATTCGAAATACCTTGTGCGTGGTTAGCTCTGTTGGTCTAAAGTTTTTTTTGGGGGGGGGCTTGAGTTTTTTGACCTCGTACTTGAGCTATTTTGCTCAGGGTTTTGTTTTTCCTCGAGATTAAACTTAGCCTCAGCCTTGAGCTGTTTTACTGGTATTTTATTTTTCCAGGTTGTTTTCATTGACCTTGACCTCGAGGTATTTTACCCAAGGGCTTTTTTTCGAGGCTATTTTCTTTGACCTCGGCCCTGGGCTATCTTGCTCAAGGTCTTTTATTGTTCTCAAGGTTGTTTTCATTAACCGTGGCCTTGAGGTATTTTGGTCAAGGGCTTTTATTTTTCGAGGCTATTTTCTTTAACCTCGGCCTTGAGCTATCTTGCACAAGGTCTTGTTTTTCGAGGCTATTTTCTTTAACCTCGGCCTTGAGCTATCTTGCGCAAGGTCTTGTTTTTCGAGGCTATTTTTTTAGGCTCGGCCTTGAGCTATCTTGCTCAAGGTCTTGTATTTTCATAAAATGGATTTGCATGATTTTTGGGGAAGATCTCCTTTATAGATTCTAGGAGGTATTACATGAGTTTGCCTCGTTAAAAACCTCACTCTAATTGCTTGGAGCCCCCTTTTGTGAGGAAACGAGTACGACCCTTAGGATTTGCAGAAAAAAAGAAATGGTGCTTCGTGACATCCTTATAGTTTTGTATGCCGTGAAGTTGACCTTTTATAGAATGCTGAAAACTGAAAACTATTTACAACTATGTATTTGTCTAGTATTTCCGAAGCAACTCCACATTCCCTGAATGTGGCTGCTTTTCTCCATTCTCGATTGAGAGGTTGTAGGGACCTGGCCTTGAGCTTCTTGTCACAATGTATGGTCCTTCCCATTTTCCTTCAAGCTTGCCGAGATTGTCTGCATTATGCCTTTTCTTGAGCACCAACTCTCTGGTTCTAATTTCTCTAATTCTTGCTTTGGGATCTCCATTTTTGGGTTTGTCTTTGGTATGATTCGAGGTCGTGACATGCAACAAGTCGATCAATCTCGCTCATATTTGTCGGTGTCTGGATTAGCCCGTCTGGCACCAATGAGCGATTGCGTCGCTAATCACTACTCCTAGTGGTGACGCATGATGAACACTGGCTTGCCCTTGCTCATGCATGCTCCCCTCTCCCCCTTTTATAGGACATGGGAGGAGGGAACAAATACATGTGTGAGTTATGTTCTAGAGTCCAGAGTGTGTTATCATGGTGCTGTAGGAGGGACGTGACGCCGGACACACCCTCTGTACCTTGCGTTGCTTGGGCCGTCGAGCGGGAATCGCGCGTGCCAGCTTCAGCTCGAATTGATGGCATGAGCGTAGTTGTTGATGGCTTGAGCTTTCGCACCGGTGAGGCAGCCTTCGAGATGTCATACCCGGTTTTAGAAAGAAAACCGAGTACATCTCATATGTGTGCCAGGATCAAATTTCACACATATGATAGACCGTGAGTGAATAGCAGAAACAGTACTCAAACGAATATTTAATAAATAAAGTATTTATTGCACTCACGAATATGGCACAAAGGCCAAAATAAACTGGTTCACACTATAACTAAAGACGATATCTCCAAAAGCACTCCACAGGCATCTGACTGGTGGAACACACGCCTAGAACTCATCAAGATCGCTGAGGTACTCCGCTCCATTATTACCTTCTGATCCAATATAAGCAAGGATGAGTACACTTATAGTTGGTACTCAGCAAGTGGGGGAAAAATATGCAAGCTATCAAGGAAAGGCTGGGTTTGCAGCGGTCAGCATTTTAGTTGGTCAAGTTTTATTAACAAGCAACTATTTACTAAGATATAAGTATATACCAACCCATATTAGCATAAAATAAGCATAAAATAAATAATAAGCATAACCAATAACATATGCATGCAATGATTTGATTTCATGTTTCGATAGATTAATCACGTGAGGGTCCAGGCCGTTCATGACCGCGAACACGGCTGTTATAACAGTTTTACACTCTGCAGAGGTTGTACACTTTCACCACAATTCGCGTAAAAGCTCCGAAGAACTTTAAACCCAACCATGCTGTGCAAAAGTAGGCACAATATCACACTTCCAAGGTGTGATTGCATAGGGACGCTACGAAGTCTTTACAAAGAATTTCTACATGTGTGTTTGTTCCCAGTACTTACGGTTTCAACAGAAGATACCCTCTTCCGATCCCCGCACCAACACATCCTCAAACAAATAACCACCCAACAGGCAGCACAAACACAACATGTAGTTCATCTAATTATTCAGCTAAGACCAGAGCCATATGGTATTGTGGTTGTACGGTAAATCCCGGGTGGTTCTCCATGTTCCGATTAACATGGTGATCTTGTATTATCATGACAAGATATAAATAATAAGGATATTCATCAATGTTGGATAGAACCCATCATGAACCAAGGTTAAGCAACTAGCATAGCTACCCAACATAAAGGTAAACCCGGTTTATCAAGGCTTAGGTGTAAAAGACTAGTCATCCTTACATAGGACCCATCAAATTAATGCATCGCGAACATGAATATAAACTTTGTTATCATGCAATGTGTATGGGTTCAAAAGAGTATGCAGAGGGGAAAATCCACTTGCCTTGCTCATAATACTGCGGTGGCTACTCCTCATAGACTTGATCTTGATCTCCCTCGAACGGACCGTTCTCTACACGATTCGCACAAGCATTCAATCAATAAAAGCAAAACAATACACCATACAACTTTTAAAGACGCAAAGACGTGGCTAGAACTATTCTTGATGCAGAGACGATCGCGTGAGCGCAAAGATCACTCAAAACGGATTTAAAACGGTTAAGATATGGCTGAAACAAGGTTTAAGGACTTCTTTGAACTAAATCTAACTTTCTAGGGACTTAAACAGAAGAAACCAGGTACTTAAAATGTAATTTATATTAAAACAGAAGGACTTTTATGAAAAACGACCAAACCGGACGGCGGGTTAGATTTTTAGAAAGATTAGGGGCTAAACTGAAAGAAACAGGACCTAAGTCTATTTATTTTTTAACTGGCTTGGACCGCGGGTTGATTTCTATAAAACCAAGGGGCTTTTCTGCAAAAGAGACACGGCTGACCGACGCGGCTTGGTTTGACTCGAGTCGGGCTCGATCTCAGCCGTTGGATCTCGATCTAACGGCTCTGGATCGCTCAGCTCGACCGCGGCGGCGCTGACGGCCGGAGACGGCGGCGCGCGGCGGCGCTTCGCCGGAGTTGGGCGTAACTAGAGCTAGAGAGCTCGGTTTTCTTCGATTCGAGGCTTGGGAGAAAGCTTGGGATATGGGGAGTCGGTTTTGGGGGTTCTAAACGAGAGTTGAGCAACGGAGGGGGCTCGCGACGATGAACGGCGGCGCGGTTGCGACGGCGAGGTTGCGCGAGCAGAAGAGAACGAGACAGAGAAGGAAAAGAGACTCGGCGGCTTCCTTACCTCAACGCAAACCTCGACGACGAGCTCGGAGCGACGAAGGCAGCCCCGAGAACTCAAATCGCGGCGGCGGCTCTTAGCCTAGGGTTTGCGACGGCGCGAGCTAAAGAAGGCGGCAGAAGCTGCGGTTTGGGTTGGGGAAACAAGAGCTCGGGCGGCGGCTTATAAAGGCCGAGGAATCCCCAGCTTGAACGCCAAGGAAGCGACGCGGAATCGAGCGGCGCTCGGACTCGACGTCGAGTCCTGCTCGGCGACGCGAGGAAGACGACGCTGACAAGGCGGGCCCACATGTCAGCGAGAGAAAAGAGAGAGGAAAGGAGAGCTCGGCTGGGCCGCGCTGGGCCACTGCTGCGCGCGAACTGGGTCGAGAAAAAGAACTGGGCCGCGGCGAAAAGATTGGGCTGGGCTAGAAAAAGAGAGGGAAAAAGAAAGGTTTTGAATTTTAGTTTAAACTTTTGCAAACCTTTTCAAATTCAAACCAACATTCAAAATATATGCAAATCAGCATGAATGCAACAAAGACTTTATTGACTCTAATTTAAATGATGTTTAAATATTTAAGAGCCAAGATTTGAATTTGCAATTTAATATTTCCTAAAACAATAAAAACTAAGAAAATTAGTTGCCTATATTGATTTTAATGTGATGAGCAAAATTGAAAGGACCAATGAAAAGAGGTGATAGCTTTCCTTTGACTTTGAATTTACGAAGACCTCTCATAGGTGATACTTTGAGATAAACAAAATCTCCAACTTCAAAGACCAATTCTCTCCTTCGGGTATCAGCATAACTTTTCTGTCTAGACTGTGCAGTCTTGAGATTCTCTCGGATTAACTGTACCTGCTGCTCTGCATCTTGAAGAACTTCGGGTCCAAACACTTTACTTTCCCCAGTCTGGCTCCAATACAATGGTGTTCTGCACTTCCTTCCATACAATGCTTCAAAAGGTGACATCTTAAGACTGGCTTGGTAACTGTTATTGTAGGAGAATTCTGCATATGGCAAACTCTTGTCCCAACTACGACCGTGTTTTAAAGCACAGCTCGAAGCATATCCTCCAGAATTTGATTAGTCCTCTCAGTCTGTCCATCTGTCTGTGGATGATAAGCAGAACTGAAGTTGAGTTGTGTACCCATTATCTCATGTACCTTCTGCCAGAATCGTGATGTAAACTGAGTACCTCGGTCGGACACTATTTTCTTCGGAACTCCATGTAGACACACAATCCTGGACATATACAGCTCTGCTAGCTTAGCACTTGTATATGTTGTGTTGACTGGTATGAAATGAGCAGACTTCGTCAACCTATCCACAATAACCCATATAGAGTCATGACCATTACGAGTACGAGGTAACCCGACAATAAAGTCCATACCAATTTCTTCCCACTTCCACTCTGGTACTCTTAATGGTTGAAGCAGACCTGCTGGACGTTGGTGTTCTGCTTTAACCTTCTGGCAAACATCACACAAAGCCACATAAGTAGCAACATCTTTCTTCAAACCATACCACCAATATTTCTCTTTCAAATCTTGATACATCTTAGTACTTCCTGGATGAATAGAATAAGGTGAATCATGTGCTTCCTTCAATATGAGTTCTCGAAGCCTATCATTTTCTGGAACACATATTCTTTTTCTGAACCACACTGTTCCCTGTTCATCCTCAGTGAAATCCTCAGTTTTTCCCAAATGGATTAAGGCTCTGAATTCCTCGATCTTTGGATCCTCTAACTGTCCCTTCCTGATTTCTTGCTCTAATGTTGACTCTACTTCCATAGTCACAGCTTCTGAATGAGCACAGATACCCAAGTTAAGTCGTTTCATCTCCCAACATAACTCTTGTGATATCAACCTCCCAATGACTGAGTTAACTTGACTCTTGCGACTTAGAGCATCTGCAACAACGTTGGCCTTTCCAGGATGATATTGAATATCAAAATCGTTGATTAATTCTAGCCATCTGCATTGCCTCAAGTTAAGATCCTTCTGGGTAAAGATATACTTTAAACTCTTATGATCAGTGAAAATTCGACACTGTTTTCCAACCATATAGTGCCTCCAGATCTTCAATGCATGAACAACTGCTGCTAATTCCAGATCATGAGTAGGATTACTCTTCTCATGTTTTCTCAACTGTCTAGAAGCATAAGCCACGACCCTGCCTTCTTGCATCAACACACATCCAAGTCCTACGTGTGAAGCATCACAGTACACGTCGAACCCCTTTTGAATATCAGGCATCACTAACACTGGAGCAGTGGTCAATTTCTTCCTTAACTCCTCAAAACTCTGCTGACAAGCATCATCCCACTTGAATTTTCGTCCTTTCTCTAACAACAAAGTCATGGGTTTAGCAATTTTGGAGAAACCTTCAATAAATCTGCGATAATACCCTGCCAATCCAAGAAAACTTCTGATTTCTACAACACTCTGAGGTGGCTTCCAATTCAACACATCCTGCACTTTACTCGGATCTACCATGATTCCACCATCTGTTATGACATGTCCAAGAAAAGATACTTCTTTTAACCAGAACTCACATTTACTGAACTTGGCATACAACTGATGCTCCCGTAACTTCTGTAATACTAGCCTCAAATGCTCCTCATGCTCTTCCTCATTCTTGGAGAACACCATGATATCATCGATGAATACCACCACAAACTTGTCAAGATACTCCATAAATACCTTGTTCATCAGATACATTAAGTTTGGAGGTGCATTTGTCAAACCAAACAACATCACCAAATACTCATAAAGACCATATCTACAAGTGAATGCAGTTTTAGGAATATCCTCCTTCCATATCTTCACTTGATAACAGCCTGAACGCAAATCAATCTTGGAGAAAACTTTTGCACCTCTCATCTGGTCAAACAAATCTTCAATTCTAGGAAGCGGATACTTATTTTTGATAGTCACCTCATTAAGAGCTCTGTAATCAACGCACATCCTTCTAGTACCATCCTTCTTATCAACAAATATAACAGGGGCTCCCCATGGAGATGAACTAGGCTGAATATAACCCTTAGCTAAAAGTTCATTTATCTGTTTCTTTAATTCTGCTAAATCTTTAACATCCATTCTATAAGCTCTTTTTGAAATAGGTCCAGTACCAGGTACAAGCTCAATGATGAACTCAAAATCTCGGTCAGGCGGCATACCTGGTAAATCATCAGGAAAGACATCCGGAAATTCACACACGACTTTGATATCCTCTAGTGACTTTCCTTTCAACTGATTGATGGTTGCTTCCTCTCGAATAACTGGACTCATCTGGAACTCCATTCGGTCTCCTTGTGGACTTGTGAACAACACTGACTTCTTGGCACACTGAATAACTCCATCATGAGCTCCCAACCAATCCATTCCCAGAATAATGTCAATGGCGTTGGACCTCAGGATAACCAGATCTGATAGAAACTCTCTCCCCATAATAATAATCGGAACTTGTGAAACACATATGTATGGCTCTCATTTCACCACCTGGTGAATTAATTAAAAGGGGGGTTTGCATAAGACTTCTAGGTAATTTACTTTTAGCAACAAACTTTTCAGTAACTAACGAATGCGATGCTCCAGAGTCAAATAAAACTGTAGTAGGTTCTGAGTAAACGAGAAACGTACCGAGCACCACATCATTGGCTTCTTGTGCGGATTCAGCCGTCACGTGGTTCACCCTTCCACGTGCGAAGTTCTGTTGTCCCTTGTTGCCTTGCTGGGAAGAAGGTTGAGCAGATCTCTGGCCATCGCTCCTCTGAGTCTGGGGTCTCTGAGGGTTACGCTTGGGACACTTGTTAGCATAGTGACCCATATCACCACATTTAAAGCAACCATTGGGTGGTACTGGCGTGGCTGGATTGTTGGTCCGCACTGGCGGGGTGCTATTGCCAGAACGATTCTGATGCTGGTTAGGTGTACGGGGTGTCTGCTGAGGATACCTCTGAACCTGTTGACCAGAATGTTGTATCTGCTGTCCCTGTTGGTAATGTCCACCATTACCTCCTGATCGATTCTGGAAGCCTTGTGAAGAACTGTAGCGAGGACGAGTGTTGCTTGTCTGCCCTGATGACGACGACTGGAACTTCCTCTTCTGCTCACTCAACTCCTTGCGTGTATTCTCACAACCAATGGCCTTGTCTAACATTGTCTGGAAGTTGGGAAAGGTGTGAGTCTGCAGCTGGTACTTGATAGGCCCAATCAAACCCTTCAAGAAACGACGTTGCCTCTTTGCATCGTCATCCACATCTTCAGGTGCATAGCGAGATAATTGAGTGAATTTATCCCGATATTCACACACGCTCATGTTTCCTTGCACCAATGCACGAAACTCCTCCTATTTTAGATCCACCACACCTGCTGGAATATGGTGTGTGCGGAAGGCATCCTGGAACTGCTGCCATGTGATGGTGTCAGGAGCGTTATGCGCATTAACATATGCATCCCACCAATCAGCTGCTGGGCCTTCCAATCTTCCTGAAGCGTACAAGACCTTCTCACGATCAGTGCACTGAGCAATATCTAGCTTCTTCGCAACATTCTTGAGCCAATCATCAGCATCCAATGGATCTGCAGAGTGAGAGTAAGTAGGAGGATGCTGGCTCAAAAATTGCCTGTGATGATCCCTGGGCGGCTGGACTGGTTCTGGTGGCGGTGGTGGCTGCTGGTTCTATTGTGCCTGCAAATTGGTCACTGTCTGGGTGAGCTGCTGAATGAGTTGCATCTGGGTTGCTAGGAACTGCTGCATTGCGGGATCCATTGCGGGTTGAGGCGGTGGTGGAGGGGGTGCTTGATTCTGCTGGTTCACCACGTGATCACGCCTCTGACTAGGAACGTCTCTACCTCCTCCGGTCCTGGTGTTAACCATCTGAGTGTTAGACAGATATGATTCAGAAAATGATACTCAGATAGACAAAAGTAAAGGAAAGACACTCTACTGCGAGAGTATAAGATAGCATCGAAGTTAAGAAGAAAGAGCAAAGTAGTGGAAAGTCAAATATTCATCATCACCCAGATTCTGTCCTCCCTAAATATTCATCCATAACTGTCAATTCGTGCATCCAAAAATTATACCAAAATTCCAGAAAAATACACATAAAGCTATGAATCCAATCCAACTGGAATCACCTCAATTGGACCTCTAAAACTCCGGATACAAAATAATCAAGCTTCCTGTGTCCAGCTGGAAAAACAGATTCTGTACCTGACAACTTTTGGTGTGTTTCCCAAAACACAGATTTCCAAAAATTATGGGAAAATCACAGAAAATCAATCATCAAATTCTGAAAGTAACCCCACTGGTTTGAGATCAAACAGATCTGTGTAGCTCTCGAAATCATCAAAACAGTGCTGCTGTGTCAGATATTGGCGCGAGCAGATTTCAGCATAAGGGATATAGATGCCGGATAGAGAAGAGATAGATAAGAAACTAAGAGAAAAGGGTAAAAGGGGACCAGAATTAAACCTAAAGAATATTTTATTACCATATTTCTTTAATTGTGGTTATCACTCCACAACCAAAGACACACAAACAAAGATTCCAACTCACACATTTATCCAAGCAACAAGCATTAAACAAACGATCGACCTCACAAAACCGTACTAACGATAAACTTAAAAAAAAAACTAAAGATAGCCTATTCCCTAAACTGTGTGATGGAGAAAGGGGCTCCATAGCGAAGCTTCTTCCGAGGCGGGGACCAAGCATTGGCCATCCTCTCATCATCATCCTCTTGACCCTGTTGCTCGGCAAGCTGTTCTTCGAGTTCTGCAATCCGCTCCTGGGCTTGGGCAAGTTCATTAATAACACCTTCCAAATCAGTATTCAGTGCTGCAGTGACTCGGGCAAGAACATTGAGACGAGGATCTTGTGTTGGTCCTCCTCCCACTACAACGGTTTGCTCAGTTCCTGGACGGCGACGAGGCAAGTGAAGGTACTCTGTGCGAGACAGCTCCTCCTGGAACTGGTGGCTGATAGATGTCACTGCCCTCCTGGCGGCGTCACTAACTGCAGCTTCATAGGAGGTATGTAGAAGGCTTGACTCATGAATAGACCAAGTCCTGAAGCGAGAGGCATTCTCCATTTGCGCCCTAACATGAACCTGAGTATGGTAATACTCCTGGTAGTTTGCAGCGGAACTGTAAGTAGTAATGTAGAGTGGCCTGGTGTAGTTGCCCAATGCTTCCAGCACATCTTCAAGCAAGAGTGGGAAAGTGCCTAGCTCTGTTATTGAAGTGATCACCTCCACCTTGGGCTCTTCTTCATCATCCTTTTCATCATCATAGACTTTATCACCCTCATCTGCAGTGCCATCTGGATTCCCTTCAACATCCGCTGTGGGTGAAGCAGGGCCAGATACATCTTCATCATCAGAGAAGCACACCCACACGGGATCTCCGTGCACATCATCATCCATCTGTGGTGTAGGAGGGGCGGGCTGCGCTGGGTCAGTCTGGAAGCTCTTGGCCATCTAAGCATAGAGAGAACCTTAGTAAACATAATTGAATAGAGGCAAAGGTGACCAAAGAAAAGGGAAGAAGTTCAGAGAATTTTTAACTAATAAAATAAGACCTCTAAAGAAACTGACTTGGCTTGCTAAAATAAATCCTTACTTCGACCATTCTAACTAGGCTAGCGTCCTACAGTTAGCACGGCTCTGGTACCACTCTGTCATACCCGGTTTTAGAAAGAAAACCGAGTACATCTCATATGTGTGCCAGGATCAAATTTCACATATATGATAGACCGTGAGTGAATAGCAGAAACAGTACTCAAACGAATATTTAATAAATAAAGTATTTATTACACTCACGAATATGGCACAAAGGCCAAAATAAACTGGTTCACACTATAACTAAAGACGATATCTCCAAAAGCACTCCACAGGCATCTGACTGGTGGAACACACGCCTAGAACTCATCAAGATCACTGAGATACTCCGCTCCATTATTACCTTCTGATCCAATATAAGCAAGGATGAGTACACATATGGTTGGTACTCAGCAAGTGGGGGAAAATATGCAAGCTATCAAGGAAAGGCTGGGTTTGCAGCGGTCAGCATTTTAGTTGGTCAAGTTTTATTAACAAGCAACTATTTACTAAGATATAAGTATATACCAACCCATATTAGCATAAAATAAGCATAAAATAAATAATAAGCATAACCAATAACATATGCATGCAATGATTTGATTTCATGTTTCGATAGATTAATCACGTGAGGGTCCAGGCCGTTCATGACCGCGAACACGGCTGTTATAACAGTTTTACACTCTGCAGAGGTTGTACACTTTCACCACAATTCGCATAAAAGCTCCGAAGAACTTTAAACCCAACCATGCTGTGCAAAAGTAGGCACAATATCACACTTCCAAGGTGTGATTGCATAGGGACGCTACGAAGCCTTTACAAAGAATTCCTACATGTGTGTTTGTTCCCAGTACTTACGGTTTCAACAGAAGATACCCTCTTCCGACACCAACACATCCTCAAACAAATAACCACCCAACAGGCATGTAGTTCATCTAATTATTCAGCTAAGACCAGAGCCATATGGTATTGTGGTTGTACGGTAAATCCCGGGTGGTTCTCCATGTTCCGATTAACATGGTGATCTTGTATTATCATGACAAGATATAAATAATAAGGATATTCATCAATGTTGGATAGAACCCATCATGAACCAAGGTTAAGCAACTAGCATAGCTACCCAACATAAAGGTAAACCCGGTTTATCAAGGCTTAGGTGTAAAAGACTAGTCATCCTTACATAGGACCCATCAAATTAATGCATCGCGAACATGAATATAAACTTTGTTATCATGCAATGTGTCTGGGTTCAAAAGAGTATGCAGAGGGGAAAATCCACTTGCCTTGCTCATAATACTGCGGTGGCTCCTCCTCGTAGACTTGATCTTGAGCTCCCTCGAACGGACCGTTCTCTACACGATTCGCACAAGCATTCAATCAATAAAAGCAAAAAAATACACCATACAACTTTTAAAGACGCAAAGACGTGTCTAGAACTATTCTTGATGCAGAGACGATCGCGTGAGCGCAAAGATCTAACGGCTCTGGATCGCTCAGCTCGACCGCGGCGGCGCTGACGGCCGGAGACGGCGCCGCGCGGCGGCGCTTCGTCGGAGTTGGGCGTAACTAGAGCTAGAGAGCTCGGTTTTCTTCGACTCGAGGCTTGGGAGAAAGCTTGGGATACGGGGAGTCGGTTTTGGGGGTTCTAAACGAGAGTTGAGCAACAGAGGTGGCTCGCGACGACGAACGGCGGCGCGGTTGCGACGGCGAGGTTGCGCGAGCACAAGAGAACGAGAGAGAGAAGGAAAAGAGACTCGGCGGCTTCCTTACCTCAACGCGAACCTCGACGACGAGCTCGGAGCGACGAAGGCAGCCCCGAGAACTCGAATCGCGGCGGCGGCTCTTAGCCTAGGGTTTGCGACGGCGCGAGCTAAAGAAGGCGGAGAAGCTGCGGTTTGGGTTGGGGAAACAAGAGCTCGGGCGGCGGCTTATAAAGGCCGAGGAATCCCCAGCTTGAACGCCAAGGAAGCGACGCGGAATCGGGCGGCGCTCGGACTCGGCGTCGAGTCCTGCTCGGCGACGCGAGGAAGACGACGCTGACAAGGCGGGCCCACATGTCAGTGAGATAAAAGAGAGAGGAAAGGAGAGCTCGGCTGGGCCGCGCTGGGCCGCTGCTGCGCGCGAACTGGGCCGAGAAAAAGAACTGGGCCGCGGCGAAAAGATTGGGCTGGGCTAGAAAAAGAGAGGGAAAAAGAAAGGTTTTGAATTTTAGTTTAAACTTTTGCAAACCTTTTCAAATTCAAACCAACATTCAAAATATATGCAAATCAGCATGAATGCAACAAAGACTTTATTGACTCTAATTTAAATGATGTTTAAATATTTAAGAGCCAAGATTTGAATTTGCAATTTAATATTTCCTAAAACAATAAAAACTAAGAAAATTAGTTGCCTATATTGATTTTAATGTGATGAGCAAAATTAGGGTGTTACACGAGAGTTTTCGTTGACCGGAATGGCGCCTTTACCTCCTCCGTACGGGTCTTCGAGGGTCCCCTATGCCGCTTCGAGGGTTCTCCCATTGATAAGAACGTGGGAGCGGTTGGCACAGTGGTTGGAATAGCGCGGTCCTGCCCACATAGTGGACGATGCAGGCGGAAATGACCGCAGTCGTTTCCGCGGCATGGCACGGTGATTCCTCCTTTGACTATTGTGGTGCGCCATCACTTCAGGCATTGAATGTGCTCGTCAGGTGGGCAGGCAGTGCATCCCTTCGTAGGGTATACCACCTTCGAGCGAGGCGGGGAGTTTGAGGGTGATGGTTTTTCCGAGGGTTCGTTGGGGAGGCCTCGATCGTGACGGAGATTTTCCGTTCGAGGGTAGGCGATACCCCCGAGCGGGACAGAGATCTTGGGGCACCTCAAGAGGCACCCGATCTGGGCCTTTGTTGGACCGTCTTCTTACTAAGGCCGTGGGTCTAGGTATCTATCTCTTGTCGTACGCGTCCGATGGTTCGAGTGGAGCCATAATCTTGGGTGCTTCTTGAGTGTTTTGGATCCCCATATTTGGGTACCCCAGATCTAAGTACCCGACAATATCCTTTTCGAGCATTTCTTTTTCGCCCTCTTCTTCGTGCATTGTGATTCTCTGTGTTTTTGCCATTATTTCTTCTGGTACCGTGGCTTCAGTGCCATATAATAGTCTGAAAGGAGTAAACATAGTTTCTCTTGACTCTATTGTATTGTGCAACCATACTGCTATTGGGAGCTCGTCCATCCATTTGCTCTTCTTATGTGCAAAAAGAATCTTCCTTATGGCCGAGGAAATGATTCCATTGGCTCTTTCCACCGCACCGTTTAACTTTGGGTGGTACACATATGCATATTTTACTTTTGTGCCCATGGAATTCTCTAAAGGCTTCATTGTCGAACGACTTTCCATTGTCGACCGTTATCTCCTTGGGAACCCCAAATCTACATATGATGTTGTGCCAAAAGAACTTCTAAAATTGTAGACAAAGTTATTGAAGCTAGAGCTTTTGCCTCGATCCATTTAGTGAAGTATTCTACTACAACTACTGCGAATCTGCAGTTTCCTTGAGCAGTGGGGAGAGGTCCGACTAGATCTATGTGGCGACCACTCCGAAATTATTCCAAGTTAAGTACCCCTAGACCACTAATCAAGTAGTTAGGCACTTAATCCGGAATAAGCTGGAGCGCCGTCGGATTATACCCGATTAACCAAGTACTTTCACGATCGAAACAACACGCGTGCCCACACGAAGGTGAGTCCCAGAAATTACAACATTCCACAATTTCAACATACAAAAATAGTGTCATCAAGTTATTACAAACCAAGTTTTGAATTTAAATCAGAGTACGAAAATTCGTTGCAGCGGAAATAAAATTAACGACGATGCAAGCAACACCATGCTGAAGCCAACCATGATGCTACTCCTCCCGGTCCTCAGAGAAGGACAGAACCCACTCAACGTGCCAACTAGGAGGGACCTGGGAAGGCCACGTGATAGAGTCGACTGCCATATCCATGACTGTACCTGAAATAAATAGCCACAAGCAAGGCTGAGTATACTAATACTCAGCAAGACTTACCCGTCGGGTGAAAACTACATCACCGACTTCTAGACATGAAAGGCTTTTGGCTGGTGGGTTTGTTTTGCCAGAAAGCTACTAAGAGTGGATCCTTACTTTCATGATTTTAGCATCAAATTCTAGTAGAATTAACCATTCTAGATTAGCATCCTCTCTAATCATACAAGTGGTGCAATACAATTTAGTGCATACAACAAGTTCATCATCCTCATAGTTCCACTTGTTACTCAATGCAGCACAGGGGTCAAGCAGTCTCATTAACCGCGAGAAGCGGACAGTTCGAACCGAAATTTTTGCTACCTGGCCAGGGAAAACCCAACACACACGGGTAGTGCTTGCTATAAAAGGCACAAGCACTTCTCAACCTTTCCCATCAATCCACCATTCGGAGCCGGGTCCACTCCCTTAGGATAAAGGTTTACTGCTTCACTCACAGCATCACGCATATATCCACAAGTGTACGGCAAGGGAAACAAGTTTCCAAGGAGAGATGGCTATCGGCCCTAGCGGCTTCAATCTGGTACCGGGCTTACCGGTTCCCATATGTCGGCATGCATGTGGTACGTTCAAAAACTTGACTCACGCAGTACAACACGTTTCGACCTTAATCCAATTCTCATACACGGACGGGAGATCTACACATACCATCCCGCCCGTCAATCCTTATGATTCCAACATAAGTAAAGACAAACAACTCCTATATCTCGCGAGTGACAGGAAATCACTCGACTTGTAACGGTCCTAAAGCATTGCACTATCGACCTTATCATACTAGTATTGCAAGACATAGGTACTAGAATTATGCAACTAAGGTATTCAATCAACTCCTTGAAACATAAATGCACAAACATAGATAGTTCATAGTTGCATAGAGTTTAAAAGTTAGGTTATGCTCCGGGGCTTGCCTTCTTGGGCTAGCTGAAAGTCAGGCTCCGGGTTGTTTACGTCGATGTTGGCTCCGCCCTCGAGGTTCTCCTCTTCGTCAATGGGGATGAGGTCGTAGACGCCGTCAGCGAGAACGCCCTCTACATGAGATGCACAAGTTAAGCGTTGCTGCTATTTCATGTTTCGAGGTTACTGCACTAGGTTATCTTCATCTTGACATTTTAACAAACTTCTCTTTTCTCTATCAGTTAAGCAAGGCGTGCGGTGCCGAGCTCATGCTTTCAAGAAAAAGAACTCGGCTGGTCATCAAGGACCGAGTTCCTTTCGACAGTAAGAACCCTGCTGGTTCCCGTGGTCTGGGTTTATCGACAAAGAACCCTGCTGGTTCCCGTGGTCTGGGTTCTTATCGAAAAAGAACCCTGCTGCTCGAAAAGAACACATCGAAAAAGAACCCTGATACTTGAAAAGAACACTACTGGCTCTCGTTGGCTGGGTTCTCATCGAGAAAGAACCCTGCTCGAGTAGGAAAAGAACTACTGGTTCTCGTAGTCTGGGTTCTTATCGAAAAAGAACCCTGCTCGAGTAGGAAAAGAACTACTGGTTCTCGTAGTCTGGGTTCTTATCGAAAAAGAACCCTGCTCGAGTAGGAAAAGAAGATGAAGATGTGCCCTCGGCTCGTCGGTGGCGTTGCGCCGGCCAACGATGGTGGAAGGAGGTCAGAGAGGTGGGGAAAAGAACGAGTGGCTCACCAAGAGTCGAACGATGGCGGTGGGGAGGCTGGAGGCTCGAAGGTGGCCGAGGACGGAGCAGTGGCGGTGCGGCCGTCGTGGCTTCAACTCCGGCGAGGTCAGTGGCTTTCGCCGGGTTGGAGAGGCTCGTGAGCGTCAGTGGGACTTGACAAAGACGTGGGGATGCTCGGTTGGCGTCGGGGATGGCTCGAAGGGGTAGCTCGACGTGGAGGTGCTCCGGTGGCCGGAAATGGGGATTTGGGAGAAATCCCGAGTTCTTCGCCGGAGAGTTGTGGGAATTTGCGAGAAGTGGGGGAAAAAGGAACTAAGGAAGTGGTCTAGCTCTGTGTGCGGGGAACTTGGAATGATGGAAGGAATGGGACGAAATCACTCCAGCGCTTGAGCTCGGTTCTCGCGGCCAAAGGTTGAAGACGAGGTGCGCGAGCATGGAGGAGGAGAAAAGTGGTTGTGCTGCTAGCTGAAGAAATGAGCTAGGTTCCCTTGGCGAGCGTTTGGAGCAAGATGAGGGCTGCTGGCTCGCTCGGAACGTGTGCGCGCATGCTTGAGCCGTCGGGGTCGCCATTGATGGCCCTGCCAGCTCGGGCAGCACGAACAGAGGGGGTTGGGGGCTGGCGATTGTGGCGTGCGCATTGAGAGATCTCCCGCAGAGAGGCCTGGCGCGTAGCGGAAAGGAACCTCTCGCGGGTCAGCTCAGCGCGGCGCACGCACGGCTACGACCAGTGGCCGAGCTCTGCTCGTCATCATGCTCGTCGCGCAGCGCGAGGCAGCAAGGGCGCCGCGGCACGCGATGTGACCGTACGGGAGGCCGGGCACGACACCCGCGTGAGGACAAAAGGAGAGCGCCGCTGCGGCTGGACCGGCCAGGCGAAACCGCCGCCGCTCGCCGGCCACGTGGCGGCTACTGCCGGCCAGCGCAGAGCGCGCCAGGGCGAGTTGGCAGGCGCCCGTGTAGTTCCTCCTTTCAAGTTCCCAATAGTGACCCGGCGCTCCGAGCTTGGACTGCAAGCTCGAGCTTGCCGAGCCTCGAACGTGACGGAAACGCCCGCTCGAGGGTGAATGCCCCCCCTCGAGCTTGGCTGCTGAGGCTCGAGGGTCTTCAAGTCCCCCTCGAGCTCGGCTAGGCTCGATCGTCACGGACATCCCCGCTCGAGGGTCATCAAGCGGAACGAACGCCGTGGCGAGGTTTGTCATGAAGGGTTGTATTTGTGATGACAACAACTCTTATCTTTGGAGATTTTTAAAGTTTAGTACCAAAATCTTGAGATTTCAGTTGGGTGCCAAAAAGCTTTTAATTAAGTTTAGATTTTGAATTTTTATAAAATTTTGTGTGCTACCACCATTGATACCCTAAATCCTGTTTTGAAGTGTTGTTAGGGCAATTAATCATCAGGGATGTTACAGCCTACCCCCCTTAAAAGGAATCTCGCCCCGAGATTCGACACTTCTTAGGGACGTGTTAGAGAGAGGGATACCTAGGTCTTAGGAAAGATGTCGGAGAAGTTCTTCTTAAGATAGTCCTCGGTTTCCCATGTAGCTTCGTCCTCGGAGTGATGACTCCACTGAATTTTATACATTTTAACTCCTTTTCTTCGTGTGTGTCTCTCCTTCTTGTCGAGGATCTTGATGGGATGCTCATCATAGGAAAGATCCGGTTCAACGGAGAGTTCTTCTTGTTCAACAACCTCGGTCGGAACACGACGACATTTCTTGAGCTGAGAGACATGGAAAACATTGTGCACAGCGGAGAGCTTCTCGGGAAGCTCCACACGGTACGCTACTTGTCCACATTGTTGAGTGATTTCATACGGACCAATGTAGCAAGGTGCAAGTTTTCCCTTTAACCCAAACCTTTGCACACCCTTGGTTGTGGAAACCTTAAGATACACATGATCGCCGACTTCAAACTGAAGGGGCTTCCGTCTTTGATCAAAGTAACTCTTTTGCCGTGATTGTGCGGTTTTCAGATTTTCACGGATAACCCTAACCTTCTCTTCTGCTTCCTTCACAAGGTCAGGACCGAACGTGTACCTTTCACCTGCCTGGGACCAACTCAACGATGTCCGGCATGTTCTACCATACAAGGCTTCGAAAGGTGCCATTTTAAGACTTGCTTGGTAGCTGTTGTTATAAGAGAATTCAGCGAGAGACAAACATTTCTCCCAATTCTTCTCATAATGGACAACACAGGCACGAAGCATATCTTCAAGTATTTGATTTACCCTTTCTGTCTGACCATCGGTTTGAGGGTGATATGCTGAACTACGGATCAGTTTTGTGCCTAGGGATAGTTGCAATTGTTCCCAAAAGCGTGCCACAAACTGAGTGCCACGATCTGAAATTATCGTCTTTGGTACCCCATGTAGACAAATGATCCGTTCCAAATAAATCTCAGCATACTTCTTAGTGGCATAAGTGGTATTGACCGGAATAAAATGTGCGGTCTTAGTAAGGCGGTCCACAATTACCCAAATGGAGTCATGCCCTTGAGGGGTCCTAGGAAGTCCAACAATGAAATCCATGCTTATATCTTCCCACTTCCATGAGGGAATAGGTAGAGGCTGAAGAGTGCCTGCTACCTTCAGGTGGCTAGCCTTAACCCGCTGACACGTGTCACATTCCGACACATACGTGGCAATTTCCCGCTTCATTCTAGTCCACCAAAATTTTTGCTTCAGATCTTGGTACATTTTGGTGCTACCAGGATGGATAGAAAATTTGGAGAGATGAGCTTCGTCCAAAATTTTCCTCCGAAGTTCAGAGTTCTTGGGCACCACTATCCGATGCCCAAACCACATCACTCCCTGCCCATCTAGCCGGAAACATTTATATTTTTCCTTCACCTTCTCTTTTGCTAATTTCCTTTTGAGAATTTTAATCATTGCATCATTTAATTGGGCCTCAACAATCTGATCGTGCAAGGTTGGTTCAACGGAGATATGGTTGAAATGCCCATGAGGTACAATCTCCAAATTCAGCTTTGCCATTTCATGGCACAAGGTGTCAGCGTAGGACTCCACGGATAGGCAGTGACAGTGAGCCTTGCGGCTTAGTGCATCTGCAATCACATTTGCCTTCCCAGGGTGATAATGTACACTAAGATCATAGTCCTTTGCTAACTCCAACCATCTTCGCTGCCTCATATTCAGATGTGCCTGAGTGAAGACATATTTGAGGCTCTTGTGGTCGGTGTATACGTTGCGTGGAACACCCATCAGATAGTGCCTCCATATCTTGAGAGCATGAATAACTGCTGCTAACTCGAGATCATGCGTAGGGTAATTTTGCTCATGAGGCCGGAGTGCTCGAGAAGCGTAAGCAATGACTCGGTTCTCTTGCATAAGAACGCAGCCAAGTCCGGTGCCCGAAGCATCACAATATACATCATAAGGCTTGGTGCTGTCGGGTTGAGCTAAAACTGGGGCTGAAGTCAAATGTTTCCTCAGAGTGTGGAAAGCTTCCTCACATTTATTACTCCACTCAAATTTGACTCCTTTCTTTAAGAGTTCGGTCATAGGCTTAGCAATCCGAGAGAAATCCGGAATGAAGCGGCGGTAGTAACCAGCTAAACCCAGAAAACTCCAAATCTCATGGACAGAGGTAGGTGGTTGCCAATCCATCACCTCTTGCACCTTGGTTGGATCCACAGATATACCATCCTTGGAAACCGTGTGACCCAAGAATTTCACACTTTCTAGCCAGAATTCACATTTAGAGAACTTGGCGTGGAGTTGATGGTCTCTCAATCTTTGAAGAACAATGCGAAGGTGCTCGGCATGCTCTTCCTCATTCTTGGAATATATGAGAATGTCATCAATGAAAACCACCACGAACTTGTCTAGCTCAGACATGAAAACCAAATTCATGAGGTACATGAAGTAGGCTGGGGCGTTCGTGAGCCCAAATGACATGACCAAGAATTCGTAAAGTCCATAACGAGTGGAAAAGGCAGTCTTGGGAATGTCACAATGACAGATCTTTATTTGGTGATAGCCAGAGCGAAGGTCAATCTTGGAGAATACTCTGGCGCCAGCTAGTTGGTCAAACAGGACATCAATGCGGGGGAGTGGGTACTTATTCTTGATGGTTACCGCATTGAGAGGCCGATAATCGATACACAACCTCAAAGAATGGTCCTTCTTCTTCACAAAGATAGCCGGGCAACCCCATGGTGATATACTAGGACGGATGAAACCCTTGTCTAGCAATTCTTGGAGTTCAATTTTTAATTCAGCCAATTCATTGGGTGGCATCCTATAGGGTCTTTTTGATATAGGTGCTGTGCCAGGTTGGAGTTCAATCACAAATTCAATGTCCCTATCCGGCGGCATCCCAGGTAAGTTGTCCGGAAAAACATCGGCATACTCACACACCACCGGAAGGTCTTGTAGCTGTGTTTCCACCATTGTGAAAGCACACGCGTTGGCATATTTCCGTTGTGGTAAATATAGTGCACTAGGGCCATGTGTAGGTGAGTTTATTTCCACAACCCTTTCAGCAACCTCTAGCACAACCTTATGTTGAGTCATCCAATTCGCCCCTAAAACAATATCAATCCCTTCCAACCCAAGCAGAATTAAATCAGTGCGAAACACTTTACTACCCAGCTTGATTGGTACTTTGCGAGCGACTTGGTTGGATGCTATTTTACCTCCCGCTGTTGATATCACATATGCTGATTTTGTATGGTCGGATTTTAACCCACATTTTGCATGAAATCTGGTGCTTATGAAGCTATGTGTTGCCCCGGAATCAAACAATATCACAGCAGGTTGATTGTGGATAGGAAAAGTACCAGTCATATCCGGTGCTCCCTCAGGTAGGTCAGCCAAGGTGGTGTAGTTAAGCCTTCCTTGCCTGACTTGCACTCGCTGTAGCTTGCCCTTGTTGTTCTGCTGATTTCCAGGTCGGGGGTTCTGTGGCTTGTTCTGCGGCAGTCCTTGATGAAGTGACTAGTGCTGCCACACTTGAAGCACTGGTACCCAGTTCCAGGACGAGACGGCTGCTGCACGTTCTGCCACGGCGCCTGCTGCTGCTGCGGCAGTGGAGGGAGACGGGGCGCACCCTGCTGTGGTGGCCTAGCAACCCAACGTCCTCCCAGAGGTGCCCTTGGCTGCCCCTGTCGTGCAGCCGGGGGAACTAGGCGGAACTTCTGAGGTTGTCCACCGGAAGGTCCAGCGGGAGGCTTCCTCTTCTTCTCAGCCTTATGCACCAGGTTTGCATCCTCCTGGGCAATGGCAGTGTTCACAAGTTCACCATAAGTGGCAACTCGTGTGGTGGTCTGCTGAGCCTTGAGCTTGGTGTTGAGGCCTCGACGGAACCTCTCTGTCTAGCCTATTATATCATGAAGCCAAAATTTAGGCTACGAGGAGGAGTGAACTCGCTATCGCAGCTCCTAGAAATCATCTAGGTTGTTAGCGGTAGCCTCGCTGCCCATAGGTGACGGTGGAGCTGGAAGGGGTGGCATGTCATCCTCCGTATCCACGTCCGAATCAGGGGCTTCTCCTTCCCCATACTCTCCACCCTCCTCAAGAAGGTGCTGAGCATCATGGGCGGCTAACATGGCATTAGCTGTAACACCCCTGGTGTTTAAAGCGTATAAATAAGAGTGATTAAACAAACTAAGGCACTAAACCCTAAAACTAAAATCACTAGTGGGAATGAGAATTACACATGAGGATTGTTAAGTTTGTACTCGTGCATTGGTTTTTTTTGAAATTTGAACCCTACAAAAACTTTTCTAGTACAATCTAAACATCTTCTCTTACAAGTTGCACGGCAAAACTCTAAACACATACTCTCGAGACGACGCATAAAAATCTCCTAAAAAGAAGTCAGGATTGTACGGCAAATTAAGTAACGCTTCTATGTCCCTAAAGGTCTGAAAGGACTAATGGCTCATATGAAGTCAACACATGAAATAATTCCAACTAAAGATATTAATGACCTTCTGAAGGCAAGGTTTTAATTTAAAATTATAACTAAGAGTAGTGCACATCACAAACGTCTATGAAAGGTTGTAGTTCTTTTCCTGTTTCGAAACACCTATCTTTGGGAAAGTAATTTCTAATTATAAAACCAAACCACTTTCTCAAATGAAAGTTGTGTATCTAAAAATGTCATTTGCAACCCTGGTGAGATATGTATATCTCAGAGCCTTTATCCACCACACATAGGAAATCAAGTTTGAAAAGACCAATTTAACCATGAGATGAAAAACACACGGCCACACACCCTTTTTAAGGGAGCACACTTCGGGCTATAAATAAAATAATATTTAGAGTGCTCCTAATGTTCTTAGTAAAATAATTGTTAAGGATTTAATGTTAGGGTTAAACACTTGGACTAATAAAGCTTGTAGTTCTAATCATGGCCTACATGTGGCAATCTTGTGGTGTTAGTAATAAAATAAAGTTTTGTTCCCAACATGAGCTTTCATAAAATTACAAAGGATGTAAATTAATTAATATTTTAGTATATGTTAAGTTGTCGATGACATAATTAAAGTTGAGCATATAAAATAAATAAGCTTTTAACCTCCATGTATGTGTTCATGTTTTAACTATAAGTTAAAATAAGATTTTACTCCCAAAATAAAAGGGGGTAGGACTTTAAATTGAAAACTCTCTTTGAGTATCATACCTATGATGTTTAGTGACACTATAGAAGGGTTTAATAAAGGCGGAAGCGGTGAAATAAAATAATTGATAAAAGGAATTGGGAAGGAATTTATGATTTTACCCACCTGTTGAAAAAGAGAGAAAACTTGGACTAACACTACCAAATGAGGAAGTTATTTAAGACTTGAATTTTTGGTCTTACAAAAGTGGATTAGTATGCAAATAAAACACCTCCTCTTTTCTACCTTGTTCGAATGTCCTTGGAAGCAATTCGAATTATGGAATATTGAATTTGGGTTAAAAATTGACTTGTAAAGAAAACCCAAATTCTCTAATATAACTATGATGGGTAAAAATCTTATAAAAGACTAGATCCCAAATGTTGAATTTACATCTTTTCCCCCCTATTTTTGGAGTTGAATTGCTAGGGCCAAAAATTCATACCAAATTCAAATTCAAGTCTTTTTGAATTTAAAACTGCAGTTAAACCAAGAATGTTTTGCAACTTTTCAAACCTCCATTGTAACACAAATGTTCTAAGGTTTCCAAAATGTATTTATTCATAATTTTTGGACCTCGGGAGCTATTTCTTTTAGAGCAAAACTTTTAAATGGAAAATTTATTTTCTCTCTCTTACAGCCCGGCCCCACCTGTCAGCCCCTTCTTCCTCCTCACGCCATCTCCTTCCTGCACGTTGCCTCCATGCACTGGGCAGCGCTGGAGGAGGCGCCACGAGTCCCTGGCGCCAGCTCCTCCCTTCCCCACGCGAAATCCCCTCTCTACCCCTTCCGGTCGTCGCCTATTTGAGCTCCCCACTGTCAAACCCTAGCCATTTTCATCTACAGAGCTGCTGCCCCTCCATTGCTGCCATGGAGCTCTGCTCGAGCGCGACCCCGCTGCCCTGCTGCCCCACGGCCTCCACCGCGCCGCCCCAAACCTTCTCCTCCACCTCTCCAACGAATCCAGCCGCCCAGCAGCACCTCCCCCGGCCTGCAGAGCTGCCGCCATGGCCATCAATGGCTGCTGCCGCCCCTGCTCGCCGTCGCCCCCTTCCCGGCCTCCAATCCCCCGGTCCAAGGTGGGGAATGGATAGCCCTCGTCGCGGTGATGCTCCCCATGCCCTTCCCCCTCGCCAAGACCTCGCCGACGGTGGGGATTCGCCGTCAATGGCCGGCCAAGGGCCTCTCTTCATCTTCTTCCTTCTGCAGGGTTCCCAATGTAAGATTCCAGGGGCTTAGCTGTGACGTTTTGAAAAGTTCCGGGGGCTGGATTGAAAAGTCGAACTGCAGATCTAGGGTTCCTGCAGTGAACTTGTAAATTCGATATAAAATCGTAGAAAAATCATAAAAATACAAACCAAAATTCTTTGTACTCCTGGTGATGTATATTTCATTCCCTACACAGCATGTATATGCTTTTATTGCTTGGTTCAGGCTCTAAAAATCAAACTTTGAAAATGAACTTTTGTGCATAATTCCTAAACTACAGCAGCTATGAAAGTGATCTTTGGATATGTTGTGTATAGTGGCTTTGGACAGCTTGTGTCCAAAGGAGACCCAAAAATATGGTGTGTAGCTCCAGATATGAATTAAATTGTGTTTTCTGACTTTTTGCAGTAAAGAAATCACTAAAAATAAACTGTGTAGCGAAAAATCACCATTTTGCTCCTGAGAACTTAAAACTTGTTAGCACACATGTTAAAAATGAAAAACTTAATTTTTGCTCTGTTTAGGATGGTAAATAAATAAATATGTGTTTTTGGATAGAAAAATATTGAGGACTACCCAAGGGTTGTTTTGAGCCATCACTTGGCCAGAGCCCTCCTCATGCTTATGCTTAGCTTTGGTAGGAAGATCTCCTGAAATGGATAAATTTTCAATTTATTATGAATTTAACTCACTTCCTGCAGCTAGCTGTTTATAGATTTTTAATAAATTATGTGTAGCTCGAAATTAGCTAAATTTTGGAGTGAGCTTAGCTCTTATACTCCAATAGCTGTCATAAAGTTTATAGCTAAAAATGTTAAGCAGAAATGGAGAAACAAATATAGAAAGAATCTAGGTGGAAATTGAAATATATAAAAGAATAAACCTTTTTGGTTAATTAATTGAAATAAAATGGTTAGAATCTAAAATTCAGAACAGCCACCCTAATTTGTGAAGAAATAAATAGAATTCTTTTATATATGTACACAATCATCATCGAAGTCAAATAAAACCTTATCTACACCTACACCTTGTTTTTGTGAGAACAATAGAAATGCCTAAGCTGGTCTAGGTGGTTATGGCCTTAAATGCCCGTGCTTTATTTGGAACATTGAAATCGCTGTAAATCTTATGCATATGCATCTCGTATAGATCCCGGAGCATGCGTACCCATCGCGGATTTCGAAGAAGGACCACAAGAAGGATGGGAGAATGCTGCTGAAGCCAGTCAAACTAACTCTACCTTAACCCAAGCTTTGAGTCGAGCAAAAAGGCAAGCCCCGGAGCATAACCTAACATTTCCAAATTATGCACTTTGAATTCTCTATGTTCGTGCATTTACGTTTCTAGGAGTTGAATGAATACCGTAGCTGCAAATTCCTAGTACCTATGACTTGCAATACTAGTATGAAAGGGATCGATAGAGCATTGCTATAGGTCCGTTACAAGTCGAGTGATTTCCTGTCACTCGCGAGATATAGGAATTGCTTGTCTTTACTTATGTTGGAATCATAAGGATTGACGGGCGGGATGATAGACGTAGATCTCCCGTCCGTGTATGATAATTGATTAAGGTCGAAATGTGTGGTAGAGTGTGTCAAGTTTTTGAACGTACCACATGCATGCCGGTATATGGGAGCCGGTAAGCCCGGTACCAGATTGAAGCAGCTAGGGCCGATAGCCATCTCTCCTTGGAAACTTTGTTTTCCCCTGCCGTACACTTGTGGATATATGCGTGATGCTGTGAGTGAAGCAGTAAACCTTTATCCTAAGGAAGTGGACCCGGTTCCGAATTGTGGATCGATGGGAAAGGTTGGGAAATGCTTGTGCCTTTTATAGCAAGCAGAGTATCCGTGTATGTTGGGTTTTCCCTGGCCAGGTAGCACAAATTCGGTTCGAACTGTCCGCTTCTCGCGGTTAATGAGACTGCTTGACCGCCTTGCTACATCGAGTAATAAGTGGAATTATGAGATCATGAACTTGTTCTATGAATAACTTGTATTGCACCACTTGTATGCTTAGAGAGGATGCTAATTTAGAATGGTTAAATTTACTAGAATATGAAGCTAAAACTTGAAAGCAAGGATCTACTTTAGTTGCTTTTTGGCAAACAAACCCACCAGCCAAAAGCCTCTCATTGTCTAGATGTCGGTGATGTAGATTTCACCCGACGGGTAAGCCTTGCTGAGTATTAGTATACTCAGCCTTGCTTGTGACAATATTTTACAGGTATCATTTTGGATGTGGATGCTATGACTTGGCCCGTCCAGGTTCCACCTGGCTGGCACATCGAATGGGTCCCGTCCTCTGGCGAGGATCGGGAGGAGTAGCTTCGTGGCAGGCTTCAGCACGGAGTTATTTGTACCGCCGTTAGATTATTTACTTCCGCTGCAATGAACTTCTAATTTCAGTTGTTATGAACTTTCAAATTCCGCTGCAAGACTTGTACTCTGATTTTATTTCAACTCGGTTTGTAATAACTAGGTTACCTATGTGCGTGATTTAATTTGTGGAATGTTGTAATCTCTGGAACCCGCCTTCGTGTGGGCGTGCTGTTGTTTCGATCGGGAAAAGTACGTGGTTTAATCGGGTTTAATCCGACGGCGCTCCAGCTTATTCCGGATTAAGTGCTTGACTACGTGATTAGTGGTCCAAAGGTACTTAACTTGGAATAATTTCGGAGTGGAACCGCCACAGCTGGTATCAGAGCCGAAGCAGCAGCCCGGAGAGAGCAACAAACCATTAAACAACGATTTTGAATAAACTTGCCAATTCGTACTTCCGATGCGCCTTGCAAAGGAAGGGTATTATAGGATCGTTAAGGAGGTTACTTAGAGCATGAAGCCTATGTGGGTTAAGGAATCACGATATGATAGGTGGCAAATAGTATATTATACTGACTTCCAGCACATTTCATTCTGTCATTTACTTTCCGCAATGGTGGGCGCAAGGTACGGCGATTGCTGTAACGTACCACGGCACTATATGAAAATATAGTGGCGGCACATAGTCAATACGCTGTGATGGCGTATGAAAATAGAATAGGATGGTGGGCGCAAGGTACGGCGATTGCTGTAACGTACCACGGCACTATATGAAAATATAGTGGCGGCACATAGTCAATACGCTGTGATGGCGTATGAAAATAGAATAGGATGGTGGGCGCAAGGTACGGCGATTGCTGTAGCGTACCACGGCATCATATGCAAATATGATGGCGGCACAAAGTCAATACGCTATTTCAATAGCGTATGAAACTGTCAATATGTTGCCTCGGTGACATATGAACATTGCCCGTTCAATGTTAAATGTTCGGGTGCCACCTCTATAGTGGGTGGTAATGAATGGAGACGCTTTCGTGAGTGCTGGCACGAAAGGTTGATTATATATGCTCTGGGATGAAATTTTCTGCAGGTACACTAACCGCGAACCCGTATGTTGAACGGTTAGAGAAATTCGACTAGATAATATAGCGAGAGACGAATATTGCCTAGCCACCGGCACTAACTTCGTAAGCCAAAAGTTTATTGGCATGTGTGTTGGTGAGAACGAATAGGCCGCTCATGCTTTGCATCTCACTGAATTAATATCAAATCTCAACCCTTGACCAAATCGAACCGCCGTCAAAGAAATTGAAATCACAACTCAAAATCCTGCTGAGAACAGTTTGTTTGCACCCTTATTTCGAAACTGAAAACTCTGTCAAATGAAAAAGTGTTCAACATGAAAGATATCATAGATGTTATCTAGTTTGTGCTGTAGAAATTTCAACAAATTTGGTTCAGTAGATCAAGAGTTATGTTCAAAATAGTGACCCCCTGTCTGCGGGAATTTCTGGGAACAACAGGTTAGAAAATGGGGTTTTTGCACCCTCTTAACAGCAGTTTCTGCTAGAGGCTTAAAAACGAAAGTTGTCACAAATTTTGTCTAGTTTATGCTGTCAAAATTTCCACAAAATTGGTTCAGCCAAATGAAAGTTATGCTCAAAATACCAACTTCCTGTCTGCTGGAATTTCAGCAGAGAGTTAATTAAAGGATTAGGGTTTTGCGCCACCTAGATCAATTGTTCTGTTTTTGTGTTGAACTAAAAAGTTATTGGAAGTTATCTGAACTGTATTATGCTCAAGTTGAGTAATGGTTGGGCTTATAGGTTAGGATATGAAATTTTTCCTACTCTGCCCATAATCTGATTACTTTCTTTAAATATATGTCGAATCTCACTTTAGATTGGATGTTTATATTGCTGCCGCCTCACTTGTAGCTAGCTCTGCTGTGGCATCCCTAAATTTTAAACACTTAAGTAAGCTACAATTAAGTTAAGGAATGCAAGACTTTTGGACAAGTAAAACTCAAAATACCGAATACCGACTTCCGGCCTTGCTGAAAATTCTGGGGACAGTAATTAAGAATTTGAATTTCTGCACCGTCTTAACCTCAAAAATGGAAGAAATGCTGAACAGTAAAATTGTGTACAAATATGTTAGGAACAATCTGGTGAAGTTTGGGGAAATTTTGGGGTATTAAATTGTTGGCCATGAATATTTTACTTACTGTCCAAAATCTGCCTTGTTTTGTCTCCTTCATGCCGAATTCCAAGTACAAGGTCTAACTATAAAATATCAGTGGGAAAGTTATTCTGAAGTCTGACTACCTCCTGCTGCCACACTTTGGAAACCGACGAACAAATCATGATTGGTGCAATTTCAGTTTGTTTAGTCAGAGACAAACCGCCTGCTGCGTTGTATATATGCTCGGAAGACGACTGCATCTCACACCTTGCATTATATCAGCATGTGTGTTGAGTGATTTGGGAGACTTGTTGGAATAAACTAATATTAAAACAAAGCAACAGAAATAACATAGGAGTGACCGAAATATTTATATTCTGAAAACAGCCGTATGTATTCACTGCCGGACCCAGCTTGTTTACTGTGTGCCTTTGGGCAGCAAAGAGACTATAGCCCACGACAAAGCTTTGGCCAGGTGCTAAACAAGAGTAGTTTCGGCACAACTAGTAAAGCTCGAAAGTTGCATGTTTTGGAGTTTTGAGTTACTAAAAACTGGACCTTAGAAACTTAAGGTTGCAGCTAGAAATATTAGACTCCCATTATTCGTTCATAACCTACCAGTGGGATTTATGTCAGAAACTTTCCCAGGAAGATGCTATGTCTAGACTAAATGATGGTTATCAAAGCCGATTAGAAAATTTAGATGGAATACTCACAAAAGTTCAGCCCCAAGGGAATAAGGAAACTAGAGTTATAGGCGGAATTATAAAGTTTGGTGTGCTGAAAATCCATCTAAACCGAGAAGCCTAGATTGAAAGTTTTGACCAAACTAACCACTAGATCAGCGTCTGAGAGGCAAACCAATGTGTAGACTACCAAATTCCTACTACCTGGCCAAGGACGAGAGATTTTGGGATGCTGGAGCTAGGAGCTATGACTTCTCTTCTACGGAAACACAATCTGTCCAGAGTAATTCTTCTTTAATTTTAATCTCTAATATCCTCCACATCTACGCTACTATAAGACACCTGACCCAACGCAAGGCAATATGGACTACTTTAATCTATTCTCTTTGTCCTATCCCTTTTAGACGTTTGATCCACTTATGAAATGGGAGAATGTAATGACTTAGGATCAGCACGTGCTTCCTCCTTAGGCGTAATCATTAAAATAATAAGTTAGTTAAGGGTGGATCAAGAACCTTGAACTTAGAGAGGAGTATATGGATATGCAATGACTTGAACCAATATTGTAAATGTAGGGGTGTCAAGTATAACAATGTCCTATTACATGATGTGTTAGGATCCGAACCCTTGACCTCCCTTATTGCTCGGTTCCTTACACCTCAACTCTCACATCTTGATCAAATTATTATCGCTAACTCTCACATGCCGCGTGATTTTGATCACCCGCCGCTCTCTACTTTTGGTTCCCTATACTCAACTACCTTGATTTCTTGATCCTTGAATCCTTGTTTTATTCTTGCTCAAGAAAATAAAATAAATGAGAACAAGATGTAAATTGGGTCAAGGTCACATTTGTATGCATAAAGGTTACCCGTACCTTCTTCATGCAATGGAATCATTCCGAGTAATTCATGTGCATGGGCATTGCATACCATTAACATGTCATTTGCACCATGAAAAATCTTTTGGTACCTAACCACATGTGCATCTAACCCATGAATGCTTCTCCCTCCTGGTGTCAATTGGGTTGTCCCCTCTGAATTTATTGTGGTATTGTATTCCCTAACCATGGTGCCGTGATGGAACCTAGGACCTCGTGTGTGCGCTGCAGCCACACGCTTGAGTCGCTTGGAGCACACTGGTATCTTGGTATGTGGGAATATGACCCACAAAGACCTTTATTGACAACCCAAATCGATACTTCCTTACTCTCCCAAATTGTCCCGCAATGATGATTTTAATTATGTGGTGTGAGGTCTACTAACTTGCATCACGGCATGTACGTCATACTCGCATAAGCATATGCACCATACGCCATGTGCATGTGTATCATATCATGTGCACCTCATCATGAACATGCCATGTCTACCATGGTGAAGTGCGTAAGTTTGGCAATTTGGCAATTAAGATAAAAATTTGAGCAAGAGTTCCCAAAAAAAAAAAAAAAAAAAATTTCGATATCACACCACCTTTTCTAGATGTATTCCCTCCTTGCCATAAGTAGATCTTTATTAGCCATCCGTGTTGTTCTTTTAGCTCGTCTTAGAAATTGGGCTGCAACCCCGTGTAACGTCATGCCATGATCGTTTAGTATAGTGTGGGCTAGATTTTAAACAAAATCTATTGAGCACTCTTGCCATCTCATAACCTCGTTGATCGTTAACCATCCCTTTCTCTTAGGAGAATGCTAAAGAGTTCATTCCTTGTTCCTGTATATAAAGTAGGTAAATCGTTTGTACTTAGGACCTACGATTGGTTAAGCATCTTGCCCGTGACTATCTACAGTCTCAAAGATCACCTTTGCCTACTGTTTCTCCCACCATCACCGCAGGGTCTCAAGGGCCAGTTTGACCCCCTCTGTATCCGTGCGTCGTGTGCTCTGCCCCGTTCACCATCCACTATCACCTTCGTCGTTTTTCCCTACCGCGGCTGGTCAAGCACTACCCCAGTTGCCGTCGTACCACCGTTCCGTCACCCAGGGAATCTCATTGCCGGCCCTACCTCCTGCTGGTGACACACCACTATCGCTGCTCCGCTCCGACTGTCGATAAATGCAGCCTCCCCAATGGCTGCCATCACTCCATGGCTGCTCCACTTAAGTCACACCACTCCACCGCTCTCGCCTCTCTTCGGCGACCTCCACGGTGCCCAAGCTGCCCATTCCCCTCCGTGTCCTCCATTCTTGGACAAGCAAACTCTGCCTCCACCTTTTCGTAAAGCCACGAAGAAGTTCCCCTCTCGGCAACCTACCTTGACGTTAACCAAGATCCACAGCACCAACTTCATCGAAGGAGGAGTTCGCGCAGAAGTCACCGGAGGATTCCGCAAGAATTAAGTCGACGAACAAGGAGGGATTCGACTTTTCGACACCATCTATGGCTTGCCCCTTCTTTCCCCCGATTGGCCCTGGAGTTCACTGGACAATAGTGGTGTATTACTTTTGTCTTGTATGCCAGATCTTGATGCTCTTAGCTTTCCATATCTACATTCATCGCCCGCTCCCACATGAGCGACGTTGATTTTGTATCGGAGAGCTGGAAGCAGTTGTCATCTCCGAGCAGTAAACCTGTAAGAACTTGGGGTGCGTTGTATCTGTGTTCCTTTGACTAACACCTTCTTCCTTCTAATGAAATGTCCACCTTTCCTCCCTGTGCGAATCTCGGGACGAGATTCTTTTTAAGGGGGGTAGGCTGTAACACCCCTGGTGTTTTAAAGCGTATAAATAAGAGTGATTAACAAACTAAGGCACTAAACCCTAAAACTAAAATCACTAGTGGGAATGAGAATTACACATGAGGATTGTTAAGTTTGTACTCGTGGCATTGGTTTTTTTTGAAATTTGAACCCTACAAAAACTTTTTCTAGTACAAATCTAAACACTCTTCTCTTACAAGTTGCACGGCAAAACTCTAAACACATACTCTCGAGACGACGCATAAAATCTCCTAAAAAGAAGTCAGGATTGTACGGCAAATTATAGTAACGCTTCTATGTCCCTAAAGGTCTGAAAGGACTAATGGCTCATATGAAGTCAACACATGAAATAATTCCAACTAAAGATATTAATGACCTTCTGAAGGCAAGGTTTTAATTTAAAATTATAACTAAGAGTAGTGCACATCACAAACGTCTATGAAAGGTTGTAGTTCTTTTCCTGTTTCGAAACACCTATCTTTTGGGAAAGTAATTTCTAATTATAAAACCAACCACTTTCTCAATGAAGTTGTGTATCTAAAAATGTCATTGCAACCCTGGTGAGATATGTATATCTCAGAGCCTTTATCCACCACATAGGAAATCAAGTTTGAAGACCAATTTAACCATGAGATGAAAAAACACGGCCACACACCCTTTTTAAGGAGCACACTTCGGGCTATAAATAAAATAATATTTAGAGTGCTCCTAATGTTCTTAGTAAAATAATTGTTAAGGATTTAATGTTAGGGTTAAACACTTGGACTAATAAAGCTTGTAGTTCTAATCATGGCCTACATGTGGCAATCTTGTGGTGTTAGTAATAAAATAAAGTTTTGTTCCCCAACATGAGCTTTCATAAAATTACACAAAGGATGTAAATTAATTAATATTTTAGTATATGTTAAGTGTCGATGACATAATTAAAGTTGAGCATATAAAATAAATAAGCTTTTAACCTCCATGTATGTGTTCATGTTTAACTATAAGTTAAATAAGATTTTACTCCCAAAATAAAAGGGGGTAGGACTTTAAATTGAAAACTCTCTTTGAGTATCATACCTATGATGTTTAGTGACACTATAGAAGGGTTTAATAAGGCGGAAGCGGTGAAATAAATAATTGAATAAAAGGAATTGGGAAGGAATTTATGATTTTACCCACCTGTGTTGAAAAAGAGAGAAAACTTGGACTAACACTACCAAATGAGGAAGTTATTTAAGACTTGAATTTTTGGTCTTACAAAAGTGGATTAGTATGCAAATAAAACACCTCCTCTTTTCTACCTTGTTCGAATGTCCTTGGAAGCAATTCGAATTATGGAATATTGAATTTGGGTAAAAAATTGACTTGTAAAGAAAACCCAAATTCTCTAATATAACTATGATGGGTAAAAATCTTATAAAAGACTAGATCCCAAATGTTGAATTTACATCTTTTCCCCCTATTTTTGGAGTTGAATTGCTAGGGCCAAAAATTCATACCAATTCAAATTCAAGTCTTTTTGAATTTAAAACTGCAGTTAAACCAAGAATGTTTTGCAACTTTTCAAACTCCATTGTAAACCAAATGTTCAAGGTTTCCAAAATGTATTTATTCATAATTTTTGGACCTCGGGAGCTATTTCCTTTAGAGCAAAACTTTTAAATTGAAATTTATTTTTCTCTCTCTTACAGCCCGGCCCCACTGTCAGCCCCTTCTTCCTCCTCACGCCATCTCCTTCCTGCACGTTGCCTCATGCACTGGGCAGCGCTGGAGGAGGCGCCACGAGTCCTGGCGCCAGCTCCTCCCTTCCCCACGCGAATCCCCTCTCTACCCCTTTCGGTCGTCGCCTATTTGAGCTCCCCACTGTCAAACCCTAGCCATTTTCATCTACAGAGCTGCTGCCCTCCATTGCTGCCATGGAGTGCTGCTCGAGCGCGACCCGCTGCCCTGCTGCCCCAACGGCCTCCACGCGCCGCCCAAACCTCTCCCTCCACCTCTCCAACGATTCAGCCACCAGCAGCACCTCCCCCGGGCTGCAGAGCTGCCCGCCATGGCCATCAATGCTCTGCCGCCCCTGCTCGCCGTCGCCCCTTCCCGCCTCCAATCCCCCGGTCCAAGGTGGGAATGGATAGCCCTCGTCGCGGTGATGCTCCCCATGCCCTTCCCCCTCGCCAAGACTCGCCGACGGTGGGGATTCGCCGTCAATGGCCGGCCAAGGGCCTCTCTTCATCTCTTCCTTTCTGCAGGGTTCCCATGTAAGATTCCAGGGCTTAGCTGTGACGTTTTGAAAAGTTCCGGGAGCTGGATGAAAGTCGAACTGCAGATCTAGGTTCCTGCAGTGAACTTGTAAATTCGATATAAAATCGTAGAAAATCATAAAATAACAAACCAAAATTTTTTGTACTCCTGGTGATGTATATTTCATTCCCTACACAGCAGTATATGCTTTTATTGCCTTGGTTAGGCTCTAAAAATCAAACTTTGAAAATGAACTTTTGTGC
>JACEFO010000656.1:0-247361 GCA_015342445.1 Digitaria exilis
TTTCCAGGGCGCTGGTTCTGCTGTCTGTTCTGTGGGCAATCCTTGATAAAGTGATCTTTGCTTCCACACTTGAAGCATTGATAGCCGGCTCCAGGACGAGCTGGCTGCGGTGTATTCTGCCTGGGTGCTTGCTGCTGCGGCGGTGGAGGGAAACGAGGCGCGTTAAGCTGTGGCGGCCTAGCAACCCAACCACCTCCCTGAGGTGCCCTGGACTGTCCCTGCGGTGCAGCCGGGGGAACCAGGCGGAACCTCTGGGGCTGCGAGCCAGACGGTCCAGCGGGAGCCTTCCTCTTCTTCTCCGCCTTATGCACCGTATTGGCGTCTTCTTGAGCAATGGCAAGGTTGACAAGATCACCGTACGTGGGAGCACGGGTAGTGGCCAACTGCGCCTTCAGCTTGGTGTTAAGGCCACGGCGGAACCTTTCAAGCTTCTTCTCATCGGAGTCAGCATGGTGACCCGCATAGGGCACAGACCGTTGAAGGCCTGAGCGTACTGCAGCACCGTGCGAGTACCTTGGGTCAGCGCCAGAAACTCGTTCAACTTTCTTTCCACCAGACCGGCTGGAATGTGATGAGCTTTGAATGCAGCCTTGAACTCATCCCACTCAACTACGTGACCCTCCTGCTGCAGGGCCAGGTAGTTCTCCCACCAAAGGAGAGCTGGGCCGCGGGAGCTGCTGCGCCGCGAACACGACCTTGCGACTGGCGGTGCAAGCGTGGCCAGTATGGTGAACTTGGACTCAATGGCTCGAATCCATGTGTCGGCCTCCAAAGGTTCGTCGGCACGAGAGAAGATCGGCGGGTGTGTCGCCAGAAATCCTCGTATCGAGCCACCTGAGGCTGAGGGGCTCGCTGTCCTCCCTGCTGCATCATCTGCTGCTGCATCATCTGCTGCTGATGCTGCAGGTTCCGAAGAATCTCCGTCTGGGTGGCATACAGTTGCTGCCACGTCGGAGGTTGCTGCGGAGGAGGAGGAGGCGGTGGCTGCTGTTGCCCCTCAGGCCCCTGCTGGTTAGCATTGGAGCCGCTAGCATCGTGACCGCTGCGGGTGATTGCCATCTGCAGTAGGGACTTATATTAGCCACATTTCATAAACTTGCATAATAAATGACAAGGTAGAATGTGACAACATTTGAAGTATACTGCGCAGAATGACAAACCAGCACGCAGTTTGGGAGAAAATTCATATCTCTCAACAGGAAACAAGGCATAAGCTCCCATTCGGTCAGTAGCTCGAAAATTTCATGCTCTACAACTTTCATGTTGGGCTCAATTTCAAATTCGGACTGGAACTAAGCCGAAAAGTTCAATTCTCAGCTCTCTGCGTCTGCTGTTTTTCAGCAGGCCGAGCTGTGGTGTTTTCACTGCCATTTTTATTTCGCTTATCCAATGGGTTTGCAATTTGGTGGTCATTTAGTTGGATAAATTCCAAACAACTTTCTAGTTCACATCACAGCCCAGAAATGAAAGGAAGAACCATGAATAATTAAAACGAAGGGAGGCTGCAGAATGTGTTCAATACAGCCCTTACATCACCATCAAGTTCCACACCATTAAATTTACAATGCCACAAAAGATAAAATGGGGAGCTCAACTCCATCTAGCCTATTACATCATGAAGCCAAACTCTAGGCCTAGCGGAGGAGTCATTGCCACTACCACTCTAAAAGTCATCAAGGTTGTTAGCGGTAGCCTCGCTGCCCATAGGGGAAGGTGGAGCGGGAAGGGGAGGCATGTCGTCCTCAGTGTCCATGTCGGAGTCGGGGGCCTCTCCTTCATCATCTATGTCCCCACCCTGCTCATCAAAGAGGTGCTGAGCGTCGTGGGCAGCAAGCATGGCATTGGCATGCTGCAAGGTGCCATGTACCTCCTCAAGCTCGTCTCTAGTCTGGGCCAACTCATTCTGAGTGTTGTTGTGTGCAATCTGAAGGTCATTGAGTTGCCTCTCTAGGTCAGCAATCATGGCATCCCTAGTAGTCACCTCAATGGACAAGGAGGTCCTCTCAACCCCTATGTCGCGGGCACGAGCGGACATGTCCATGGCAGTGCGGAGCAACTCGCTCTGTGACCGATTGAGAAGTGCCTGCAACCTGTGATACGCCCGTATCCACCTCATCATCAAGGCGGCTGCTGCAACGGGACTCTCTGCCATCCTCAGAGGGGAACTCAAGTAACGCCTCATCCAGTGAGGGTCGTCCGGCTGAGTCGACGGGAACAAACCAAGTAACTGATGCTCCACTAACTCCTGGTTTTGAGCAACAAAAGAGCTAATGCCGTTCATGGCAGCTAGCTCGCACGTGGTCTCCATGTGGTGCCCATGCACTTCCACCGTCCAGGTGGGAGAGCTAGGACACGGCGGGTGGCGGTATACCACCAACCGCACGCGGGAGCGAACCACACCTCTCTCCCGGATAATCGTTCTCTCGTACTGCGGCGGCGTCGGGTAGTCCATAGCCTGAAGGACCGACCATAGGATACTGGGGAATCCTTCCCATCCCAAACAGTCAGAGAAGGACACGTCGCTGGGGTAGCTAGCCAAGTCAGCGTTGGAGGCCATCTGAACCAAAAGAAAAAGGGGCATGGTGAGAACCGGTTAGCGCCAAAACAGATTCTGTGTAGGGTGGTAAAAATTACAAAACTCGAAATCTGTAAGCTCAAAAATTCTCAACTTTGGCCAGAACATGGTTTAAGTAATTCCTAACAAGTTTCATGTTGGAGGTTTGGGCAGATACTGTCGTTAAGATGGGGTAAAAATTCAATTTTTACCTTACTGTCCCCAGAAATTCCCAGCAGACAGGGGGTTACCATTTTTAGCATAACTCCAGTTTTACCGACCCATTTTCGTTGAAATTTCTCCAGCATGTTCTTTATAACATTTATGACAACTTTCATGTTGAACACTTTTTCATTTGACCAAGTTTTCAGTTTCGAATTGAAGGTGCAAACAGACTGTTCTCAGCAGGAATTTTAGATTTTGATTTCAATTTCTTTGACGGCGGTTCAATATGGTCAAGAATTAATTTTGAGATTAATTCAGTGAGATGAAATGCATGAGCGGCCTATTCGATCTCACAAACACACGTGCCAATAACTTTTGGCTTACGAAGTTAGTGCCGGTGGCTAGGCAATATTCGTCTCTCCTTATAGTAACTAGTCGGAATTCTCTAACCGTTTCAACGTACGAAATCGCGGTTAGCGTACCTGCAGAAAATTCATCCCAGAGCATTCATAATCAACCTTTCGTGCCAGCACTCACGAAAGCGTCTCCATTCATTACCACCCACTATAGAGGTGGCACCCGAACGTTTAACATTGAACGGGCAATGTTCATATGTCACCGAGGCGACATATTGACGGTTTCATACGCTATTGTCATAGCGTATTGACTATGTGCCGCCATCATATTTGCATATGATGACGTGGTACGCTACAGCAATCGCCGTACCTTGCGCCCACCATCCTATTCTAGTTTCATACGCCATCACAGCGTATTGACTATGTGCCGCCACTATATTTTCATATAGTGTCGTGGTACGTTACAGCAATCGCCGTACCTTGCGCCCACCATTGCGGAAAATAAATGACGGAATGAAATGTGCCGGAAGTCAGTATAATATAATCTTTGCCACCTATCATAACGTGATCCCTTAACCCACATAGGCTTCACGCTCTAGGTAACATCCTTAACGACCCTAACTTATCCTTCCTTTGCAAAGCGCATCGGAAGTACGAATTGGCAAATTTTATTCAAAAATTGTTGTTTAAGGTTTGTTGCTCTCTCCGGGCTGCTGCTTCGGCTCTGATGCCAGCTGTGGCGGACCACTCCGAAATTATTCCAAGTTAAGTACCCTCAGACCACTAACCACGTAGTCAGGCACTTAATCCGGAATAAGCTGGAGCGCCGTCGGATTAAACCCGATTAAACCACGTACTTAACTAGATCGTAACAGCAGCAGGCCCACACGAAGGTGAGTTCAAGAGATTACAACATTCCACAGATTAAATTACAAACATAGGTACAAAGTTATTACAGACTGAGTTCAAATTAAAATCAGAGTACACAAGTTTTTGCAGCGGAAATTAAAAGTTCAACAACTGAAATTTAGAAGTTCATTGCAGCGGAAGTAAATAAACTAACGACGAAACAAGTAACTCCGTGATGAGGCCTGCCACGAAGCTACTCCTCCCGATCCTCGCCAGAGGACGGGACCCATTCGATGTGCCAGCCAGGTGGAACCTGGGCAGGCCAAGTCATAGCATCCACATCCAAGATTATACCTGAAAAATAATGCCACAAGCAAGGCTGAGTATACTAATACTCAGCAAGGCTTACCCGTCGGGTGAAAACTACATCACCGACATCTAGACAATGAAAGGCTTTTGGCTGGTGGGTTTGTTTGCCAAAAAGCGACTAAAGGTAGATCCTTGCTTTCAAGTTTTAGCACCGTATTCTAATAAGTTTAACCATTCTAGATTAGCATCCTCTCTAAGCATACAAGTGGAGCAATACAATTTAATTCATAGAACAAATTCATAATCTCAAATTCCACTTATTACTCGATGTGACGTGACGGTCAAGCAGTCTCATTAACCGCGAGAAGCGGACAGTTCGAACCGAATTTGTGCTACCTGGCCAGGGAAAACCCAACACACACGGATACTCTGCTTGAGATAAAAGGTACAAGCATTTCCCAACCTTTCCCATCTATCCACAATTCGGAACCGGGTCCACTTCCTTAGGATGAAGGTTTACTGCTTCACTCACAGCATCACGCATACATCCACGAGTGTACGGCAAGGGAAAACAGAGTTTCCAAGGAGAGATGGCTATCGGCCCTAGCTGCTTCAAGCTGGTACCGGGCTTACCGGCTCCCATATACCGGCATGCATGTGGTACGTTCAAAAACTTGACTTAGTATCCACACCTTCCGACCTTAACCAATTATCAAACACGGACGGGAGATCTACATCTATCCTCCCGCCCGTCAATCCTTATGATTCCAACATAAGTAAAGACGAACAATTCCTATGTCTCGCGAGTGACAGGAAATCACTCGACTTGTAACGAACCTACAGCAATGCTCTACCGAACCTTTCATACTAGTATTGCAAGTCATAGGTACTAGGAAAATATTGCAGCTATGGTATTCAATCAACTCCTAGAAACGTAAATGCACAAACATAGAGAATTCAAGTGCATAATTTAGTAAGATTTAGGTCATGCTCCGGGGCTTGCCTTCCTGCTCGGGCTGAGAGTTAGCTCCTGCGTTGGTCACGTCTGCACCGGCGTCGGGCTCCGGAACTTGCTCCTCTTCTGCGGGGACGAGGGTGTAGTCGCCGTCCGGAAGAACGCCTTCTACATGATATGCATAAGTTTTAAGGCGGCTGCCCTTTTGATGCTAAGACTAGGGCCTTGAAGGCCATATTCACCTAGACATACTTAGATACTTGTATTCTCTTCACAAAAGCAAGTGTTGGTGGTGAAAAAGGTTTTAGTTGAATTCGATGGTGATTGTGTACATATATAAAAGAATTCTAGTTGTTTCTTCACAAAACAGGGTGGCTGTTTTGGGATTTTAAGTTATTCATTTTACTCTAACTAATTTAATCCGAAAAGGTTATTCTCTTTATATAATCCGATTTCCATCTAGATTCCTTCCCATTTTTATTTCTCCCTTTCTGTTCATTAATTTTAGCTATAAACTTTATGACAGCTACTGGAGTATAAGAGCTAAGCTCACCCCAAAAGTCAGCTAATTTCGAGTTACACATAATTTATTAAAAATGTTCAAACAGCTGACTGCAGGAAATGGAATAAAAGCCTATAAAATAGAAAATTCATCTTTTTCAGGAGATCTTCCTACCAGAGCTAGGCATAAGTATGAGGAGGGCTCTGGCCAAGCGGTGGCTCAAAATAACCCTTGGGTAGTCCTCATTATTTTTCTATCCAAAAACACATATTTAAATATTTGTCATCCTAAACAGAGCAAAAATTAAGTTTCTTATTTTTAACATGTGTACTAACAAGTTTTTAGTTCTCCGGAGCAAAATAACGGTTTTTCGCTGCACAATTTATTTTTAACAATTTCTTTACTGCAGAAAGTCAGAAATCACATTTAAATCAATAACTGGAGCTACACACCATATTTTTGAGTCTCCTTTGGACACAAGCTGTCCAAAGCCTATATGCACAACATACCCAAAGCTCAACCCCAGCGGAGCTATGGATTTGAAATGGTGCACAACTTTAGGTTTTCCTAGTTTGATTTTTAATTCAATAACAGTTCACTAAAAGCAATAACATGTCTAATAGAGATTGTAGTTTAGACTCTAACGATTCCAGAGAGTATTTTTGCACATTTTTCCGATTTTTCTACGATTTTTAATCGATTTTACAAGATTCGGGAAAAATCAAATCTAGGGTAAGAATCTATTTTCACCGAGAACCCTAGAACTTTCAAACTTTCGCGAACAGGTCCTGCACTTTTGCACGAAAGACCCTGGAAAGAGGTAGACGATGAACAATGGCCCTCGGGAGCTCGCCGGAGTTACGCCGGGCAAACCACGGCGAACTGGGCTCGGGGAAGAGGGGGAAAAAGGGTCCTTGGCTCACCACGAGTCGTTTGGGCACGGTTGGGAGGCCGGGGGTCGACGGAGTTACGCCGGCGACGAGGAGGTGGCGGCGCGGCCGCTGCGGGGTCTGCGCCGGCGAGCTCGGTGCCGCTCGCGGTGGGGGAAGAGGTCCTAGAGCACCAGCAGAGCTTGGGGAAGCCAACGGCGTGCTCGAGGAGGCTCGGGGAAGGCTCGGAGTAGGGTCTCGACGGTGAGGTGGTTCGACGGCCGGAAAAGTCGATTTGGGGGAACTTGGAAATTCGAGCTCGGGAATGGGCAATGTGCTGGGGAAAGTTGGGGGAAACGGAGCTAGGGGAGTGGTCAAGCTGTGCGCGGAGTGGATTTGGGAATGGCTGCGTGGACGCGACGAATTTTGCGATGAGCTCTAGTTCGGTCCGTGCGTCGCGAGGAAGAAGAAGGAGGGGGAGCGCGCGAGGAGGCTCACTGGAGGTCTGAGCGAGCGAGTGGAGTGAATGAGGGGCTCAGTGGGGTGCTCGAGTGCGTGAGGGGAGTGCGGCATTGCCTCGGGAGCGCGCGAGCGCGTTAATGCTCGACGCGACCCGCCATGGCCGCACAGTGAGCTCGGCGCGAGTGGGGAGGGCGCTGCAGGCGAGGGGGATCGACGCGAACTGCTCGAAGATCGCCTACAGTGTCCTTGGCGCGTAGTGGAACGGCATCTCGCGCCTTGCAGCGCTCGGCGCAGCGCGCTCGCGCGCGCGCGCCCGCGGCGTGCGAGGCGCCATGATGGCGTCCGCGGCGCGAGAGGGAGCGAGGGCGACGGCGGCGAGGTGACGGCTCCACAGTGGACGGACAAGCGCTAGACGACGAACGCCAGGCTCCGCCGCGCCTTGGCCGCGTCAGCGCCGCCTGAGCCGCGCGCCGGCCGCGTGGCGGCCGAGCTCTGGCCGCCGCGGCGCGCGCCAGGGGCACTGTTCACGGGCCGGGGAGCGCCGGGTTTGAATTTGAATTTTCTCCAAAAATTTGAACAGAACGTGAAAAAGTGCAAAAATAAAAGTTGTAGATTGAAGGATGGGACACAACTTCCTTTTTGGGATGAACTTGAAATTCGAAGTTTTTCAAGCTCAAAAAGCCCAAAAACAGAAATGTGCCAAAATCGGAAATTTGAGTTTTCGAGGGACTAAACCACAAAATTTTCAAAAATTCCAAACAGTGACTAGGGTTTAATTTTGATGCCAAACAACTTTTATTTTGGGAGATTTTCAAGTTTAGTACAAAAATCATGAGTTTTCGGTTGGTGCCCAATAATCCCTGTTTTTGGAGTTTAATTTGAATTTTTGGTGAATTTTTGAGGGATGTTTGAATTCAAACCTTAAATCCCTGTTGCATTGATCTTAATTGCATCTCTTAGCTAAATTTGACATCAGAGATGTCACAGTGCTAACCCTTGGACTGAGTGCAGCCTACCCAGAACTCCACATATTTCTCCGACGAGCGGATTTCCGGGTCCCCAGGCAATCGCTCCTCCAATCTTTCACCGGTACTACTTGTTGGTTGCAGGTTCCCTCTGTGTGCTTGGTAAGAACAAATAAGACCTTGATAACAGCACGATAGTTGAGCGCCTTGTGAGTCTGTACTGCACCTTGTTGTCTTTTGTTTGCTGCTGCCTTTTCTCTAACCGTGGCAGGCGACAACGAGGCAAAGGATGCCAGATTACTAACCATGTAGGCCCAGGTTGATGGCCTCACCACGGACATCCAGACGAAGCACGAACGCCTGGATCCGACGGTTACTTCGTCCAACGAGCGGTTCGATCAGATCGACCTCGCTCAAGCTGCTACTCGGAACACCCTCGACACCATCCTGGCTCGCCTTGACGGCCTCACCGCGACGATCACGGACCTCCAGAGGGACTACGACGGTGACTCCGAACCGGACGGTAATCGCCCTCCTCGTGCCCGTCGTATTCCCCGTCAGCATGATTCCTTTGCTAAAATTAAATTCAAGATTCCACCTTTTACTGGCAATATATGATCCTGCTGCATATCTTGATTGGGAACTAGAGGTCGATCAGAAATTTGCATGCCATGATATTCCTACTACTTCGCAAGTTAAGGCTGCTATTAGTGAATTCCAAGAGTTTGCCCTGCTCTGGTGGCATGAGTTTAAGCAAAAAAATCCTGCTAACCTTCCAACCAACTGGACACAATTAAAAACTGCTAAGCGACGTAGATTTGTGCCATCATATTATGCTCGCGATTTGCTTAACAAAATGCAGTGTTTCCAACAAGGCCAACAGTCTGTGGAGACTTATTACCAGGAGCTGCAAAAAGGTATGATTCGCTGCGGCCTCGTTGAGTCGGACGACGCAGCCATGGCATGCTTTCATGGTGGTTTGAAACGCGATATTCAGGATATCCTCGATTTTACGAACTATGATAATATCACCACCCTGTTTGAATTTGCTTGTAAAGCTGAACGGCAAGTGCAGGGGCTCCGCTCGAAGACCTATTCTAACCCTTTTGCAGGACGTCGCTCTTCCTCTAGCGCCACCCCTGCTGCTCCTGCGTTGGCATCGGCACCGACACCGCCACCTGCACCGAGCCGCGAACGCGCGATGACGTCCACAGCACCTCTGGCCACTGGCTCTACTACTTCGACTGGCCGTACACGCGACATCCAGTGCCACCGCTGCAAAGGTTTTGGACATGTCTTTCGGGACTGCCCTAGCAAGCGCACCCTGATCATTCGTGATAATGGTGAGTACTCCTCCACTAGTGATTCCGATGAACCTACAAATACTCTGCTTTCCACTGACCCTGCAGCTAGGGAGGAGGTTCATGTCAACCCAGGCGATGCTGATCACTACGAAAGTCTTGTGGCCCAGCGAGTTTTGAGTACGCAGGTTGCCACGCCTGAGAAGAACCCGCGTCACACATTGTTCCACACGAAGGGCGTTGTTCAGGATCGTTCCATCCGCATCATCATCGACAGTGGTAGCTGCAACAACTTGGCCAGCACCGTGATGGTCGAGAAGTTGTCCCTGCCCATCCGTAAGCATCCGAGCCCGTATCACATTCAGAGGCTTAATGATGGTGGCAAGATCAGGGTCACCCAGTCGGTACGTGTTCCTTTTTCCATAGGAACTTACTCTGATTTTGTGGATTGCGATGTTATACCTATGGAAGCATGTTCGTTGTTACTTAGTAGACCTTGGCAATATGATACTGATAGCTTGCATCATGGTCATTGAAATCATTATTCTCTCATGAGTAAAGGTCAGAAAATCATCATTCATCCCATGACGCCTGAACAAATTGTTAAAGATGATATTGCTCGCGCTTCTAAAGTAAAACCTCAGCATGCACCCACTCCGGCACCTTCTGCTAATTCTGAAATTAAGTTGCATGCTCCTGTTTTGCTGGCCACCAGATCTGATTTTGATGAGCTACTTGCGTCACAGTCACCCTGCTGCTATGCTCTCATGTGCGTTGGCTTGCTTGTTTCACTTGATGATGCACCACCTTCGGATATTCCCCCGGGGTTACTCACCTTTTGCAGGAGTACGCGGACGTTTTTCCGAAGGACTTGCCGCCCGGCCTTCCCCCGCTTCGAGGCATTGAGCACCAGATTGATCTCGTTCCGGGTGCACCGCTTCCGAACCATGCACCGTACCGCACCAACCCGGAGGAGACGAAGGAAATTCAGCGCCAGGTACAAGCGCTGCTCGACAAGGGCTACATTCGTGAGTCTCTCAGCCCCTGTTCCGTTCCGGCATTACTTCTTCCTAAGAAAGATGGTTCCTGGCGCATGTGTGTCGATTGTTGTGCTATTAATAACATTACTATCCGATATCGATATCCTATTCCTCGCCTTGATGATATGCTAGATGAGCTTAGTGGTGCTGTTATATTCACTAAGATTGATTTGCGTAGTGGCTACCACCAGATTCGTATGAAATTAGGCGATGAATGGAAAATGACTTTTAAAACGAAATTTGGCTTGTATGAATGGTTAGTTATGCCGTTTGGATTGACTAATGCACCTAGCACATTTATGCGCTTAATGAATGAAGTTCTCAGACCCTTTATAGGCTTGTTTGTTGTTGTCTATTTCGATGATATCTTGATTCACAGCAAGTCTATGGATGAACATTTGGGTCATTTGCGTGCTGTTTTTGACATGTTACGTGCGGCTAACTTGTATGGCAACATTGAAAAATGCATGTTTTGCACACAACTTTTCTCGTTTCTTGGTTATGTTGTTACTCCACAGGGCATTGAGGTGGACAACAGCAAGATCGACGCCATCCGGGAATGGCCCACACCGACGACGGTCACGCAGATTCGGAGTTTCCTTGGTCTTGCAGGTTTCTACCACAGATTTGTGCGTGATTTCAGCCCCATTGCAGCACCTTTGCACGAGCTTACGAAGAAAGACACGCCCTTCATTTGGAGTGATGCACAGGAGATCGCATTCTGCACACTCAAAGATAAGCTCATGCTCCTGTCTTACAATTGCCTGATTTTACTAAAATTTTTGAGCTTGAATGCGATGCAAGTGGGATTGGTTTAGGTGCTGTTTTGTTATAAGAGGGTAAACCGGTTGCTTACTTTAGTAAAAAATTAAGTGGTCCTAGCTTGCGCTATTCTACTTATGATAAAGAACTGTATGCTCTTGTGCGCACTTTACAAACATGGCAACATTACCTGTGGCATCGTGAGTTTATTATCCATTCTGATCATGAAGCTTTAAAACATATTCGAACTCAAACAAATCTGAATCGTCGTCATGCTAAATGGGTTGAATTCATTGAGTCTTTTCCATACATTATTAAACACAAGAATGGGAAGGAAAATGTCATTGCTGATGCTCTGTCTCGCCGGTATACTATGCTTTCACAACTAGACTTCAAAATTTTTGGCTTGCACACTATGAAAGACCAATATGTTGCTGATACTGATTTCAGAGATGCTTTTGCTCATTGCTTGACCGGGAAACCATGGGGTCAATTTCATATGCAGGATGGGTTCCTGTTTCGAGCTAACAAGCTGTGTGTTCCAGCAACCTCGGTTCGTCTTTTGTTGTTGCAGGAAGCACATGGCGACGGCCTCATGGGCCACTTTGGCATCTTCAAGACGCACGAGATACTGTCCGCGCACTTCTTCTAACCCCGGATGCGTCGTGATGTTGAGCGCCATGTTGCACGATGTACTACGTGCCAGAAAGCTAAGTCCCGTCTGAACAACCACGGTTTGTATATGCCTTTACCTGTCCCTTCGTCCCCGTGGCTTGATATTTCAATGGATTTTGTGTTAGGACTGTCTAGAACTAAGAAGGGGAGGGATAGCATTTTTGTGGTTGTTGATCGCTTCTTTAAAATGGCTCACTTTATACCTTGTCATAAAACTGATGATGTTAGCATGGTTGCTGAATTGTTCTTTCGAGAAATTGTTCGTTTGCATGGCATTCCAAATACAATTGTCTCTGATCGTGATGCTAAGTTTCTCAGTCATTTTTGGAGATCACTGTGGAATAAATTGGGCACTAAATTGCTGTTTAGTACAACATGTCATCCTCAGACTGATGGGCAGACTGAGGTGGTAAATAGAACTTTGTCCACCATGCTTAGGGCTGTTTTAGACAAGAACTTAAAACGATGGGAAGATTGTTTGCCTCATGTTGAGTTTGCTTATAACCGTGCTACGCATTCTTTGACTAAGATGTGCCCTTTTGAGGTGGTTTATGGTTATGTTCCGCATGCGCCTATTGATTTATTTTCCGCCGATGCTGCCGATGCTCCCCACTTAGATGTTGTTGCACATGTTGAGCACATGATAACGTTGCATGATCAAACTCATCAAAATATTGCTGCTGCGAACGCTCGCTATCAGGTTGCGGGTAGTAAAGGTCGTAAACATGTTACTTTTGCACCTGGTGATTTGGTTTGGTTGCACTTGCGCAAGGATCACTTTCCTACTTTACGCAGTTCTAAATTGATGCCTCGCGCCGCTGGTCCTTTCAAAGTGCTAACCAAGATTAATGATAATGCTTATATTCTTGACTTCCCTGCGGAGTTTGGTGTTTCCACTAGTTTTAATGTTGCAGATTTGACACCATACGCGGGCGAGGATGAGGAGTTGCCGTCGAGGATGACTTTGTTTCAAGAAGGGGAGGATGTTGCGGGCATCGACTACACTTCGAGTACAACGACAGCAGACACGGCGCTAGAAGATCAGGCGCCTCTGGTCCAGGCGCCTCCTCCTCTAGCGCCAAAGGCCCAGGACCTCCCTCCACTTGGGCCGATTACGCGGGCTCGCGCCAGAGAGTTGAACTACATCATGGTACTGAAGAATGAAGGCCCAGGAGAATAGATGACCAACCCACTTGGAGGCCCGTGGTTACGGAGGCCCAGTTAGTGGCGCCTAGGGTTTTCCAACCCTAGGGCGCCCCCCTTCTGTAGCCACCAGGGGCTGCGCCCCCTCTATTTAGTTAGACTACTGTTTTCATTTGTAACCTGAGTTTTGTTTTACGATTAGCCTCTGCTGAACGGATCACGCGCAAACACACGCTGACCTCTGTAATTCGAGACTCCACCTTCGAGTGATATTAAGATTGCTTGCCTCTTGTTCTTGTTTGTTCTTCGATTGCAAACAGGGATCGATCTTCGTGATCAGGCCGACCTTGCATCCGCAAGTTCGGTAACCACAGGGAGTTGGTTCAGCGATTGCATTGGCGCCTCGAGTTCGCTCGTCGTACTCCGATCATGAGGGTCTACTTCCGCTCAAGTCGAAATTAACTCCACTCACCGAAAGATCGGGCACTCCGCCTCTATCAAAGTAAAAAGATTGCAACAAATCGGAAATGTTTTTGTACCTGTTTCGATGCAATTGTTGCTGTTGCGTCCGATGGGCTTCCTTGAATCGGATTTGGTATGCCTGCCTCAGGAACAGTCAACGGACTACCAGCACTTAAGCGTATTTTTTATATACGTTTTCCCGCCTCCGAAACTGAAATCTTTCGGACGACTTTTGGAGTTTTCCTTGAAAGTGTCTATGTTAGCACCAACTTGCGCTTTTCTCTAACTTCTGAAGGCCTGGTTTGAGATTCCGGTGACTTGATTTCTTCTTGGCCGATTGTAAATGAAGAAGTTTCTTGAGTCTTTTTCTTCGGCCTTTTGGAAGAAGCGGTGCCTTTTTGCTTGGTTTGCACAGTTGAAGCCGTGCTCTTGGCCGATTTCTTGTTCCGGCCAGTAGCAACATCCGTCACGGATGGGCTGGAATTTCCGATGTGAGGATTGTATGAGGGAGGCATATATTTGATTGGACGACCACTGTTGCTGACTAAAGGAAGGTTAATGGCCACATTCTGTGATCAAAAGTAAGAATTAGGCACAAAATAATCAATGATTGAAACGATTAAGGTTAGAGATTTTTACCTGATCACTGGTTTGAAAATCAGGGTTGAAAAGCAAGCAGTAGTCTTGAGCAGGTTGGCAAAAGAGATGATTCCTCCATTCTTGCCACCAAGTCTTGAATGAGGCTGTGGTGAAGCTCTAAAATTTCCAGGGGGTAGATCTATGATTTCCCAGGAGGGTGATATCAACCTATCATATGCTAAGCTTGATGGGATGACTTCCCTAGGCTTCACTAGTTCGGCCATATACATAGAAATCGGCCCTTGGCCGAATCGGATTTGGCGAGCAGCTATTGCTGGGTTATAGTACTCAAAAGATTAGTGTTTCTTCCCCAAGAAGATGCCAGCTAGAAGTATCTGAGGGGTAATAACTTCCCTGAGGATTTTCTAACATTCGTCATCTATGCGAGTACGCATACCAAGGCATGGAATCTTCTTTGAGACCATTGTAGAAGCTTCTGAAATATTCACCACGCGAGTAGAAGGGAGCCGATCGCCGGCAAAACCTAAAGCAACCTCACCAAAGGACATACAGTGTTGTTCATCAGGCTCTGCCTCATTTAATTGATCAGCGGGAAATACTTTGCTGACCACAGAGTCGTTCAACAGTTTTAGCATGTGCATATTCAGCCAAAGGTTGATGAAACACCAAGGACCTCCAAGATGTCCAATCTGCTGCCTAATTCTCAATCGGATGGATACTTCATGAAGAAGCCTATACACTGATCCAAGTAGGTGCTTTCCGATTGGGAAGTTATTTCCTGAGGCCAAATGTTCAGCCAATCAGAGATAGTGAATCACTAGGCCTATTGTCTTTCCGCAAAAGATGAAATGCTCTAGCCACATGTTGAGGAAAGTAGAGTGCTCTCGTGCGTCCACCGTTCCTGACGTCTTCTAATATTTTTCAATGTACCCTTTCCAGCCTCCTATCTACTTGGTGTCGATTTTATGGGTGGCTTTGGATGGAAGGTGGAAAGTGGTGTCCGATGCCAATATGTTCAAACCTGTGAGCATTAGCACATCGGCCAATGTGGGGGTCATCGGACCTTGGCCAAAAAGAAAGGCATTCAGAGCATCTGACCAGAAGTACGTAGCAACAACGTTCCGATCCATATCAGCTAACAAAAGAGCGATGCACTGACGTAAATCATAAGATTCCCACTCGTCTCCTTTGGATTTGGCAACCCTCTTCTACCATGTTTTCCATCTAGCAGGAAGGGACGGCCATGACCTAAAAGCATTGTTCTAGTCGCGCTCTGAGTCAAAGGATTTGAAGGGAAGCCTCTTTATTTCCTGGTTGATGAAGTCTGTGGGATCTGGGGAGCCTACTGGGCCTAGAATGGTGAGACCTGGCTTGTCCGCTACTGGGATGATGATGCTATCACGAAGGGCCTAAGAGGTTTATTACTGTGAGTAAAAATAGATCTACTAAGAACAAGACAGATCTGGATCTGAGAGCCGGATGGGGGCTTACCTCGGGGATTTCTACAAAGGATGCCATGAGGAGAAGTTGCCGGAGTTCTCAGGAGTTGATCTTTGCAAGAAGTTGCTTGCGCTCGGTGATGGTGAAGGTCCTGGAGCAGAGGAAGACGAAGTGGCGGCGGCTCTGTGAAGAAGATGAATGAGAAAGAAGAAGGGACCGGCCTTATATAGGTTTCGCTGAGGGTAAAAGGGAGAAAAGATGTTTGACCTAAAAAAGATAAAGATCAAATAGTTTCGAGTCAGAATCGGATTCAACCGCGAAACTAGGGGGCATGTGTTGACACCAGATTTTGACATGTCACATCGGTGCCAAATGAAACAGAGATTGGAAATCGGAATCGGAGTCCGGGGAGGGGAGAATGGTTTGAATTGGAATCGGAATCCGATGAAAGGTGTCAAGATCGGAGAGAAGGAAAGGAGGCTAATGACATGGAGGAGTCCTGGGCAGAAAGAGCTACCAGGCTACGTTTATAGAAGTACCGAAATAAAGAGTCAGTTGTTTTCACAAAGTTCGAGTCGTAGACGGTTGTAAAAGGGTCTTCTCTTTTGTGCCAAGTAAGTTTGTCGTAAACGTTTAGGAGTCGTAGTTATTAGAGTATAAATATTGACCCTTCGTGGTCATGGAAGTCTATACACACCAACATCAAATAAACCTTTACCATTTCCGCATCTTTCATACATTGTCGACAACTTCGTCTTTTTCTTTTCACGAGCTCTTCTAAGCACGTCGAGGGTGATCATATCTCAAGGCTTGCCTGTAAGTCCCATATTACTGAGTAAAATCTAAGCTTTAGCAACCGGCATATCGCTGTTGCTTCATTTGGGATTATTCGACATTTATCGAGTAAATATCTAAGCTTTAGTATCTGGCGCATCGCTGTTACTTCGCTTAGATTTTATTCAACCCTTATCCAGCTTAGAATAAGTTTTGATCGGCTGTTATCTATTTCATTATCTGATCTGGTATAGCTATTTAGATCTATTCTAAGTGTTGCTCTGCTTAGCTTGCTAGGTTACGTTTTAGTAATCTTACTCTGCTTCGCATCGGAATCGGCTGATCTAGCCGTTTCTTTATTGATATCGAAATTCACTGCCGATCTTGTCTTCATCGCTAAATTGGAAATCCAGCCGATTTCACCGTGTTACTAACGTTCGATTTTCCTTGTCAATCAACAGGTCAGATTGACTGGCACACCCTGCATCATCGGTCACAGCCGATTTCGTGTGCTAGTACGTGAAGGTTTTTCTTGATTTTTGCGTCAACGAGGGGTAAAAGCATTCACCTTTCCTGACAAGTTGCAAATAAATCTTCTCAAATAATTCACCTTGCCCAAGAATTTTTGTAACTCCTTCTTAGAGCTAGACGTCTTCAACTTGTCAATAGTATCGGCCTTTTTCGGATCAATCTCTATACCATTCTCATGAACTATGAAGCCCAAAAACTTACCGGCCGATACACCAAAAGCACATTTGAGTGTATTCATCTTCAAACCATACCGACACATTCTTTCAAATGCAAGTCTTATGTAAGCAGAAGGCTTCTGGATGCTGAAACAAGGTATCCTCTGGTGTACCAAGCTCAGGCATTATTTGTTATCGGTTGAATGCATTGTGGTCAGCAAAGATGATGTTATAAAGTATATGCTGTTGTTGCCGATTTTGAATGCTAGAATCGGAAAATGGATTTTAGCCTTATCGGAATTTGATTTGCGCTTTGAATCAGCAAAAGCAGTCAAATGATAAGTCCTTGCCGATTTCGTTACTCATCATTGTGGTCCAGTGGTTGGTTTGGTAGAACCTGCCCCATGGGCTTTGTTCTTTGATGGATCTTCTTGCGGAGTTGGCTCTGGAATCGGAATTGTGTTGATTTCGCCTAGGGGGCAAGGATTAGTAACCACAGAGAGTTGGTTCAGCGATTGCATTGGCGCTTCGGGTTCGCTCGTCGTAGTCGGATCGTGAGGGTCACCTCCCACCAATCGAAGTTATCCCTCACTCACCGAAACATCGGGCACTCCAGCTATATCAAGTGGTATCAGGATTCCAGGTTAATCGGTGAGTTTATCGAGTGTTTTTCACTCTCCTAAAGTCCACAAAACCAAAAATATATTTTTAGATCAGATCTTTGTCCCAACAACCTTTTGAGCCTCGCACTTTCTTTCAATAATTTGCATTGATTGAATTTATGTGCATACGTGTTCAATTGTTGCTGGTTGCTTTGTGTTTTCAATCGCCATATATTTTTTTTCCTCCATCCATTGCGCATCACCCCTGCTGCTCACGCCCACCATCTACCAGCCGCCAAACCTCCCCCTGGTTTTTCGCGCCCCCTGATCTGATCACCAGCTCCACCTGCGGTTTGTGTGTGAAAAAAAAGGCAAGCAAAAAACAAAAAAAAGAAACTGACCGCATCTGGATCGCCCCCGCCCCTGAACCGCGCGGCTCTCGCGCTCTTTCCCCATATCACGTCTTCCCTTTTTCTCTGCTGTTTTTTTTCTCTTTTGGAAAGTCCAAAAAAAGAGGAAACCAGAAACACACAAAAAAAAACCGATCGCACCTTCTGTTTGTTTCTCACGCCGATTTCCACGCCCCGGGATCGCGCCTCTGTCCGCGTCCTCCCATGCACGTCTGTCCAATTAGTTGCATTCGAGGAAGTTTTCTATAAAAAAAGAGAGAAAAAAGAAAAAAATAGAGAGAAGGAAACAACGCACAAGAGCGCACGCGCCGATCATGCCGATCTGCTCGCGTTTTCTGGATCACGCCTGATCCTCCCTTTTTCTCCTCTGACCGGTGTTTCCTTTGGAAAGTAAAAGATAAAAAAAAAAACAGACAGGAAGACTCATCTGGCGCGCGCGTTGGGCAGGCTCGGCCACTTGGCGCCCTGCTGCCTCTCCTTTTTCTAAGTCTTTTTTTCTTTTTCCGCTCTAATTCTTGTTCACCTTCTGCACTTTGTCTCCAGCAACTTGTTACATGTTTAACACTATAATTCAACTTTGCATTATTGTTTGATTGTGCTAACCCTTGAATTGAGTGCAACCTACCCAGAACTACACATATTTCTCCGACGAGCAGACCTTGTTTCTCTAGGCAATCGCTCCTCCAATCTCTCGCCGGTACGACTTGTGGTTGCACTTCACCCCTGTGCGTTTGGTAAGAACATACAAGAATTTAATAACAACATTGTAGTGAGCGTCTTGTGAGCTGTTACATGCTTGTCATTTTGTTGTCGTCGATTTTGTTTTGTGTTTGCGCTAATCATGGTAGGAGACGTCGATGGCACGATGGATGAAAAGCTGCAGGACATGCGGATGCAAGTTGACGGACTTGCCGCGAACATGAAGACGACACATGAACGACGTGACTCGATAATCACATCGTTGAACGAGTGGTTCGATCAGCTCGACGTCATCAGATGGCCGTTAATACCACACTCAACACCATCGTGGCACGGCTCGATGCATTGACCACTACGCTCACAGAGTTGTAGGCGAATGAAGCTCTTCGCGGTCGTGCCCGCCATATGGTACGTCACCCAACTAATGATTCATTTGCAAGATTAAATTTAATATACCCTCTTATAATGGCAAATATGATCCTGCTGCATATCTTGATTGGGAATTAGAGGTCGAACAACATTTTTTATGTCATGATATTCCTACTAGTGCACAAGTTAAAGCAGTTGTTAGTGAATTTACTGATTTTGCTTTATTTTGGTGGCGTGATTATAACAAAAAAACACCCCACTGTCATTCCCACCATTTGGGCTCAACTAAAAGCTGCTATGCGACATAGATTTGTTCCTTCCTATTATGCTCGAGAGCTGCTTAATAAAATGAAGCATTTCCAGCAAGATCAACAATCCGTTGCGGAATATTACCAGGAACTAGAAAAGTGTATGGTTCGTTGTGGTTTATGTGAGACGGACGACGCTTCTATGGCACGTTTTCGTGGTGGTTTAAACCGTGAAATTCAGGAGATACTTGATTGTAACGATTATGCTGATATGACCACATTGTTTGAATCTGCTTGCAAAGCTGAATGTGCAGTGCAGGGACGCCCCTCGAAGACATATCCTAACTCTTTTGCAGAACGCAACCTGTCATCCAGCGCGATTCCTACTCTCCCCGCGCCATCCACGACTAGCACTACACCTCGCGAGAGGACAACCACACCTGCAGCACCCATGACCACAGGCGGTGCTCCTTCCAGAACCTCATGTGCAAATTCAGGACCATCACTTGACAATGCACATATTGCTCTTATTGACATTGAGAGCAACTGTCCTTCTCCAGGTGCTCCACTCACGGCTGGTGAGACATCTTCTGATGTGCTAAATTTTTCCACAACTCATGATATCATAAATCAATTGTTAGTGGACCATGTTCTTGATTTGTGTGACAATACTTCTGTTATACATGCATTAAAACCACACACTTGTGCTGAAATTAACCATGCCATTCATATTTCAAACATGACCGATGAGCTTGCGATGTTATCTTCTTTACATACTTTGGGTTATATTGAATTTGATGTTTTGTGTAATCTCGATTGTTTCGAAGAAAACATTTCTGAATATGCTGATTTGCCATGGTTTTCTAGACACACATATCATGCTATTGGCAAATATAACAACAACGGAGAATATATGATACATCGAGTGTATATTTGTGAAAATCTGAGTTATCCTTTTGTTGTGCCCAATTTTGATCCACTAGATGGTAGCCATCCTACACATATTAATTCACCTTCCTCTAGCTCAGTTTTAGTGAAACAAGTTTCCTCCCAAGAAGGGGAGCATTCCTGGTCACTACCTATCTCTGCTGTGTCTTTTGTTGGTACTAATATTTTGCAGGATAGTGTTGCCAAACATTGTGTGTTGTCCGATCAAGAAGCCTACATGGTTGCTAAATATTCTATACGAGATGACACATTCGCCAATTCAAAACATGGTGACATCCCTCCTCACAATAATTTTGATCTCCGTTGTTTTCGAAACCCTGTTCTCCCTTGTGTTGTGCAGGATCGGTTTCAAGTACAATCGACTCCGAAGACGGCTTTTCCTCAAGAAGGGGAGGATGTTGTGAACATGCAGGTTCGGTTTCAAGTACAATCGACACCGAGGACGGCTTTTCGTCAAGAAGGGGAGGATGATGAGAACATGACACACATGCATACGACCATGATTGGCTCATGCGTTAGAGAAGGAGGAGTCCAACAAGGTTGTCCAAGTCATGAAGGAGGCCCAAGGCTAATTCAATTTGAGTCACCAAGGTGGAGGCCCAACAGACGAGACGCTGGCCCAAATAGGGTTCGGTCCAGGGGCATGCACCCCCTCGTGCGCCCTAGGGGCATGCGCCCCACCTGCCTCCCCCTAATTAGATAGAGGCTCCACTTCATTTGAGATTTGGGTTTTGTTTTACATCTAGCTTTAGCTACTCTCGAACATGCACAAATATGTGTTGTCCTCGTGATTCGGAACCCCACCTTCGAGTGATAGATAGATTGCTCGTCTCTTATTCTTGTTCGTTTTTCGATTGCGTAACAGGAATTGATCTTCGTGATCAGGCTGATTTTGCTTCCGCAGGATCGGTAACCACAGGGAGTTGGTTCAGCGATTGCATTGGCGCTTCGGGTTCACTCGTCATAGTCGGATCGTGAGGGTCACCTCCTACCAATCGAAGTTATCCCCCACTCATTGAAAGATTGGGCACTCCAACTCTATCGCGAGTTTTCCTTTCCGATTGAAAAGGAAGCCACTAATAATCAGGCAGAGTATCGGGCTGTTCTTAAAGGTCAAATTGTTAAAGGAAATTAAGGCCAATGTTGTTGAAATATTTGATGATTCCATGCTAGTGGTGAAACAGTTAATAGGTGAATATGAGTGCAATGATGATATTTTGAGAGTATATCATAATGAATGTCTCCGGTTGTTAAAAGAATTTAGACTTATCAAGATCGAGCATATTCCTAAATATCACAATGAAGAAGCTAACCGATTAGCTCAGGGAGCGTCTGGTTATCGTCCGATTCGGGATGTTTCAAGTCTAAGATTTGGAGGATGGTGATTGGAGGAAAGGAATTTATGAATATTTAAAAGATCCATCCAAGAAGGTTGAAAGAAAGATCAGAATTCAGGCAGTAAAATATGTCCTACTTGAAGATAATCTCTATTATCGGATGATTGATGGAGTTTTGCTCAAGTGTATCAGATCAGAAGAAGCTAAGGTATTAATTGGGAAAATTCATGAAGGAGTATGTGGAGCTCATCAATCGGCCTTTAAAATGAAATGGATGATCAGAAGGAATAGATATTTTTGGCCAACAATTCATGAGGATTGTTTCAAATATCATAAAGGATGTCAGGATTGTCAGCGATTTGGGAATGTTCAAAGAGCTCATGCGTCTGCTATGAATCTGATTCTGAAGCCTTGGCCTTTCCGAGGATGGGGAATTGACGGTCAGATTAACCCTATGTTAAGTAAAGGCCATAAATTCGTGTAGTAGCGACCGATTATTTCACCAAATGGGTTGAAGCAATTCGTTTAAAGATTGTTTCATCGGCAAATATTATAGATTTTGTTAAGAAACATATTATCTATCAGTTTGGTATTCCTCAAACAACTACGACTGGTCAGGGAACTATGTTCACCTTAGGGGAATTTGGAGAGTTTGCCGAGAGTATGGGGATCAAAATATTGAATTCTTCCCCTTATTATGCTCAAGCCAATGGTCAAGCGGAGGCATCTAATAAAAGTGTGATCAAGTTGATAAAGAGAAAAATTGATGAATTTCCTAGGAGATGGCATACTGTGTTACATGAAGCATTATGGTCATATCGGATGGCTTGCCATGGTGCAATAAATATGTCACCTTATCAGTTGGTTTACGGTCATGAAGCTGTATTGCCTTGGGAATTGAAAATCAGCTCTAGACGTGTTGAGTTTCAAAACAAACTGACAACCAATGAATATTCCATCATTATGAAAGATGAGTTGGAAGATTTAATCGGATATCGTCTGAAAGCTCTTGAAAATTTGGAAGCTAATAAGGAGCGCGTTGCTAGATAGTATAACAAAAAAGTTAAGGTCAAAGAATTTTCTCAAGGACAGCTAGTTTGGAAACTAATTCTGCCGATCGGATCTAAAGATTCTAGACTCGGTGAATGGTCTCCAACCTGGGAAGGGGCGTATCGTATAAGTCAATGTGCTCCAGGCAATGCATATATTTTGGAAATATTAGAAGGAAAAGAGTTTCCTCGAGCTCTGAAAGGAAAATACTTTGTTCATTAACCAATTGGAAATTGGTCTACAAATCGGAAGATATATGGCCGATGCATTATGTATCTCCCTAAGGGCAAAAATATTAAAAATTACAAGGAAGTCACAGAGTGTTTACAGGGACCCAAGAAAGTCTTGAATCACTTCGATTGCATGCAGGCGAATTGCATCTATATTAGAAATGGCTTTCTGATCATTGTTATCCGAACCCTCAATCGGCTTTAATTTTCTGTCAAGATGATGGACTTTCTGCACGGGGATTTGCTTGTTCTTTTCGAAGGCTGTTAAGGATCCGAGGATTTGTAGAAGGTCAGCCTCCACAGCGTTGAGTTTGGCGTCAATCTTGGCTATCGCTTGCACATGAGCCTCGCGTCTAGATTTCAAATCGGATTTGGTCTTCTCTAAACTTTCTCGAGTTTAGCCCAAGATTCCGATTTGGTTATCTGTATTTTCAATATCTGCCTTGAATTGCTCCTAGTCCTTGGAATATTTCTCAAATTTAGCACGGTCGGATATTCTATTTTGAGCTTTCACCACCTGGAATCGGTTGAACTCTATGAATGCGGCTGGAATTAGAGCTTCTTCAACCGATTCTGGTATTTGGCCTTGTAAATTGTTGAAGACCGATCGGACTGGATCAGCGTTCCTCACAAGTTCTCTGATTTCAGTATCCAGAAGGTTTAGCATTTCTTCAAGACATGCTTTGATCGGATCAAAACGGAACTTAGAGCCGATTTAGCTATGGAGAGACCGGCATTCTCTGCTGCAACGGCACTATGGGTTGGAGAATCTTGTGCCTGAGAAGGAGAAACAAAATCAAATGTCAAGTGCTTAAACGTTGAGAAAGGGTAAAAGAGAAATTCAAGTTACATGCTTCAGATTGACTTCGTCAAATTGGATTTGACCGGTTGAAGTTCCGATGGGAGTGATCTCCGATTGGTCCTATTATGAGAAATTTTAAATTAAAAGGCAAGGCAAATCAACTTTAGACAGGTCGTAAAATGAGATGATTACCTTTGCAATAAGTTCTTGAGCGGCTCCGGGACTTGAATTGCCGATTCTAGTTGAACAGCAGTCGTTGGAAGAATCAACAGTGAGGGAAGGCTGGACCATTTCTTGGCGGGTCTGATGCCGATATCTCTTGAGCCTTGTCTTGGGAAGATGCCTGCACGTAAAGAGAATTAGTTCAAGCAGTGGAAAGTTTATAAAGCTAAGAACAATGTTCAAATACCTGCTCCGCTACGATTGGATTCTCCGTCAGATTTTCTTGAGGAGTTGAATCAGATGCTTGAACCGTTCCTGCCGAAGAAATGATTGGAAGCGTGTCGACACCGGAACGGATTTGGGATAAACGTCTTGCTGCCTCTGAAACCGACACCTTCCAAACTACCCTTGGGATTTTTCTTGAGAGGGTTTTTGATAACGTCCTCTTGCGCTTCTCTCCGATTGAGGTTGGCATGGCTTGGAGGCTGGAGGTTTCATCTTGTCCGATCTTGGTTTCATGGATAGGTTTCTTGGATGAGGTTCCAGCACTTTTGCTTTGATTTCCCAGTGGACACTAAAATATTGGCTGATTTCTTGTTCCGACCAGTGGCAACATCACCCACTGATGGGCTTGAAGATCTGATATGAGGATTTTCCGCTGACGGCATGTACTGAATCGAAAATCCACTGTTGCTGATTGAAGGAGGATTAATAGCTATGTCCTGTGTTCAAAAAATGAAGGTTAACAGCTGAAAGGATAGTAGAAGTCCGATTTACATTAAGCAATAGTCTCAAAATAAGAATCAATGGTTGAAGAGTTATACCCGATCACTGGTCTTGAAATCGGGATTGAGCAGCATACAGTAATCTTGAGTTGGCTGGCAGAAAAGATGATTCCTCCATTCTTGCCACCAAATCTTGAAGGAGACCGTGGTGAAACTTGAGAATTTCCAAGATGATAAATCCTTGGAATCCCGAGGAGGCGATAAGTTTTGCAATCTGTTGTATGCTAGAGCCAATGGGATAATTTCTCTGGGTTTTAGCAGATCGGCTAGATATAAGGAAATCGGTCCTTGGCCAAATCCGATTTGACGAGCAGCTATTGCTGGATGAAAATATTCAAAGGATTGGTGTTTCTTCCCCAAAAATACGTCTGCTGGGAGTATCTGAGGGGAGATAACTTCCTTGAAATCCGTCTGACTATCATCATCTGTATCAATATTTTCAAATCGGAATTTGAATGGAAGCTCGAAATGGTTGTAAGGATCTTCATACACATGCCAAGGCTTGGATTCTTCCTTGAGACCATTTTAGAAGCCCCTGAAGAACTCAGCTGTGCGAGTGGAAGGGAGCCGATCGCCTGGGAAACCCAAAGCAGCTTCACCAAAGGACATACAACGTCGCTCATCAGGTTCTCCCTCATTCAGTTGATCGGCTGGAAATACTTTGCTGATCACGAAGCTATTCAGTAGTTTTTGCATGTGCATATTCAGCCAGAGGTTGATGAACCACCATGGACCTCCAAGATGACATATTTGTTGCCTGGTCCTCAATCAGAGAGATACTTCGTGGAGAAGCCTATATACCGACCCAAGAAGGTGTTTTCCAATTGGAAATTTGTTCCCCGAGGCTAAGTATTCAGCCAATCGGAGATAGTGAGCTGCTGGGCCTACTGTCTTTCCAAAGAAGACGAAATGCTCTAGCCACATGTTAAGGAAAGAGGTCCACTGTTCCTGACATCCTGGAATATTTTTCTATGTATCCCTTCCAGCCTCCTATTTGCTTGGTGTCGATTTTGTGGGTAGCTTTGGCTGGAAGGGAGAAAGAAGTGTCTGATGCCGATATATTCAACCCAGTGAGCATTAGCACATCGGCCAGTGTGGGGGTCATCGGACCTTGACCAAAGAGAAAAGCATTCAAGGCATCTGACCAGAAATACATGGCGGCCACTAGCAGAGGTTCATTCCGATCCATGTCAGCCAAGGAGAGAGCAATGCACTAGCGTAAATCGTAAGAATCCCATTCATCCCCCTTTGACTTGGCAACCCTTTTGTACCATGTTTTCCATCCGGTGGTGAGAGTTGGCCATGACCTAAAAGCGTTGTTCCAATCATGCTCTGAATCGAAAGATTTGAAGGGGAGCCTTTGTGTTTCAGGGTTAATAAAGTCTATGGGATCTGGGGAACCAATTGGACCCAGGATGGTAAGACCTGGCTTTTCTTCTACTGGAATAATGATGCTATCACGAAGCGCCTGGTGAAGGTTCTTATTGTGAGTAACATGGATCTACTAAACAGTAAAGCAGATCTGCTCTAAATGAATAGATCTAGAAGTGATAGATGGATGTTTACCTCGGGGATTTCAGTAAAGGATGCCATTTGGGAGGTTGCAGCGGGATCTTCAAGAAGGGAGTGCTCACGCTCGGTGGTCCGGAAAGGTTTTGATGCAGAGGAAGACGAAGCGATGGCGGCTCTATGGGGAAGATGATGAAGAAGAAGAAGGTGTCGGTCTTATATAGGTTTCGCCGAGGGTAAAAGGGAGAAAGAGGAAGTTTGACCTGAAATGCTTAAAGGATAAGGATCAAGTAGTTTCGAGTCAAAATCGGATTCTATCTCGAACTAGGGGGGCATGTGTTGACACTGGATTTTGACAGGTCACATCAATGTCAAATGAGTCGGAAAATCAGAAATCTGAATCGGAATCTGAGAGGAAGAAGAGAGAAAAGATTAGTTCAAATCGGAGTCAGAATCCGATGGAAGATGTCAGTTCGAGTCAGAATCAGAAAAAAAAGAAGAAGGCTGATGACATGGAGAATCCTGGGTATGTGTTGGCACTAGATTTTGACAGGTCACATCAGTGCCAAATGAGGCGGAAAATCGGAAATCGGAATTGGAATCCGAGAGGAGGAACAGAGAAAAGATTAGTTCAAATCAGAGTCGGAATCCGATGGAAGATGTCAGTTCGAGTCAGAATCGGAAAAAAAGAAGAAGGCTGATGACGTGGAGAATCCTGGGTGGAAAGGGCAACTAGTCAAGCTTATAGAAGGACCAAAATAAAGAGTCAGTTGTTTTTACAAGTTCGAGTCGTAGACGGTTGTAAAAGAGTTTTTTCTTTTATGTCAAGTAAGTTTGTCGTAAAACTTTAGGAGTTGTAGTTATCAGAATATAAATAGCGGCCTTGCGTGGTTATGGAAGTCTGTACACACCAACAACAACAAAACTTTTACACTTTTTCGCATCTATTTTCATACATTGTCGGCGACTTCGTCTTTTTCTTTTCACGAGTTCTTCTGGGCACGTCGAGGGTGATCAGATCTTAAGGCTTGTTTGTAAGTCCCATATTACTGAGTAAGATCTAATCTTTAGCATCCGGCGCATCGTTGTTGCTTCGTTTGGGATTATTCGACAGTTATCGAGTAAATATCTAAGCTTTAGTATCTGGCGCATCGCTGTTATTTCGTTTAGGTTTTATTCAACCTTTATCAAGCTTAGAATTAGTTTTATTCGGCTTTTATCTACACGTTATCATCAGATCTGATATAGCCGTTTAGATCTATTCTAAGTGTTGCTCTACTTAGCTTAGTAGGTTACATTTTAGTAATCTTACTCTGCTTTGCATCGGAATCGGCTGATCTAGCCGGTTCGTTAACGTAGATCGGAATTCACTGCCAATCAAATCTTCATCGCTAAATCGGAAATCTAGCCGATTTCGCCGTGTTATTAACGTCCGATCTTCCTTGTCAATCAACAGGTTAGATTGACTGGCACGCCCTGCATCATCGGTCATAGCCAATTTTGTGTGCTAGCACGTGAAGGTCTTTCCCGATTTTTGCACCAACAGGGCCAAAGTCGGGAAGTGGTAGTTTTGGGCCAAGGTTACGGAAGTGGCCCGTTATGAATTGGAGCCTAATAATTGCAGCCCTCAATCACTGGTCAATCGGGATCACCTGTAAGCTTTGTCCCCTCAGTCACGTCGTCGTCTTCCTAGCCCACTAGAAGCACGATTTGGAGCCTTCCAGCTTCGAATTCCTTCCCTCCGGCGAACTCCGTTATGGCCCCTCTGGATTGCGGGGTCGCACTTGTCCGGTGGAACCCATAAACATGGAGCGCCAGTTCTCGCCAATCTCGTACTGACATGGTCAACCTCCTCTTCCCATGTCTCCGATGGGCCCAGACACGTCGGACGTTTGGGTCCCACCTCGCTGGTGGACCCCGCACAAGTGAACCCATCTCTGACATGTTTGACCAGACTTCCGTCACTCCTTGTCGCCAAACGTGGCAGCCATGTAGACATGCCGGAGCCTATGTGGACCTATGGGTTCTAACGGCAAGATGATTTCCATCGGTTTCTTGACGGAATACAGGATCACAGACCTAATTTGTAGGTGGCGCAACGTTTGTTGAGGAGATCAATGTTCTTTGTTGACGCTATTTTTAGTTTCGTCATTGTTCCGAAGCGGCCGAGGGGTATCCCCTACGATCCACGACGAAACATTTCGATTCATCGTAGTATGGCTTTAACGACGAGATTTGAGAACCTCAACAATGAAGCGTCAAGAGAAGTCCCTTTTCTACTACCAAACACTCCTAAGCAATTGCAGCAGAAATGGAAAAATTGTTGCAGTAGCACCTTTTATTACAACCAATATATACCGCAACACATTGACGACGTTGCATTATAGTAACATATAGTGCAATACGACCCCCCAATGGCACCCAAATTAGTGGTGTCCCTGATGGGGCTCGTGGTATTAGGCGGGAAACCCTGTAGTGAAAATGGATAAACCATCATCCACTAAGTGTAGTATAACTCCCCCAAGCTGACCGCTATCTTTTGCACGAGTAATTAAGATAGACAACATATCTACTGCAATGTTTAACAAAATTGGTGATAAAGGATCGCCCTGCCTCACACCTTTTTTTTGTTTGAAAGTAATTGCCAATGTCATTATTTAGCTTAACACACCACTATAGAATTCTGTGACATCCCAGGATTTCACACATGATTAAAGTCATATGTGGCTTAAGAAAAGAATAAGCACAAAGGAGAAAATTGAGTTAAAAATTTACCAAAGTCAAATTTTTGTTTAGCGTCAAAATTTGGTGGATGCAAGTTTAAGAATGAGAAGGTTATGGAATATCTGATCTGATGCCCTCAAGTTTTGGAGGAAAAGGAAGAGTTTGGTCACTCAAATTTGAGAAAATAAAAGAGAAGGGAACAACTTGAGCTATGGTTGACCGAAGTCAAAATTTGGTCGAAAATTCAACATAAATTCAAAAGAAGACATTCAAATATTCAAATGTGACCTATGAAAGTTATTGAAATGGGAGTTGAGACAAAAATAGACTTGGAAGCATCTCAATTAAATGGATTTGAGAAAAAGAAAGAAGTTACTATTCACCATATGAAAACAGCAATTAGAGTTAAGTTAATTTCAGTTTTCTTAATCAACAGCCAACTTTGGTGACAATTTGGGAGCAAACTAATGGCTGTTTGAGAAAGGTGTACAAAGGAAATATGTTGATAAAAGTACACTAGACAACTTTTATGTTTGGGTCTGCACAAGATCTTGTTTGAATCTAGGAGATGTTCGAATCAGAAAAAGATATGCAGTTTTAGGTTTGAAAGAGCTGAACTGTTTAGATTCAAATTGGGGCCAAAGTGTTCAGAATTTTGCAGAGGTCCAAAAAGGAGAATTGAAATTAAAGTCAATACAAAGATCTTTTGTATTTCGAGCAAAGTAAAGTTGTGTTCAAAAAGTTGGAGAAAACCGAGGTGCAAGATCTAAACCCAAAATCTAGGGTTTCAGTGTAATGAACACCTCAACCGAAATGCGATTGAGACTCAAATTCGAGCGTTTGGTGGAGAATTTCGACATGGTTATAAAAGAGGAAATGAATTGAAGTGTTTCCTAATAACTTCCAAATAAAAGGGAGTATGAATTTAAATCTGAGAGGAATTTGTGAATTTAAGCTCCAAACTTTGAAAATGGGTTAATGGCGCTGGGAATTGGCACTCAGATTCTGGGCTGGTTGTTGCTCGAATCGGTCAAGGGTTAAAAGGAAAGTTGTAGTGTGTGGATCCATCTACAAGTTATATTCTTGGAGTTTGATAAGTTTATATGCAGATTTGGAAGAATTAGACTTCGCAATCTCATAGTTTTGGAAGAAGAAAGGGGGAATGGGGGTGAGCTACTTGTCTGCATGCTTGCCGTCGGTGGCAATGGCGGTGGCCGAGTGCCACACGCCTGTGCGTCGCGAGGACAACTCCGGTGTGGCAAGCATAAGGTGGCGATCACGAGGGTGGTAAAAACGTCGATAAATACCCCACCATGACCCTCATTCCACTTCTTTTCCGACATCTCACCTTTTTCCACCATCCTCACGGCCGCCGGCAAAATTCGCCATCGCCCGAGCTCCACCATCCAATTCCTTCCATCCATAGCTTCGTATGGAACTCCTCTAGCACCCAATACAACGCTCGTTGACATCCATGCATGACCGAACCTGTGCATCGCCGTTTTTCTTCACCTCTAGCCGCCACTGCCGCCATGGCTGCCAGCGCATGTGGCTAGCCCCTCTCCAGCCGCCTCTATCCAAGATAGTGGGTGCATAGGAGAGCTCCAGCTTCGGTGTTGCTTGTGGGCTAGAAGTTGGCCGGAGTATCGCCGTCATCAAGACGGTAGGTGTACCACTACTGCTTCACGCCGCCACTGCTGCCGCTGAGAGGTGCCTTCAGGGGTTCTTCCTTGGCGGGTAGTTAGGGAAGCAGGTTCTGTAGGTCGTGGGGGTGCTGTTGGTGTTGTTCCCTCGGCCGGGGAGGTCGCCGCCGACGAGTCCCGCCACCGGTCAGTGCGGCCGGGAGCCAGTCAGCGTCGCCCCTCTGTTTAAAACAGAGGAGAGGGCTTAGGGGAGACGATAGGTTTGGTTAGGGGTTTTTCTGCAAAAGTGTTCGATAGGTTTTAGAATTAGATTTAAATTCTAAATTTCACCATTTAATTCATAGAATTTCGTAGAAATGTCCACAAATAGTGAAATTAATTTTGTTAGGTTTGTTTTATTTTCTTTTAAGCATTAAAATTCTTAAACCCTTGGAAAAATAATAATAGTAAAGTATTTATTTATTGCATTTCCTTTTAAGGTAAATAAATACATACTTAATCTTTTCCAAAATGTATAAAAATTCTGAATAATGATTTATTAATCACAAAATAATAATAATTAGTTTTATTTTGATTTATTTATCCTTTTATATTTAAGGACATGTTTAATAAAAAAAATGTGGTTAGTCTTTTGAAAAGGGTAGTTGGTGTTGGCTTACATTTTTATCGAGAAGTAAAGTTGTGAGTCATGTTTTCGAACTTTTCGCATATTGATCACTAACTTGCATTATGTTTTAGAATCTCAAGCTTCGGAGCGCGAGTTCGTTGAACTCTCGGAGGTGGAGCGACGGTTCAAGGAAGTAATCGTTGTCGCTCTGGAATCTCAATTCACGGAAGGATCTAACTTGCTTGTGATTCCAGGCAAGCCCTAGTTCATTTTTACCTATTTAATTTGCAAAAATCACGAGTCCAAAGATTTGTGCTTTACTATTGCATTAGGTATAAGAGTTGCTTGAAGAACCTTTGATGCATGAAATAAAACCTTGGTAGAAATACCCTTGCTTAGTAAAGAAACTGGCTTAACATTGTATCCACTTTCTATGCTTAGTGAGGCTAAGTTAAAACAAAATGATCTAGGCTACACACTAATCATATTTGAATCAAGAAAGGTGCCCGCTCAGAGATGTAGTGAAGGCGGGGAGTAACCTGGAACTAACGGAGTGATCGCTCAGACATGGGGACCCACGTGGGGGTTATGTACCCGGGGTGCGCGGGTCTATAAATCTAGTCTTGAGCCTTGTCAACCGAAAGGTTGTGACGTGTAGCCTGGACAACTGCACGTAGCTAGGAACTGGGTATCCCCTGCAGGGTGTAAATCGGTCTAGATTGCCACAATTCATGGTTATAAGTGCACTTGATCAATTGTTAAGCACCATAGAGGAAAAAAGTTGAACAAGACAAGCTTGATTCAAAATGTTGGTTCAGCTTAGTACCACATGTATGAAAAATATTTTATAACCTAGATGGATAGGTGTTGACGACCAAAATTGGCACGGTTGGCCGAAATAGGCCTAACCTGTTTCCCAACCTGGCCTGGACGGTTTTGGTAACTTCCTCAAAATGCAGGTTCGACTTCACTTCACCATTGCGTTGCCCTCGCCGAGACGATCAAAATGCATATGTGGAATGCAAAACTGGGAGTTCAGACGAAGGAGTTATGGCTTCAAGGAGAACTGCACCCGACAAAACAGGCTAGGACGGTTTCTTTTTTTTTTTGCGGGTAAAAAGAGAGCTTTATTAACTAGGAATCACTTTTACAATCAAGTTCTAGTAAGTTAGCAATGCACGCAGGCGCACAATTGAGCCAAACTTTACTCAATTCAGTCTTCCTAGCTAACTGTGCTAACTCATCAGCTACCAAATTGCTCTCTCTCTTTACCTGAACTACCTTCCATTCCTCCAGCATCTTCGCATGTTCATGTGTTTCACCAATGATAAAGCCAAGCTCTGATCGATCAGAAGAACCCTTTAGTGCGGCTGCCAGGCGCGCACAATCCGTCTCCAGCACAACTCTCCCTGGAGTCCGTTCCGCCCCCAACCGGACCCCCAAGAGACAGGCAGTGGCCTCAGCTTCAGCAGCATCTGCACATCGCCGGAGTTCCTGACAAACCGCGAAAAGAGCCCTCCCCTGGTCGTCACGGGCAACCACACCCACACCAGCGCCTCCCGTCTGGGCCACAAAGGATCCATCAACATTAACTTTGGTCCAACCCTTCACCGGGGGCGTCCAGGATGAAGCAAGTCCCTTCTGCTTCCCCTTGCTATGTCTGATTCTTTTGTCGGATGATGAACAGTGCTGCTCATCCCTGCATCCAACCCCTTGTTGCTGTTGCATCTCATCTAGAGCGCTTCGCATGGACAACAAGGAATGAACCGAGCCTAGAATACTCGAGGACTCTGATTCGTGTGTGATGTCGTTATGCAGCGACCATGCTTTCCACAGAACTAACTTGGTCAGGTCACGAATCGGCGGCGAACAACTATTCAGAAGTAGCAGCAACCAGTCCGGCCCTGTATATGCCAGTTTTGTCTCCTCCGGTAAGGGCCAGTGCTGTCGCATAGCCCTCTATAAACCTCGAGCAGGCGGGCAAACCATAGTCGCATGATGACTGGTTTCTAAATCTCCATTGCTAATCGGACAGCAGCCGTCAAGCTCCAGCTGCCTCCTATGCTTGCCGAGTAGGGCGCTCCTTTAAAGAACAATTCAACTATTTTGTGAACCGTATGGTACTGCCGAGGTCTTGGAACTTTGCCGATTTGATGGTTGGCATTCATGATGCAGGTCTCTTGTCGATGATAGTGTACTTCTGTAAACACCACCTTCTCCGTACCAGTTACAGTTGGGGACACCACTACTGCAGATGTGCTACCTTAAGTCCAGCATCCTTGTTTTGAGAGGCACTTTAGCTCTCCTTTAGGTAGTTACTTTAAATATACATGACTATCCTTTTGCTTCATGATTTTATAATCTGTAAAGTTTGTTGATGAAAAGTAAACGGTTTCCAAGTTGTAAATTAGATTTTTTTTTCTATAAATTTGGTTTTCTTCAAGTAACATTGAGCAGATATGACTTATTGGTGCACAACAATCATTCGTGAATTTTTTTTCTGCGAATCACACAATGCAGCTGCAGACGCTCACGTACACGCAAGTACACTTGCACCTACAAACATACGCACGCAACCCTACCCCTATGAGCACCTCCGAAAGACTGGGCTGCCAAATCCTCCAAATTGACAAAAAGTCATTACATGCGCCTCGCTATCATTCGTGAAGTTGAGTGGATCTAGCTCAACATGTTAAATCTTGCTTCTCAAGATGTAGAATTGGGTGCTTTCGGAATATCTAACAGACGATGAGTGATGAATGAGTGTGCTTTGTAAGGAAAATGGCCCTAGGCCATAGTTTGTGATTTTAGCGATTGATTGACAACATAATCATTGGGACTAACAATTTGTCGAGATGATATTTGTAGATATTTCTAGGTCCCAAGGATATTTTGGAAGCCATCCAAATGCCTATATAACCAATATCCAAATGATGGTTATCCAAATTGAAGCCATCTAACTCACGTAGAAAAGTGTCCTTAGTCAAATCCAAGGACATCCAAAAGATGGCAATGAAGATAGAAGAGAAGACCCGCAAAGAAGACAACAGGAAACGCAGAGGCACCGACTCATTCGGTGCTCTGTGCAGTAGCCCACCGAATCAGTCGGTTGTGGCGGGAACAGAAGCCCTATGAAGCCCAGTCCGAAGGACCACCGACTCATTCGGTGGTGTCATCAAGGGGCACCGAACCAATCGGTCATTATGCCCAGAAATACCAGTTTAGTACTATTTAGATTCGAAGGGACACCGATTCATTCGGTGGGCAGCACCGAACCAGTCGGTCTTTCAGCCTGGAAAGAGTTGTTCGGTTCTGGTGAGCACCGATTCATTCGGTGGTACAAGAAGAAGGGGCACCGAACCAGTCGGTGCTGAAGAAGATCGAATACGAAGATCAACTCGGAGACTAAAGGAGGAACGGGCACCGAATCAGTCGGTGGTTGGACCAGCCCCACATGTCAGTGACACAGTGGATCAACGGCTAGTTCAATGGCTAGCTGAGGTGGCACCACCAACTAATTCGGTGGTACCCCTCCTGCACCCACCGAATCAGTCGGTGGTACGCAGAAAGGTTGCAACGGCTAGCTCCTTTGGTTGGGGCTATAAATATGGGTTGCCGCGGCCATTTGAAGTGTGTTTGAGCTCAGGGAAGATATTGGCAAGTGTTCAACTCATTTTTAAGTGCTCAATCCACCAAAGTGCTAAATAGAAGATCTAGGTGATTAGCAAAGTGCTTAGTGCTAGTCTAGACCCTTTAGCGCATCTGTTAGGTGTTTAGCCTAGAGTTTAGCGAGGTTTGCATACCTCTTTGCTTACAGGTGCTTGCACGCACCAAGTGTTGTAATCCGGAGCTTGTAGTCTTGCGAGACCCTCCAACTGAGTTTGTGGAGAGGCCGCCAGTGCTTGTGCAAGGGAGGAGAGGCTCTTGGCGTTTGGCCGAAGCTCTACCAAGTGGAGGCGGCGAGGAGCATCCGGGGAGGGACAAGCGGAGACCCACTTGCGCGTGGGGAAGTCCCGTCGTCACCCACGGAGTTACTCGACCGGGGAGTTTATGCCCTTGCGAGGGCATTCCCTTTGAGAGGGGCTCCAACAACAAGGATTAGTGGAAAGCTCATGAGCTTTCCGATACCTCGGTAAAAATCGCCGTGCCGGGAGTTTGCTCTTCTCTACCCTTTACCTTCCGCATTTCATACTTGCACTACTTTCCGCATTTACCTTTCCTAGACTTGCCATGCTAGTATAGGATTGGACATAGGGTGCAAAACTTTGTAGCGGTAGAGATAGCAACACATAGAGAAAACCTAGAGCACATTTAGATAGAAATTGAAATAGGTTTTCATATGTGCAATTGGAGCCTTAGTTTTTAGAGACACCTAATTCACCCTCCCCCTCTTAGGGTGCCACGGTCCCTTCACCTTGAGGGATTCTGGATATGGAACTTTAGGTATCAACACTATGCAGGTATCATTGACACCTTGTGGCATGTCCCCGGTCTCAAAGAACTCCTGAACAGCCCGAACCACATCATCCTTCATGACTAACCAATTTCTTTGAAAGAATCGCCCTGGAAAGCCATCTGGCCAGGCGCCATCAGGGGACCAATCTGAAATAAAGAATTGCTAATCTCCTCAGCACTATACGGCTTTTTCAGGTCATAGTTCATCTCATCTGTGATCACAACCCTAAACAGGTCCACCACCTCATGCGGATCCACCATGACATCCTTGGTGAACAGATCAGTGAAGTAGGCGATTGCCATTCCTTGCATTTCCTTCTGGTCTGATGTCCAGCTGCCATCTACCCTTTTCAATTTCTTTATGTGATTCTTACGTGCCCTCCATCTCGCCTTTTGGTGGAAATATTTGGTGTTTCGATCTCCTTCTATGAGCCACGAAATCCTAGAGCGCTGCAACCACATCATTTCCTCTCTATAAAGCAATTCATCCATCTCTCTCTTGGTGGATAGAATGGATGATCGATTCAAAATGGGATCCTCTCCTTCTAATGATGCCAGCAAACCCCTCAGCTCCTCCAGTCGTCGAGAAACATGACCAAAATTTTCTGTGCTCCATCTTCTCAACTCTACCACCACAGATTTCAACGTAGCAGCCAAAGCTCCCAGATCACTCCCCGGATGCCTCTTTTGCCACGGCTTTTCAATGACAGACCCCAACATATCCTCCCTTTCCCACATTATTTCATACCTGAATTGCCTCCCACCACTAGTAACACATGCCTCAGGGCACATATCCAACAGCAAAGCTTTGTGATCAGAAGGGAGGTTAGATGTAACACCGATGCATCCGGGAAACGAAGTGACCATTCTGAATTAGCTACGCCACGGTCTAGTCTCACTCGCACATTCCTGTCGCCTCCCTGATTATTATTATACATCCACGGCAACCCTGAAAAGCCAAGATCATACAAATCACATTGACTTAGAACCTCTCGAAAGTCCATCATCTGCCTCTCAGAACATGGTGTAGCAGAGAAATGCTCAAATTGCCACATAGCTTCATTGAAGTCCCCCATAACTAACCAGGGCCCTAACCATTCACCACATAAAGAGTGCAGCAACTCCCACATATCCTTCCTGTTTTCTGCCCTCGGCTCACCATAGACAAAAGTAGCACGCCAGGGAGGTGCACTTGGGTCATCCACAATTAGCACATCAATATGTCTAGGCCCTTGAGATAACAAAGTAACACATAAAGATTCATCCCAGAATAAAGCTAGCCCCCCACTTAGACCATTACTGTCACTCGCAAGATAATTCTTCAGACCTAGTCTCCATCTCAAATTTCCACTCCTATTGGCAGTCATTCTAGTCTCCGACAAAAACACAAGCTTGGGGTGATGCAACTTAACCAAGTTGCAGATCTCACGAACTGTCCGAGAGTTCCCCAACCCCCGGCAGTTCCATGCCATCGCATTCATTGCTCCTGACGGGGCTCGTCATGAGCTCCTGTCAGGTGTGTCCGCTGTAGAGAGGAAGTCTTAAAGCACTTCGCTGGAAGAGCTCCATGCACCACAGCACGATTGCCATCCACTTCATTAGCCACATTACTTCGGACCTGTTCAAACTCGTCATTGTCCATACCTCTCTTCTGTTTATCAATGTCCATCTCGACATTATTATAAATACTCGCCATCACCAAACAATCATGCATACTGATGTACTCACCTTTTGACACCCCAACCCCACCTGAACTGGTACTTGAGTCAACAAAAGAGTCCATACCAGATGCCTTCTCCTTCCCCTGAACTGAAGGTTGTTCATCACCATGTTTCGATCCACCATCCACCGACAAGCCTGCTACCCCCTTGCCAATGCAGCAGCATCATCCTCAGACTTCCTATATTGCTTACGCACCCCCATGGCAGCATCCCTTCCTCTTCTAAGCCCATCCATCCCACCTCCCCCAGACGACGGCTTACTTGGAGAACTGGCCGTCGACATCACCTTCTCACGTTGAACCCCACTAAAATTCACGTCCCACTTCTGTGGAGATCATCTCAAAGATGTCCCAAACTTTATACCACCTGCAGCTTCTAACTCCTCCGGGCATTCTCTCTCCGCATGCCCTATTCTTCCACATACAAAGCAGAAGTGGGGAATATTCTCATATTTCACATAAAAAACCATCACACCTTTACCTTGAACTTTCATACGGACCACCGGCATTATGGCTTTTGCCAATGGAAGATCAATTTTCACTCTCTTGTAATCCATTCTTGCTTCTCCCACCTCCAGCACAGTTCCAATCTTTGAGCCCAATGCGTGAACAAACTTCTCAAAAGTCAAAGCAACTGGAATATCATATATGCGAATCCATAGAGCAATGGAGTCAATTACTACCTCGGAGGACCTCTGTTGCCCATCAAAAGGCACAAAGATCACGGTATCACCTCTAAAGGTCCATGGACCCCCGTGAATTACCTTCTTCCACAACCACTCCGAATCGAACTCCACCAAAAACCTATTGTCACCCAACTCACACACAGGAACTGGCAACGCCCTACCCCATGCTTTGCTGAGCTCGTTGAACAACACCCATGTCTTATACTCCTTCCCTGAGTAGAAACGACCAATCGCAATCCATCTAGGCGCCTGCAAAGCAGCCTCGTCGTCCTCGAAGATGAACTCATCTTCCTCATCCTTGCTATCCTCGGCACCCGCGCCTCCACCAACCAGGACCATTCTCCTATCCATGTTCTCCTCCCCCGTCTCCGCCGGCTTTTCTCCCTCCACACTCGCCTCCTTCGTCGCTTCAGCACGCAGTTGAATCACCGGATGATCAACCCTCCCTTCCCCGTCTCCTGCCGCATAGAACCATCTCGATGTAGCTCCTCAACTTCCTGCCCATCAGCATGCCCAGTACCCTCCATGGCAACCGGTGGCCTAAACCCTAGATTGGATGGTTACAGGCACAGCTTGAGGCGGGTAAACTCCTCACCGGAATTTCCTTATCGTCCCCCACCGAGTTTGCAACCAAAACCAAAACCCAGGTCTCAAGGCACACCAGGTAGCACGAACATATTAGGCCCAACCAAAAGGATAAAACTCAGCCAAACTGCAGAGTTTATAGACCCCTAGGGTTTATAGCGTAACCTCTTAGGATTCTATAGATGAGTCTCCAACAGAAACAAACAAGCACCCAAATCAAAAGTGATTTGATATGGGGTAGATCACCGCATCCAAGATCGGTGGCACGAACAGCATCCGCTCCCGTGAACCCCTGGGGGGTTTACGTAGCAGCTCGCCGACAGACAGTGCCTCTGACACAATCCTCCTTGCCCTCGTAGCAGCAACCAAGATGCCGTCACTACGAACGAAGATATCAGCACCACGCCGTACTCAGATCACCGGCAAGGACCCAAGTCACGCCGCCGTCGCCCCGAGATCGCCAAATCGCCAGCTCCGCATTTTCAGCGTGTTTGTTGCCTGCAACTATTTTATTGACCTAACTAACTTGGCCTTGCGTACGTGTCCTCAACCTAACCTAAGCTTGATTAGGCTAGTATGACTTGTTTCCACATGTATTTTGTCTCTATATCATTTCAGGAACCAACATAGGTAATTGATGAAAAGAGTGTATAAAGAATATTCCATTCTAGAAATACTCAAAATAATAAGATGCTCGAAATCTAAGTCCAACAAAAGCTATCGTCAACATAAAAGGCCCAGAGATCCAACCCACGACCCACCACACGAAGGCGGTGACCGAAAGGCAGTGATGGGGGACCAGCCGGACCCACAAACCAACTGGCCAACCAGTAAGGCCGTTCGGGACCCCCTTTGGCAAGGTGATTGTATGTTAGTTGTCTCATCCGTCCATTCATCTAATTAAGGAAGAATCAACATCCAATTAGCCAGAGCCAGCAAGAAACCCCTCTAGTTCTAATTAGCTCTAGTTCTAGGATTAGAGAAGTATTAGTATAGTTCATCATTGAAGATCAAGTTGTTCTTCATGATCATCTTCGATATTGGGTAATGAGTCTGTATCTTTTTTGTCAGATCTTTATCAATTCTTTCGAGATGTTATATGAAGTTTATGTTATATTTGTGGTAATATTCTTCATATCTTATGATATCATGAGTTATATTTGTTACATGTTGAGATCAATCATCCATGCTATTATATTTCTCGGGAGTTCTTTTGTCTTGTTTCTAGTCTTGCACTTGACATCCATATGGTGCGTCACCATCCTCCAATCTTGTCGCGGCCGTTAGCTTCCTTCGGTGTGTGTTTCGTCGATACAGTGGCTCTCTAGTGGGAAATAGCGATGGGTTTCAATAAAACATAAGCTATTTATAGTCCGAAGGAACTCTAGCTCGAAGGGGAAGCAGAGACAGTGCAAAAATGGCCTAGGCCGACCAGCTAGGGGCCCATTGGGCCAGCCGACAAAGCCCATTTTTGGCCCACCTTGACCTCATTTTTCACGTGCGAACTCCTGGCTGATTTCGTAGCTTATGTCCTTCACATATGTGAGCCTTTCGACGCCGTTTGCTTCGGGATAAACCTAGTTCTTTGAAAACTCTCCAGATGTTCACTGCGTTTGCCTTGATCCCAAAGAAATCCGAGTGTGTTCTTTAAGCCTTTTTCCTTGCAAATCCTTGGAGGTTAGTCACAATCTCGGTCTTTGTCCAAAAGTGCTCGTTTATAGTCCAAAATCCTATAAAATAAAAAATCCTCCAAAAATATGTGCATATGCAAAAACAGGGTTATTTCACGTGCCAAGTGGCGGGTTAGTATAAGAATTATTAGCCCAAAAAATCCACCTAAATGGCACTAAAAAGGTGTAGCTAAGGAGTGCCAACATGTGTAAAATGTCCAATAAGGGAACCCTCACATGTACTTTCTGGATCATCTCAATGAATCTAGAAAACTGCTCATCCATGATTGTCTTGCGAGCCTTTGATAGAATGGGCAAGAATCCTGGCTCGTAATTCTGAGAAGTTCGTTCCTTTTCAAGTGTATTGGAGTCCTCATGAGTTGATCCTTCTTCTTCCTATCTTTCTCCTGCATCGTTCGGTTATGGTGGATCACGAGTGGTCTTACCCCCTCTCATGGCCACTGCATTTACATTTTCAAGCTGACTTGGTATTTTACCAAAGTCAGATGCAGGTAGAGAAGTAGCAATTTGAGCTAATTGAGTTTCTACCATTTTATTAAAGCTCTGTTTATTATTCATGGAAGAAGAAAAACCTTCAAATTTAAAAATGATGCTTTCTAAAGTTCTATCATTAGCAACGAGTTTCTTAGAAAGAGCATCAATATCCTTACCTTGGCTAAGGACAAGGTATCTTAAAGGAGGTTGATTGAAATTAGAATTTAAATTGTTACCTCCCTGATATTAGGATCGTGGCTGATTTCAATTTGGTTGCTGAGGACGATACTCGCCAAAGTCGTTGTTCATGAAAGCCACTTCTTCGTGAGTTTCAGGGTAGTCATTCCTTGAATGTCCCATGTTGTCACAAACTTTGCACGTGAAGTGTGAACCAATAGCATGGACGATTTGAATGCTTCTTGCCTTATCTTGGTCATCAATATGCTTGATAAGAGCATCCATTTTGGCAGCCAACATATTTGTTTGCTTGACAGTGTGCATCCCCTTGTTTTGTCCCCTGGTCTGATTTCCTCGGCTAGGCTGGTTTCGCCCAGGTAGAACCGTGTTAGCACTTAGGAATTGTACTTTGATGATATTTTATTAGAGTCTCAATTCCTTAAGGGGAAAGACCTTCCCTCTCTATAAATATAAAGGCCACGGCTGATTGAGGGTATCCAATCGATCAAAAAACCTATCTTTTATCTTTTTACTTTGTCTCTAAACCCTAGCTTTTTCAATCTCATGTTGGTGTTCTTCCTTCGTCTCGACGGTGATTGAAGGCGTTTTAGGTGGCCTGCCAACCCTAGAACAACCCAAGGTGCACCTGCCCTGACGGGGTCCCTCCCAGGTGAGTGTCCGTTGGTTTTCACAGGGCTGTCCTGACGAAATAGGGCTGGCTGGTTTTGTAAACACGCCTGGCCGGTTCTGAGCGACGGTGCTGCAATGTGCGCCCCGCTCGCTGCACGTGCTAGTGCTATCGTGTTTTGGTCGTAGATTTGCGCCAACACATTTTGGTGACTCCGCTAGGGAAGAAGAAGGATAAATCGGTTACCATGGCCGATCCCAATTCTAAACGCAGCGAGATTCATGAGAACAACATCATTAGGCCTGACTTTGATAAGATTGAGGCCGACAAACAGACGATCCTTGACGAATAATTCAGGAAGATCGAAGACAAGCAAGCACAGAAAGTACAACGGCTTAAGGAGGAAGCAAAGAAACAATTCCTGTCGCACCACTTGAGAGATCGTCAAGGCAAGGTCATAAAGATCAAGGATGTCATCTTTGATGATTCTTCATCTGAGGTAACACCCAATGTAAGTAGTTCATCTTCTAGTGTTACAATGGAATAAATTCAATGTATTATGGCTGAGTGTGATGCTTTTTTAGTTAATTGGCTTTTGTCTAGAGAAAAAGTATCTGCTAGTAAACAACCTGAAATACCTATTGGTAATTTTCCAGTTACAACTAGTGCTACCACTAATGTCCTTGCATCTGAATCATTGGCAACTCCTCCAATGGAACAACCCCCATATGGCATGCCGTTGAATTTTTAAACAGATGGTAACACCTACCAATGCATTAGTAGCTCAGCCTTCATACCCAGAACCTATCACAAGTATTCCCAATTGAGGCCTTATTGGCTGAACTGATGCTTGTGAATTTTGTGCCTCCGTATTGTACCTTTGCACACAATACTTCACCTATACCAACCAAGGGTACTTTTACACCTATCGGTCCTATTTCAAATGAAACTTTTGACCGATATATGCAACGGTGGCAAAATAAATAAACGTCAACCAAACCAATTCTCGAATCCAGTCTGACTGGTGTACCAGGATCGGCCAGACCGGTTTTAGGAACCGGTTCAGCCGGTTTTCCTTACAGTCAGCCACATGCATCTACATCTACACGACCAAATTCATCTTCACAATTTGATAAATTGCTTGCTGATTATAAGAATGATTTGGCTAATTTTCTTAAGGAAAAATCTTGGGATAGATGTTAGAGGCAAAACTCGTGCATATCAAAAACCGTATCCTGCTCACTTTGATTCGGTTCACTACCCTGCTGGGTTTAGATTGCCAGATTTTGTTAAGTTCGATGGTGAAGGTAATAAAAGCACTTTTGAGCATATTAATCCATATCTTGCCCAATTAGAAGAAGCTGATAACCAAGTGCAAAAACAGGCCCATGTTAAAGACATCACAGGCAGCGATGGCAATTCTGTGGTGACTCCACGATGACGTGCTCCCGTGACGGTGACAGGGGCCGACATAGTGTGTTGCTGCTCGTGGTGGCATGTAGGATAACTGCTCTGGCTCGTCGGAAATGAAGTGGTGATCCTGGGTATGTGGACTGCATGGCAACTCCATCTAGGGTTGGTTGCGTGTCTGGCGGCTGGATTAGATTCCTAATGTAATCGCAGTTGATTACATCTGTCTACCCCAGTCTAATAGATTCATCTGTTTGGCCTGGGGTTAGGGTTTTGGCTGCCTGGCTTGTCTTGCGCTGTTGCGTACAACCTCATCTCGCCTGATCTCGGGTTATGGTGGGGGGTGATCTGGGACTTCCGGTGAGGAGGTTGCCCACCTGAAGCCATTATTCAGTGATCTGCATGAGCCGACGTGACATCAATAGCCTGAGATGGAGCCGCGTGTGCCAAGGTTTGGGAAGGAGTCGGGTGTGGAAGTGACCAAAGGAGATGTTGATGGGAAGGACGAGGGGACGAAACCAGAGATAGAGATCACTGGAGAAGGGAGTGGTGGTGCTAGAAGTGTGGGTGCTGGACGGGAAGAAGGTGACTCACCGGACCTCTCAGTGAATCTTGAGAGGGGTTTGGTTCTCCATGTTGGTGTGGAAGACGGTTCCTCTGACGAGGAGTTTGATCTTGATAGAGATGACATGGCAAATTTAGAACAGCCGCGATGGTTTGCTGTGGCTAGGTATTATTCGGGTCGCCCCGTGAAAGCAAGGGTAATGTTCTCGGAGTTGAGCAATGCATGGGGTGAAGTGATCTCGCGTCATCTAGGTGACTACAGGTTTCTGCTGGAGTTCTCATGTGAGCAGGCTCTGAACTTTGTTCTGAAGGGTGGACCATGGAAGTTCAAAGGAGATGTTCTGATTATGGTGCGCTATGATGGGTTCTCTCGCCTTTCGGAGGTGAGCATTGAGTCCATTCCTCTTTGGATTCGTATCTATGATATGCGAGTAGCTTTGATGAGATCAGGACTGGTGTCTATACTGGCGGCAAAGGTGGGAAAGGTGATGGAGGTTGGGGAAGCAGTGAAGGATTTTATCAGGGTGAGGGTAGATCTTGATCTCGCTGATGCTTTGAAAGATGGGGTTAGAATCAAGGTTGAAGACATGGGTATTATGGAGTTTGAGGTGAAATATGAGGACGTTCAACACTTTTGCTTCTGGTGTGGGTGTATTGGACATGCAGTCAGGGAGTGCCCTGACGAGGATCTTGATGCGGATGGTATGCGTTTCGGGGTGGAGCTGCGTACCTTCCCTTACCAAAGGGCTATGGGCAGGCAGCTTGCCTTCCAGAGATCAGCTCCGGCAGCCAAAAGAGGGATCAAATTCAGTGTGGCTCAGAAGGAGAAGGTTGCTTCATTTGTGGCTTCCTCCTCATCACAGGGTGGAGGGTATGACCAGAGGGCTCCCAGGGTAGATCGTGTCTTCGGTCGTGTCGGTGGTGCTGCTGTTATGGCTGATGGGGAGAGCACTGGCGCGAATAGGCCTCGGTCACAGGTGCCAAAGGCACGGGAGGCAGAACCGATGGAGGAAGACAAGCTAGATCTTACTCGAGAGAAGGATCAGGTGGATATTGTTGAGGGTAGCGAGGTGCCTCAGAGGAAAGAAGGGAATTATACACATAGCCAGAATAGAGTGTCCGGCCTGTATTCTTTTGTTGGTTCTAGAGATGGCTTGAAGACTGGTCTGTCGCAAGATGCTTGTCCTAGTGGATCAGCACCGCTGAGCAGGCATGATAGGCAGAGAGATGGAAAGGTGAAAAGTGGTGTTCCAGGCCAGCACAAGCTTAAAGCTAATAGCCCACGTGCCAAAGAGATCAAGGAGCAAAAGAAGTCTAGGCAATCTCTCCACCCGGACTTAATTGTGGACACCCTGCATGTGTTGGGGAAGGCAGAGACTGGCGGTGGATGGATGCATGGTGGTCTGGCTGCCGGAGTGGAGTAGGTGGGTCAGATGCACGCAATGGCTGACGTCGAAGGTAATATGGAGATGGACTCGTCGGTGATGGCTAAGACAAACCTGCTAGGTGCTCAGGACGAGACCCACCAGGAGCAATGAATGCTCTAGTCTGGAACTGCCGAGGAATTGGGCTACCTCAGACAATTCAGGAGTTGACGGCTCTAGTATGAGCCAAGTGCCCGAACTTCGTTTTTCTTTGTGAAACACGTATTTCTATGTCCAGAGTTGCAAACTTGAGATGGAGGTTAGGGCTTCGTAATTGTATTACAGTTGATAGTGATCATAGAAGTGGTGGTTTAGCTTTATTTTGGCATGAGTCTGTGAATGTTACTTTAATGGAGAAGAATTTTTGTTATATTGATGTGTCTATCTGGCTGAGTGCAAACGGTCCTCCATTCCGGATCACCTTTGTCTATAGTGAACCTCTGAAAGGACCTGGATGTCGCCTAGAGGGGGGGTGAATAGGCCGATCTGAAATTTACATCAAAATAGCAGCGGAAAAATATTTCTAAACAAATGAGCTGTCAGCCACCCAAACCGGAACTTCCGGTTCTACACAGAATAGAGCACTTAGCTCTAAAACAGGGGAGACACAGTAGAAACACTACCAGCACAGTAGATCAAACAATTGGTAGTGTTTTAACCACTTCCCCACTTCCACTATCTTGCTTCTTTCTTTGCGGAGGCGAAGTGCAACCCTCACGAACTTCCCGCAGCTCACCACACGAATTGGGAGCTCACGAGCAACCTTTAACCGTCTAGGAGGCCAAACCTCCAAGAGTAACAAATGAATCACTTGTAGAACGAGGTCAATGCAGCAATTCTCAAAGTGTTTGTGCTCTTGCAATCTTTCTCATGGTTTCTCTCTACTACCCAACTCAATGATATGATCTAATCTCAAGCTACCTCACAAAGGGGTTGGGGAGAGCTAAACTTGGCTTTCTTTCAGTTCTGGATGCACAACAGCAACCACAGCAGTAGCAACCAGCACAAGAGGGGGTGGAGAGGCTTTTATAGACGCTCTCCACGAAAGTAGCTATTAGTAGCCGTTGGAAATCGGAACTTCCAGTTTCCCAAAACCGGAACTTCCGGGATTCGAACGAACTAGCCGTTGTACTCTGTCAGCACACGAACTACTCAAGAACCGGAACTTCCGGTTTGGGAAACCAGAACATTCGGTTTGCCCCAGTCAGCACATGTCTAAGTGTTCGTGTGGCTTGTGTGTCTCTCATCAACTCACATGGGTTACTTTGAGCACTGATACTTGATCAAGACACAATGTGATGCATCCCTCTTAATAGTACGGCTTTCTGAAACTCAAGATTATAATAAAGCACATTTCTTCAACTTGAGCTTCTCTTTTGATTATTGAGCCATACTTGATCAATATCTTTTTATGAGGATTTGCATCATCTTCTTTCTTGTCTCTAACCACATAAACCTTTGAGCGAGTGACTTGAACCAAGATCTCTAACTCATGGGAGTGATACTCATTCCTTGGTCCATATAGTCACCTTTATCATATAAAATAAGTATGCTTTCCATTATGAGACTCGCATGACCTTTTATTCCTCGGTGTCAACCACTTGGCTTGATTCTTCACCTTAGCTAAGTTCTTCGCGGTCAAGTCACCACTTGCCCTTCACCTTTGCTTAGTCCCTCAAATCCAAGAACCTGGTCAGAACAACCTTCACCTTAGGGTCACTTGAGCTTCACTGAGGACAACACCTTAAATAAATCTTTCTTCAAATACTTGTTGAATTTCCATAATTTGAAGTGTAGCTTTCTTTTACTCAATCATTCATGCCTTCATAATTTGTCCTTTCAACATATTTGCAAGTTTCCGATAATGAAACCATCATATATAATTTAACCACATGTCTCATTGGTAATGCATTCATGAAACATTGCAATTTTCAGTCCTTAGAATATTATGATTCATCGCTTGACCTTGTGTTCATGACATCATCACGGGATCATATACTATTGTGAGTCATATAACCAAGATTTAATCTTGTTATGTCCACGTAGCTTGTGAATATGTGAATACCAACCTGCTCATGATCTTAGATGAAACCGTTAGTCCTTTAATCATTGTTGTCACACAAATCACCAAAACCACTAGAGGAACTAGATGCTCTTTCAATCTCCCCCTTTTTGTTGATTGATGACAACACTGATTAAAGCTTACAAGAGGTATAACAATAATGCTTTTAAACTTCAGACACAGGAGTAGCTCAAATGAAGTGTGCAATTTGAAAATAAATTCAAGAAATCTTGGCCTAACATGCCAATTTGCACAACATTCATTTTAGCAAGAGCTCCTCCTAAATCCAAGCATCCATGGTGTGCAAAACAGATGTATGAACATATATCACAAGATGCATGGAACAAAACATGCTCAAAACAAATATTTCAAGATTTATTCAGAGCACACAGAGCCAAACCGGAACTTCCAGTTTACAGAAACCGGACCGGTTCTCGCCAAACAGCTAGGCCTAAACAAAAATCATCATCACAATTTAAACACACTAGCATGAGTTCATCCTTACATAACATAAATGAGTTCATCACACACATAGCACACATTACAATAAAGTTTCAAGTCCACGAGAGCTAAAGATCGATTTTATTTAATGCATATGGCCTGTTGCATCCAACAGCCAGAACCAGAACCTCCAGTTCTAGAAAACCGAAACTTCCAGTTTTGCCCTGAGTAGAACACTGCAAAGCTTTAATCTTCATTCTTCTCCCCCTTTGTCCTCCATCACCAAGAAGGGGAGAAGAAGCTACTCATCATCATCATCAAGGATTTGGGTCTAATGCCACGAAAATTATGGCAACAATGTGATTTTTGTTGCAGTACATGGGGCTTATTGCCACCAACCGCTATTTTGGTTGCGATATGGGGTCATGTGACCACTATATTTGCATAGTTGCGATTTCAAATTTGGTTAGTTGCAAAAAAGAGGAACTGTAGCAACGCATATATATTTGTTGGCATTGAGGCAACATTTTTGCCACTCTTGTTGTAATGGCTGCAATTGTTGTCTTCGTCGCAACGAATATGGAGCATCGCGAAAATAGTCTATGTTGTGGCATCTCAAATGCGAGGTGTTGCGAAGGCAGAGTTAGGTATACCAACGAAAACCGAATTTGTTGCAAGGGTAATAATAGATATCGCTACGGAAACCTACAGCATTCATTGTAGTAGGAGTTAGGTAAAACAGACAATGTAGTCGTTACTAATAATAATGTGCTATTGCAACAGTTGTGCGTACTAGTGGCAATAGGTGTTGTTTATGCGCTTATTGGACTGACAACCATTATGGGCCTATTTAAATTGTGTCTCAGGGCAAGGATTACCAGGCCGCCATGGGTAGGCTTATTAGTGTTCATAGTACGTGCTACTAGCAGGCTCTAGCTGACATTGAACTTGTTTGCCATGCCTGAAGGAGAAGACACTGAAAACCATGTCGATGATACCGATGTGGGCTCCATTGTAGTAGGAGTGGAACAGATGAAAGTTCAACAGCCAGATGAGGACTTGACAAATTGGGGTAGGAATGATGTGTAGGCGTGGTTACGAGCCGAGCCGAGCCAGGCTCGGCTCCGCTCGTGAAAGCTTGGAAGAAAGCCGGCTCGGCTTGCTAACCTAAACATGCCAAAGTTGAGGCTCGGCTTGGCTTGTTTACAAGCTCGAGCCAGCTCGAGCCGGCTTGCGAGTTGACAAAAAAAACCGGAACATGCATTATAATTTATAATACAACCAAAAGTAGGTTCCAAAAGTAAGTTCCACCACTTTAAGGTCTTGAAATATGGTCCTACATTAATAGTCTTACAATAGTAGAAGAAATAATAAATAGTAATATAGTTTTGCTTGTGTTGGGCTGCCTAAATAGGCCTACTAATAGGCCACCACTCGAGCTTTTTTAGCTCACGAGCCGCTCGCGAGCCACCTCGGGCTCGGCTCGTTTAGCAAACGAGCTAAACTGTTGGTTCGGGCTTGGCTCGTTTGGGAATCAAGCCGAGCCGAGCCTGAGCCGAGCTCACGAGCCCGAGCTTTTTTTCCACCCTTAATGATGTGGAAGGTTTAAGTGGGGACGCTTCACTAATTGAGGAGGCGGGGGCGACAGCCATGCTGGAACATGATGACATAGCAGATGAAGATAAAGATGATGATGACACCTACACTGCTGATGGAGTAGTTCCTCCATGTGAAGAAGACGGCAACGATGATTTTTTTGTCTAAATTTGTCTATTATACGCATGAGATGTCCGTCTATAATTTATCTAGTTACTTATGTAGATGATAAATATTATAAATTTGGCACGGGTTTGCTGTAATGCTAATGCATCTATCGTCATGGAATTCTTTCTATGGTTCCACATGAGAAACCAGTACGAATATAACCTACATGTCCAATCGAACTATGAGCTAGAGGTCTTTTGACTTTCGTTTGGGCCCCCAAACATGGCGGCCAGTGCTCCTGCGATCATAGACGTTTTGGCCTTTTGGTGGGAATGGGATAAGGATGCCAACAGTCCGGAGAAATTACTGGGCGGCGGTTCCTACCAATTTGGTGACCACAGACACTGATTAGTGGGGCCATTGACGAGCAGGGACAAAAAGAGCCAACAACAAATAGTCGGAAATGTTCTCCACTTGCCGTGCAGATGGGGTACTAAAAATAGAAAGAAGCAAAAAAAAAATGGTTCCTACAACTCAACAAATGGGCGAAGAACCACTGGACTAATTCAATATTTGTGTTCTCCTGGGACACATTCTTTCTTTTGACTATTAAACGCTTGGGTAATGAAAAGGAACTAATATTACTTGATGACACGTGTCTGTAGCTAAATTCTTATTAATGAACAAACTACATAAAACACACATTGTTATTCAGAGATGTTTTATATATAAATTGATATTTCTCATATCATTTTTTGTATATACCCCCTATGTATATTTCATTTTCTTTGCTTCCTATGGGTCTATGTGGTATGTGATAAACATGTGAGCTTCAAGTATATTTTTGCACTTCAGTAGAATATAAACTAGTAGAACGTCATTGCCTTTGTTTGTAACTACATATCTAGTGAATGGATCTTTTTTAAAATACCTTATTTTCTTACGCTTGTGTAGTGAAAATAAACTAGTAGAAATTGATGGCCTTTGTTTGAATATCTAAATTCCTAGTGAATGGATCTTTTTTCAAATATAGCTTATTTTGTTGCACTTCAGTCGAAAATAAACTAGTAGAACATTATTGCCTTTGTTTGTACCTACGTATCTAGTGAATGGATCTTTTTTTTAAAATACCTTATGTTCTTACGCTTGTGCAGTGAAAATAAACTAGTAGAAATTGATGTCCTTTGTTTGAATATCTAAATTCCTAGTGAATTGATCTTTTTAAAAATATATCTTATTTTGTTGCACTTCAGTAGAAAATAAACTAGTATAACCTTATTGCCTTTGTTTGTACCTACATATCAAGTGAATGGATCTATTTTTTTAAATAGCTTTTTTTTCTTACGCTTATGTAGTGAAAATACACTAGTAGAAATTGATGGCCTTTGTTTTAATATCTAAATTCCTAGTGAATTGATCTTTTTTAAAATATAGCTTATTTTGTTGCACTTGGGTAGAATATAAAGTAGTATTAGAACTTTATTGCCTTTGTTTGTATCTAAATTTCCAGAAAAAATGGATCTACAAGTATGTGGTAAACTTGTGAGCTCCAAGTGATATCTTCTATTGCATTAATCTCTCTCTTATGAGTATAATGATAAATATTGTGCATATATTGGATTTGATTTGAAATATTCCCATGAAAACTAACTTAACATAGTAGTCATGTTCTTCTCCTGCACCAAAACGTCCCAACAGAGTCAACAAAATCACGAAATTCGTACACATATTTGAAATGTGTTGAATCTCTCCATTTCTAACTAACTTTTGGTCAAAATCTTGGCGTATTTTTATCTTCATCTCTATAATTTCTAGTTTCCCAATGTATGAATGACACATGGGCCTAACATTATAAGCTAAGATTTTTGCTCGAGAAGTGCCAGAGTCCCTCCGACTCACTCCCTCCCTCCAACGTTTCCCTCCAAACCTTTTCTGCAGAGTCCCTAATTTTTCTAAATCCCCGCCAATTTTTTTTTTGGGAATTCCACGATCCAAAAGTGCGGCGGCTGTTCCGTGACCACTTAAGGGCTCGTTTGGCAACCCAGGAATTGCTCCCAAGCTGGAATGGTTCCATACATGGTTTGAGTGGTTCCATGCATGTCACTCAAACCATGGGGTTTGGTTCCATGAGGTCATACTCATGGAATGAAATAGGCCTTTTTGACATGGAACGGGACCAAACCATGCTGGGTTTCAAACCCTTCCATGTCTAACCGAACAAACATTTTGGGTAGATTGGGATTGATTCCATTCCAAGATATTCCATGTTGTTTGGAGCCCATTCCATGCCATTCCATGCCAAAACGAACAAGGCCTAAATTAGGCCCTCCTAACTGCACGTCTCCTCTTCCACTTCCTCCGTCTTTTGTTGGGAAACTGGGAGGCGGCACGCAGGAGGCGATTGTGATAGGGACTACGCGCGGTTCCTCCCTGCTCTGGTGCCGCGCCATCGATTCCAACCATGCCATCTCCCAGAAGGTCTCGATCCACCAACAACGATGGCAGAGCATCACGTCGGCGACCAGTCCAAGCCAAGGTTCAGCTTGCAGATGAGGACGACGACAATGATTTGGCTCCATCACCAGTATGCCTACGCCGGTATGTACCCTCCTCATACTTCTGCTATGGCTGTGTGTTTCCGATCGATTTCATGCAAGGGATGCATGTTGCATGCTTTCATGACGAACTAGGGTTAGTCGTCCTTCACGCAGGCCCATCTGTGGGCCTGCTGCTGATCTGCGGCTGTGAGTTGGCAAGTTGGGTAAGGATTAGCAGGGTGATAGATGGGATTAAGGGGATAACAATTAATTTACGCTGAAGCCTGAAGCCTAAAGTCTGTCCGCCTGCTGCTAGGGTTTAGGGTTAGCCCTTAACTAAAGTAACAATACCATGATTTCCCTCAAAAAAAAAGTAACAATACCATGATTCAGGACGATCTAGGTTATTCCATCATGCAGGCCCAAGTCTGTCCGCTGCTGTTGATCTCCTGATTGTTTTCTCCTGTATACCCTGAAGCCTGCAAACACCAGTGCACCACACGCCCAGCACGTCATAATGATCTATAGTCGATGTAGATATAGACCAGAACGCATTCTAAAGTCTAAACACTAGTAATTAAGGAAACACATAATTACTTTTAATAATTTTAAGTTCTGTAATTGTCCAATGCCTGCAGATCAGGTTCAAGATTTTCATAGTCATATAGTTGCTCATTCAGATTTTAAGGTTTGGCCTTCTTTTATATTATTTTATTATAAGCAAATAAGCGTGTATATGTACATTTATGTTTGAATGAATCCATAATACTTATTATTGGTATGATGATATTTACCCCAGCGTATTAGGTTATAGGTCATAAAAAATTGGTACTTCGGTTAACTACAACCTCTACATCTGTTTGCATTTGTTATTGTCAGATTACTGGATTTATCTTACAACCAGTACACAAATGAAAGGACTCATAATTTGCTTACTTCGAACATGCAGATCAAATTCTAACGATCTAACAGGTGAAATCAGGGATGTATGGATCGAATGTAAGTTTGGCAAAGAGCCATTGGTCAAAGCCCCTCTTGACAAGGGTCTTATAACAATGAGGAATTTGATAAGTTGGAAAGAGCAGCTTGGTTATGGTGTGCGTGACTATTTGTACTTCAAGAAGAGAAGTGGAAATGATGTAGCAATTCTCGAGGTACTTGATTACAGCAGAGATGTAAGAGAATGCTTAAGGAGTCGGCTGCTGAAAAAAACTGGTTGTTAATGTCAAAAGAAAAAGAACCAGAAGGCCATGTCCAAGTTACTCCTCTGAAGCGATCGAGGGACAATGAGTCAGACCAGGAAGATGAAGATGAAGATGATGATACTGATAACATTGATGAATCAATAGATGCATACCAACAATGGCTTCAAGATTCACAAGAGGACCAAGACTATGAAACAGGTGTATATGCTATTTGTATTATACTCACAATATGTACATGTACTTGTACTCTAGACTGACATTACTGTTGGTAACTTGCAGATTATATGGATGACACAAGGGAGGACACAATACGGACATACACAGAATGGTTAAGGGAGGAAGGGTTTCTGAAAAGAATTAGTAAGTGTTTTTGTTCATTTGTATTTCTTATTTGCTTCAAGATTTGTTACACTAATCAAACATGTTGCCATCTCTGCAGTAACCTATAAAGTATATCTTGGGACTACGCCGCGTACAGGAAGTTTAGATGATATTGATACCAATGATAGCAGCAACACACCTGAACCACAATGGTCATCTCATGCTACGAAGAAAAAAAAGACGACAAAAGGTTAAAGACATTTATATGATAGTCATATGATTTGATTGCTTGATTGCTGTTTGAAAAGATGCAACACTAATTTCTGTTTGTCATCTATCACTATATTTCAGATGCAACACTAATTTCAGATTGTCCTTTGAAAATTTAGAATGTCCTAGAAAATTATTGGTTGCAAGTGTGACTTGTAGTTTACTGTATTTTATTTCAGGTTGCCATCTATCACTATATTTAATTCTTACTTTGAAATACTCCTGACTTGAATTTAGAATGTCCTAGAAAATATTTATAAAGTTATTGGCTAACTTGTGTCTTGCACAAATACTTGTAAGTAGATGGCAAACAAGTTGGCCGTGGCACCTTAAAAGGACTAGCTGTGCAGTTGAAGAGATTGAAGACTCGCTCTCCTAAACTGAAAATTAAATTTTCCCCAACTCTTGGTGGTCCCTGTGGAGCCAATAGACGCACTTTCGTCGATGAAGTGGTTATGTTCATGAGGCTGAAGACTCCACTAATTGGAGTTAGAAGGTGGAATGAGGTGAAGGAAACCATAAAGGATTCAATTGTGGAATGTGTAATGGTATGTACTTGGAAATTTGCCCTATAGTTTTTTCATTTGACAAAAAATATTATGTCAAATATCTGTCAACACCAGGTGCTGCTACCTCCTCTGTTCATAGAACTTTTTTAATTTGTTTTATTTCCTACAGGACCTGTGGGAAATCGAGAATAATGAGGAATCAAAAGAAAAGATATTGAAGATTGCCAGAGAACATTATAAAGGTTGGCGATCCACTTTTAGTACAACTTACAAGGCATTCAATAGTTATGATGAAAGCATGAAAAACAAGCCTCAAGACTTTGACATTATGGAGTGGTACTACCTGTTTGAATTAGTTGTAAGAGTGAATGATGGATTTATTTCAATTTTAATATATGTGTTGATTGGGTTTATATTTCTTGCCTTGCAGTGATGCAACATTCACTGATGCTACATGTTCCTGTTTGCCACGCTGTTCATTTGGTTGTGATACCCTCGAAACAATATAGCGACGACCAGATGTTCCACTGCAAAAAATGTTAAGGCATGTAGCGACGATTAATGTTTTGTTGTGTTTCCCTTAAAGCATATAGCCACAACCTATGTTCCGTTGTCATACCGTTTGTAACATCCCAGATGTTTAAGACCTTAAAAATACACTCAAAACAGGGTTAAGGGGGCAGCTTTGGTTGTAGCACACTAAAAAAGATCAAAAATGAGAAATTTGAATTTCAATAGGCCAATTCGACATCCTTCTGAGATCTCAAAAATTCTGAACTAAACTTAAAAATCTCCAAACATAAAAGTTGTTTGCCATCACAAATAAAGCCTAGTTACTGTTGGGAAATTTTCCAAATTTTGCAGTTAAGCCCCTCAAAAACTCTAAAAACCATGCTGAACACCTTTTCAAATAGGGCTTGTTTGAACTCGAAAAACTCGGAATTTCAGGTTTGCCCCAAAAGGAAAGTTGTGTCCTACCTTTCAAACTCAAACTTTTGTGTTTGCACTTTTTGATGTTCAGTTCAAATTTCCGGAGTTTTGCACATTTGAATAGTGATGCTCCACGGGCGTCCCGACAGGCGCTTGGCCAGCTTTGCCACGTGGCCGGCGAGCGGCGGCGACCCGGCCAGGCCGGCCGGAGCCTCGGCAGCCACGTCTCTCCTTCCCGCGCACATGCCAGCGTCCACGTCGGGTCTTCTCGCGCACTGTACGAGTCGCCTTGACGTGGCGAGCGGCCGCGCCATCATGGCGAGCCGAGCACGGCCATTGGCAGTCGGCACACTCGTCGTGCAGAGGCCCGCCGTGGCTGGATTCCCTCCCGCTACACGCCAAGAGGCTCTGCAGCGTATCTTCACTCCTCCATGCCACGATCCCCCTCGCCCAACCCCGTCGCACGCACTGTCCGAGCTCACAGGCCATAAATGGCGCTGCTCAGCCGTCCATCCACCCCGCGCACGCTCCCAAGGCAGCTCGGCCCCCTCTAGCCCGCCCAAACACTCCACCGAGCAACCTCACACTCCCTCTCAGCCAGCACTCAGCCATTCCCGTCCTCCTCGTGCTCGCGCACTGCTTCTTCAACCTCCGGCCGCGAAGAGCAGAGCTCAAGCTCTCGCGCCGCAAACCGAATCCCCCGCAAACCCCTCCATGATTTCCCAATCCCCCGCACATGAAGCTCGCTCATTCACTTAGCTAGCCGCTCGAACCCTCCCTAGCTCGAATCGAGCCGCACACGCTGGGAAATCGAAGTTTCCACTGCAGCTCGGCCATTCCCGCCGCGAACTCCACCTCCACGTCGAGCCCTATACTATGGCCATCCCCGACTCCGCCAAGCCCCACAACGAGCTCCGCCATCGTCCGGTGAAGCTCACATGCCTCTCCGCGCCTCGCATCAACCACCGCAGCCGGCTACCGACGTCGCCGGAGCAAGCCGCTCCGCCGCTCCCCGTCGACGAGCCGTACCGCTTCACCTCCGACCACGAGAACTACCCCAACCGACTCGTGGTGAACCCCTCGTTGTTTCCCCCACTTCCCCCGCACTGGTTCGCCGTTTCCTCGCCGGAGTCCGGTCGCCGGCGAGCCCAGGGACCCTTTCGCGTTCCCCTTTTTAGTTCTAGGGTCCTCTGTGCAAATATCAAGGACTTGGTTGAAAGGTTTTAAAAGTTCTAGGGTCTCCGGCGTGAAAGAGATTCTTAAACCTAGATCCATTCTTAAACCTAAATCCATTAAAAATCGTAGAAAAATCCAAAAAGTGCACAAAAATTGTCCTCTACAGTTACTAGTATTACAAACAGTAACAAAGTCAAGGTTGACCTCTTTCTCGTTCCTTCCAAAAAATTGTCCTCTACAGTTACTGCTGACCTGCTATTTATAGGGGTCAACCTCGTATGTTTACAAGACCGTTACTTCCCGCCAGAATTCCTACACATAGTCTAGCTTTTGGACAACCGTTGCTTCCCGCCAATCCTCATCTTAGCCTCGTCGCAGATGATAGACTCGTTTCAGCATCTCCATATTCCATACCCAGCCTCGTAACATTGTCCTCTTTGTCTTGACTTCTTCGATCCTGCTCGATAAGGCTTTAACCTCTTCGAATTAGCTTCACGCTTGTCAGCTTCCTCCTGACTTCTCTGATTTCGCCGGCGACTTTTGCCTCTTCGAAATTAGCTTCGCATTTATCTTCTTCATTCGAAACTCTTCAGTCTCGCCTGTAAAAGTAGAAAACATGATTCCAAGGGGCGTCTCCCCAACAGTAGCCCCTTCGTCCTTGGATTCGAGTTTGTTACTATTCATCCCTCGAACTCCTGGGACGAAACCCAAAAGGCGTCCCCTTGGATAAATTTGGCGGTTACTTGGCGCCTTTCCACGGCGCGAATTTCGGAACTTACCGCGCCTATAAATAGTAGAAGTTACCCCCTCCTAAAATTACCTTCGCTTTCACTTTTGACCTCGTGTAATTGTCTTCGCTTTGCTTTAACTCTCATTGCTGACCTCGTGCTTCTGCCTTCGCTCTTTTCTGTTTGGTGCTGCTTGTTAAGATATTTGAAGTGCTTCGTAATTGAAAAAAGGTTAGTTTTGAAGAATCTCTGTCTTCGTTTCTTGTTTTGTTATGTTTTTAATTTCTTTTGATATTAGTTTCGGGATGGCCCACATCGAGTCTGCTGCTATTCCGACTCCTGATGCGGAGAAGGAGGATAGTCCTGTGGCTTCTAACCCAGGGAGCGAAGATCTAGAGGGAGTCGAGGCCAGCGTTGATGAGCTTGTTGAAGAATCAGCTCCCAAGACCCTTCATTTTGGTCGGTCCTCAGTTACTTCAGGCATGATTTCAACTTATGAACAAAATGGATTTTTTCCTGCTGGTGTTGGCCGTGCTCCGGGTCACGAAACTACCCCTGATCCTCAGATTGGAGAGGCTGTCGTTTTTACTGATTTCTTTACTGCTGGTCTTCGATTTCCCTGCGACCCTATGCTACCTCAGATATTTGACCGATTCAACGTCAAGCTTCATCAACTGACACCAAATTCTTTTGTTCAATTGTCAAAATTCTTCTGGGGAGTGAAAACATTTGGCGGTGAGATTGACATTGATACCTTCGGTCGTTACAATGAACTTCATCTTCAGAAGAGGTCGGTATTTCTGGAAGAAGGCGGCGAAGAACATATTGGACAGTTTGGTGTTGCAACCTTTACTTCGCGTCGTCGAAGTGCAGCCCTAAAGGTTACCAAAATTGATTTCTCTTACGCTCAGCGAAATCGTTGGGATGTTAACTGGCCGAAGTCCTGGTTCTATGTTAAGGTTGGTTTCGCTACACCAAACTCCAGTGAAGTACATTATCCATTTGCTGGCCCCCTTGGCAACATAGAGGTTTCTACCGTGATTGATTTCGATAGAAAATCTGAGTCTTTTAAGAAGAACAGTCCTTGCTTTTATCATGCTACCCGACGACTCATAGGCCGTGATGTTGTTGAAGAGTTTTTGGCTGCCGGAATCTGGCCTTTGGGAACAGACTGGAAACCATTTCGAATTGAGGAGAGGCCGATTCCTGGTTTCATCTTGCCCACCACTTTTGCTGTTTTTGGTCTTACAAAACCTGAAGGTGTCAGTGATGACGATCTTATTTCGAATGTTGAATGGGCTGCGAGGTCTTTAGTTGGTCCTTTCACCGAAAAGGAGAAGAAGTCAATGATTGACTTCTTCGAGAAAATAAGTCGTCTGAATCGCCCGTGGATAGAAATGGGCGTTCAGTATGGCGACAGGGTTAAACCTTCTAAGCCTCAGAAACGTATGAAAGTCGCTGGAAACATTGGATCCGAGCAAGCTGGTGTATCACGAAGATACAAGAAGACTTCATCAAAGGTTTTAATCTCTTCAAGTCAAGATGCCCCCCAAACGAAGACAAAGCAGCTCGAGGCTCAGAAGAGAAAAATTGCTTGTGTGCGACAATCTACCTCTGCGCCAACCAAGAAACCTCGACTGACTCGCAAGGTAGACTTGTCTCTCCTAGATAGTCCGGAAGCCGAGGCTGGAGTTGAGAAAGAAAAAGAAGCTATTGAAGCAGCTTGTGGACTTCTGGGAATTGCTGGCATTGATGACCTCGGCACATCGGGGTTTATGAAGGACTTGGCAGGCACTTCTGCAGCTTCGGGTGAAGGTTTGTTTGTTCCTTTCATGAAATGCCCCGGTGCTAGAAAGAGCCTCACAGGTTCAATAGCAAGTGTTGTTTCGAAATCTCCAAAAAAATTCGATCCAGACTTTCTTGAGCTCTTAGAGCATAACTTCGGCTTGTATTCCACAGAACCAGCCGTCGAAATCGTGAATGTTGAAAAAGACAAAGAAGACGAAGCCAAACTTGAGGTCAGAAATTTTAATTTGTACTATACTTGACCTCTAAATTTCTTCTATTGTTTTTGCTTATTTTGCTTGATATTTTTAGGTCGAGGTCGTGGATGTCAAGGGTAAGAAAATCCCTGAAGAAACATCTACGAAGCTTTCTCAAGACTTGGCTGCTTCTAGTTTTGTTGACCTTGATGAAGATACTGATGAGATGCGAGGTGAGAAAAAAAATCTATCATCACTTCATGTTTAGTTTCGTTTTTGATTCTTATATTTTGTCTTCGTTTTCGTAGGTTACAAAACATCTTAGGAAAATCTTAGCTTTGAAGAGCTATCTCGCTTGAGCGTCTCCACAGCACGCAAGGTTCGTGCTTGCTTCTTACTATTTTGTCTTTGTCTCTTCCTTTCTTTATATTTGTCTTACGTTTTTGTTTTCGATTCGCTTCCTTAGGTTAAGCTGATCAACGCGGTTTGTGCTTCAAAGTCCAAAACCGCTGCTGATCGACTTCGCTTCTTGGAGAAAGAGAATGAAAGGCTTCGGGATGTCAACGACAAACTTCATAAAGATATGACTAAGCTCGAGGACAAATGGGACGCAACAGATAGAAAATATAAAGCGTTGCAGAAAGACTTTGACGATAACCTGACTGTGATTGAGAACCTTCGTGATGCCGTGGTTCGCGAGTCCGATGCTGCGAAAGAGGCTAAGACTAAAGTGTCTTCCCTCGAGCTTAAGTTGAAGGAAACCGAAGATGCTCTAGCCTCGTCCAAGACTCTTGATGCTGAGAGGATTAAACGAATTTTTGATTCGTATTGTAGCTCGCTCAAGCAGTTCGGAGCCACTCCTTACGCTCTTCCGACGGACTTAAACATTGATAACTTCTTATCTTGGATTGAAGAAGAATTTGCTGGTCTCGGGGACGTCTTTTCTGTTGCTGGCGATAACTTCGCACTCACCTGCACCGATGGCCTCGGTAGATTCCTCGAGAAAGAAGATAAGGAATTGCTCCTTCGGGTTTCTGGTTCTAGATTTCGGTTTGCAGACTTCGGAGATCTGTCCTCGCCTTGTTCAAAAGAAGTCGAAACAATGAAACGTCGTTTCTTGCGGGACTTCTGGAACGCCTATGGACGAGATATGGCTAAGGACTCCTCTTCGAAGGTAAAATACTTTCTCTACATAACTTTGCTTCTTCTTCTCTTTTTATCATTATCGAAAATTCTAAGTCTTTTGCTTGTTTTCTTCACCAGGAAGAAACTGAGGATGCAGAAGCTGAAGAAGCTGAAGAAGAAGTAAGCGAGGGAGCAAAAGATGAAACCCTGGGTTCGCCTCGTGATGGTGACGAAGCTGAATCTCCTTGTGAAGAAGGAGAAATTTAGTCACGAGTCGAAATTAATTATTGTAAAGAACTTGCTGCAAGTCATGAGCGATGTTTGTGAACTTCAGAGCAACTTAAACATTGAAGTTGTTCATAATTTTGTTTATATTAACCTCGTCATTAACTTTGGTTTTTGTTTCGAAGTGCATGCGTCGGACTCGTACAATTTCTTTTCATTCGAAGCTGTTTACACATTATCTTGTTTCTATAAGATCATGACCTTTAGCTTCGTTTTCGCTATAGGGAACGCTTAAATATTCTTTGGCCTCTAATTCCCTTGTTAACTCGAGAAAACCTTGGAGCGGATGTACTTTTCTCCATATATTGGCTTCTAATTCCCTTGTTGACTCGAGAAAACCTTGGAGCGGATGCGCTCTTCTCCAGGATCGCACAACTTGAGAAGGCGTTGCTGCACGAAGTATCTACGGGCCTTGTGCTGATGTTAGTCTTTGGCTTGGCCAGATCATGCCGTCGAGCATTCCTTTGATTCCTGCTGCCTCTCATTTCTAGGAAAATTTTTCTTTTTTCATTTGCTTTGCTTTTTCTCTTGCCGAGGCTCGTCTCCCGGCTTCCCTTTTATAGTGGTCTTTGGACCCTTGGTAAAATAAAGATTTCACCTAACCTTGTGTCCTTTTTGAAAGGTACAGGTTAGGTGATTAGTTTTAATGTGTCAGTTGCTTGATGAAAGCTTGTTTTTGAATAAATGCAAATGGGGGCTTCTCTTTTTAGCCTTTGAAAAAGGCGTCCCCTCCCTCGATAGCCCCTTTGCGTTTATTCATTGCTTCTTACTTCGAGCAACGAATCTGAAAGATTACGTTCTCTTGTTTTAATTTCGAAATAGGGCAACTCTGTTGCTTTTTTCGTTCCCCTGATTTGATCTAGACAATTGGTCTTTTTTTTTGCGAGGTATTGTTTTTGACCTCTTTCTTAGAGAATTTTATTCGAGATTTCTTTGGCGAGGTTAGAAACTGCCTTGGATCACAAGTACCATTGTATTTGGGCAAGGTGATGGGCTTGTACGAAGTTGGCCATGGTGCATTTTGAAGGCCTGGAGATAATGGTGAATTCGAGTCGAAGCTTCTGAAACCCGTGCTGTAAGTTGTCTCGGTGTTGTATTCTCTCTCGGGCACTTGCACAGTTTCTTTGCTCGCATTGAGCTCGCTTTGGAGTTTCTGGAGCTCATTCTTGGCCTCTGCGATTTTTCGTTTTTTCTCGGTTTCGTTTCTCTGATTCTCCGCTTCTTTCAATAGGGCTTCTTTTTCTTGCTTAAGCCTCTCGATTTCTTGTAAGAGTTGTTCGAGGCTAGCTTCTTCTCGATTTTGGTTATCATTGGTAATGGCTTGGTCTGGTGAAACTTGTTGTTCATCGTTTTCTCTTTCATTTTCGTGAGCTTTGGAAGTTTGTGGATCACCAGATCGTTGCTTTTTCTTTGGTGGCATCGTGAGTTTTGATTTCGATCCTAACACGCGGACGGCGCCAACTGTTGTAACACGGATTTTCTAGTATTACAAACAGTAACAAAGTCAAGGTTGACCTCTTTCTCGTTCCTTCCAAAAAATTGTCCTCTACAGTTACTGCTGACCTGCTATTTATAGGGGTCAACCTCGTATGTTTACAAGACCGTTATTTCCCGCCAGAATTCCTACACATAGTCTAGCTTTTGGACAACCGTTGCTTCCCGCCAATCCTCATCTTAGCCTCGTCGCAGATGATAGACTCGTTTCAGCATCTCCATATTCCATACCCAGCCTCGTAACATTGTCCTCTTTGTCTTGACTTCTTCGATCCTGCTCGATAAGGCTTTAACCTCTTCGAATTAGCTTCACGCTTGTCAGCTTCGTCCTGACTTCTCTGATTTCGCCGGCGACTTTTGCCTCTTCGAAATTAGCTTCGCATTTATCTTCTTCATTCGAAACTCTTCAGTCTCGCCTGTAAAAGTAGAAAACATGATTCCAAGGGGCGTCTCCCCAACATGCACCATTTCAAATCCTGAACGCTTCTGTAGCTGAGCTTGGTATATGTTGCTTGTATGGACTGTAGAAGCTTTGTGTTCAAAGGAGACCTAACAATGTGGCCTGAAACTCCAGTTATGATTTATTTTGTGACTTCTGCTCTATTTCGGTTCTGCATTTACTAAACATAATTCATGCAGCCAAAAATCACCATCTTTCACGTGAGGCCTAGAAACTTGTTAGCACATGTTGGAAAAATGCTAAACTTAATTTTCGATGCTGTTTAGGCCATCAAATAAATAGATGTTGGTATCCGGATAGAAAATTTTTGAGGGCTGACCAAGTGTTATTTTTAGCCACCACTTGGTCAGGGCCTTTCTTTTACTCATGCCTAGCTCTGGTAGAGAAATCTTCTGTTTTGGAAGTAGTTTTGATTTTATATGAATTAATCTTTTTTCTTTGAGCAGCAACTTGAACTATTTTTAATAAATTCTGTATAGCTCGGTTTTAGCTAAATTTTGGAGTGAGGCTAGCTCTTATACTCCAGTAGCTGTCATAAAATTTGTGGATAAAAAGGATGAGCAGAAACAGAGAAACAAAAATGAGAAGAAACTAGAGTAGATGAGTTTAATAAAAAGAAGTGGGTCACTTTTAATAATTATATAAATAAAGCATGTGGAGTCTTAAAATTTCAAGAACTAAAACACTTGCTGAGAAATAAAGGTTTGGATTGTTTTATATGTATACACAATCATCATCATAAAAGCATAAAATTCACACCACACACACTTCCCTTAATTTTGTGAAGAAATGAATAAACCACCTATATGTCTAGGTGAATATGGCCTTCAAGAGCCTTAACCTTTAGACTAAAAACCAGCAGCAACTTTTAAAAATTTATGCATCTCATGTAGAAGGCGCTCTCGCTGACGGCACCTACAACCTCATCCCCGCCAACAAAGAGGAGGCTCCCAAAGGTGGTGTAGACGTGATCGTGCTTAACCCGGAGTCTGACCCCGGCGTAGCCCAAGAAGGCAAGCCCCGGAGCAGATAACCTAACTTTAAATTGTGCAGCTATGAATTATTTATGCTTGTGCATTTATGTTCAAGGAGTTGTTCGAATACCCTATTTGCATAATTCTAGTACCTATGTCTTCAAATACTAGTATGATAGGGTCGATAGAGCAATGCTTTAGGACCATTACAAGTCGAGTGATTTCCTGTCACTCGCGAGATATAGGAGTTGTTTGTCTTTACTTATGTTGGAATCATAAGGATGGACGGGCGGGATGGTATGTGTAGATCTCCCGTCCATGTATGATAATTGGTTTAAGGTCGAAACGTGTGGTTCTGTGTGTCAAGTTTTTGAACGTACCACTCACATGCCGACCTATGGGAATCGGTAAGCCCGGTACCAGATTGAAACAGCTAGGACCGATTGCCATCTCTCCTTGGAAATATTTCGTTTCCCTTGTCGTACACAAGTGGATATATGTGTGATGCCGTGAGTGAAGCGGTAAACCTTTATCCTAAGGGAATGGACCCGGCGCCGAATTGTGGATTGATGGGAAAGGTTGGGAAGTGCTTGTATCTTTTATAGCAAGCATTATCCGTGTGTGTTGGGTTTCCCCTGGCCAGGTAGAAAAATTCGGTTCGAACTGTCCGCTTCTCACGGTTAATGAGACTGCTTGACCGCTGTGCTGCATTGAGTAACAAGTGGAACTATGAGGATGATGAACTTGTTGTATGTACTAAATTGTATTGCACCACTTGTATGCTTAGAGAGGATGCTAATCTAGAATGGTAACACTATTAGAATTTGATGCTAAAATCATGAAAGTAAGGATCCACTCTTAGTTGCTTTCTGGCAAACAAACCCACCAGCCAAAAGCCTCTCATGTCTAGAAGTCGGTGAAGTAGTTTTCACCCGACGGGTAAGCCTTGCTGAGTATTAGTATACTCAGCCTAGCTTGTGGCATTTATTTCAGGTACAGCTTTGGAGGAGGCGGTGAATTCCGTCCCCTGGCCTGCCCAGGTTCCACCTGGCTGGCATGTCGAGTGGGTCCCGTCCTGTGCCGAGGATCGGGAGGAGTAGCACCATGGCTGGCTTCACTATGGTGTTGCTATGTATTGTCGTTAGTTTAATCTTTCTGCTACAATGAACTCTCGTACTGTTATTGAAACTCAGACTTGGCTTGTAATAACTTGATGATACTATTTATGTAAGTTGAACTTGTGGAATGTTGTAATTTCTGGGACTCACCTTCGTGTGGGCGCGCGTGTTGTTTCGATTGTGAAAGTACGTGGTTAATCGGGTATAATCCGACAGCGCTCCAGCTTATTCCAGATTAAGTGTCTGGCTACTTGAATAGTGGCCCGTGGGTACTTAACTTGGAATAATTTCGGAGTGGTCCGCCACACCGTTCAAGCAAATAGCAACCATACATGTTTCTTTGCGACCCGTATAGCATGTAGCCACGACTTGTGTTGATGTGATATCAAATGCGCATATAGCGACAATGCCATATATGTTGCGATACCCTACCAGCTTATAGCCACGATGTGACTGAACTGTAGATGCGATACCATCTCGGAATATAGCGGCCCCACTTTCTATGTTGCGATACCCTACCCGCATATAGCCACGGCACAACTGTACTGGCGATGCGATATCATCTCGACATATGGCCACGACACATGCCTGGTGGCGACATCTTTTACACTTTTAGCGACGCCTCTTAATTCAATGTGATACCACAGAAGGGTACAACAATGACCAATACGTCGTGGCGATATCATCTATTCGTATTGCAACACGCGAGACATTATCGCTACTAAACCCAAGCGTTGCGATAATGGTAGTCTGCAACCATCATGCATGGTTGCAATTACTAATACTCAAGCAACATCAAATGGTCGTTGTGTTAACAATGCATTGCCACGCCTTATAGCGTTGCATCAGGTCACATATATAGCAATGCTTCACTCAGGCGCTGCGATATGCTATTGCATCGGAGGTACTTGCAACACCTCCCAACGACCCAATTTGGTTGCAATGTCCCAGTATTGCAACGAAAATACCCATATCGCAACGTTTTTGGGCGTGGCATCAGTGCCAAAATTTTGTAGTCATCATCACCTGCAGTGCCAGCTGGAGAGGGACCCTATGGATGAAAGAGTGGTGGAGCTAAAGGCAGGGTACCATATGGATCTGGAGGTGGATAAGAGGATGTGTCTCCAAAGATCATAGCTGTAATCTCAGATCCTGGCTACTGAGCTACAGAGCTAGAGCCAGGGGCATATGGATCAGGAACACCACCACAAGGAGGGTAGCTCGACATCGGAGGAGGGAAGAACTGAGAGTAGTAATCAATCTCCTATGCCCTCTGAAAGGTCTGAACTGGTGTCTCAGATCCTCTATTCTCATCTCTGATTCTGCTAGAGAAAGAGAGACACTTGGAGTGTGACTGGCTTGCCATTCCCTTCTCCTCTGTATCTCTTTCTTATGTCTTTGTTCTATTTTTATTTATTCTTTCCCCGTTCTCAATTTGCATGCAGCAGAGGAAGTTGAACATTTTCTTTATTGGAGGAGGCTTGTATGACTCAGGCTGAGCACTGACACGCCTTCGGGTTGTCCTTGCTGGTCTGGGAGGAATGGTTGTAGGCATAGGAACACTAGGAGTCTCCCCTGGAGCACTAGGATCAGCTGTGGCACCTGTGTCTTGTGGAGGGTTGAGATGATGTGCCAAAGTTGGACCCTTCAAATCTTTCTTTAAGCGCAAAGGCTTGTGCACTCCATCATAATCAAACTTAAGATTTTTGGTTCTCTCAATCATGAACATAATGTATGGTGCAAATCCACAACTCTTTTGAGGAGAGCCAGCAATAGACTTTATCTCCTCCCAAATAAAGCTGAACACACTAAATGGAGGAGCACTAGGTGACATGCAAAGAAGAAGGTTTCTGTAGTAGGATGATATAGCTGTGGCATCACCTTCTTTTGGAGCAATGGCCTTTCTGAAGAGATGGTTCAAGTAGCCATAGAAAGGAATATGTTCTTTGTAGTTCCATAGTAGGCTAGCTCTTGAGTCAAGTACATGAAGTTCATCTCACTTTTGTCCATCACATTGCTAGTGCGAACCTTGATTCCTGCGAACCTTGATTCTATTTGCATCACCTTTTCCAAACCAAAACCAAACATTCTGGCCAAGTCCTCATATGAGATAGAGTATCATGTCCCCAAAGTCATCCAATGGACTATCCTCACATCACCTCTTTCCTCAAAGTAGTAGGTGGCATAAAACCGTGCAATTACCTCAATGTTCCACCCATGCTGATATGCCATGATTTTAAACACATGCTTGGCCTTGCACTTTGCAATCACTTCATCAAAGATATCCCACTTCTGCTTCTCATAGTGGGGCCAGTCAACATACTAAGATGCTAAAACAGGAATATACTTTTTGAATATATCACTCACATAGAATTCCTGATGGAAGTAAGTGTGAAACCTGTAGTCCACTGGTTCTCTAGGCAACTGTCGAGGATTCTTTGCTCTTTCAGCTCTAGCATCCTCTGTCATTCCATCCACTTTGTAATTCACTTTAGTTTTGTTTGGATTTGCAATTGGTTCTATGAGGAGGATGTTTCTCATATATCTGCGTTCTCCTCCTTGTAAAGAAGGACCATGGTGTGCACCACGCATAGGAACTGACTCATCATCACCACCACCATCTCCTCCCTCACTATCATTGCTGCTGCTCCTTGCATCCCTTTCTCTCTTTGTTGATCTGCGAGGAGAAGGCTGAAAAGTCTCACCCTCAATTTCTTCTTCTTCCACATCAGTGGATGCCCTTGGCTCTTCAATTTCTAGTTCAGTGATGTGCAAAGTTCCCCTGGGCAATTCCTTTCTCACAATCATTTGAGAACGGCGAGGTCCGGAACCTGGATTCATCTCTTTGTTCTTGAAGTGTTTTCTGACGTAAACAAGCCCTTTGAAAGTATATTGAGGCCCTTGATTCATCCAACAGAGGGCACCAAGATGTAGAACCGGATGGGGAAGATGCAGGAACGGATCCTCCGGTCTTGATTCTCCAAAAACTTGGCTTCAAAACTTTAATCCCGTCGAAACCGAACCAAGTCGCCACCCCGTTGCCGCCAGGAACAGAGCAGGGTCGGGGAGAGAGAAAGGAAGGTGAAAGAGCATTGAATGAGGTGGTTCATGGGTAGAATAGGGTTATACCGGTTAAAACTGGAACTTTTGGTTTTTTGAAAACCGGAACTTCCGGTTTCAGCAGGCAGAGCTGAGCATAGATTTGATTTTGTGGAATTTGAGAGGTTTAGGTCAAATGTGAAAGGCTTTTTGGTCCTGAGGTTTTATTGAGCATCTTAGATGAGATGTAGATGAAAAAAATCTCAATCCACCGAGGTATTTGAATAAAGCATGTTGATAGCACCATTTAACCAACAAAGTGAGATTTTGATATCCTTTCCAGCGCTGACCTTGAGAGAATGCATTAGTGGATCCTTTGGTGAATATAAACTTGTAGAGCATGATCCTTTCACAATATTTCCATTTTCTCTAGGGTTTTCAAGATTTATCCAAAGGCATTGATGTCACTTAGAAAATATTTTGAGAAGCTCCTTTGGACTTGAGAGAATCTTGCCACTTGTGATTAGCCATCAATCAAACAAATGTAACAATAACCACAAGTGACATAATTTGGCCACAAAGACCAAGAACCAAATATTTTCTCAAAGTGGCATACAAACCTATCATGCTATTCAATTTTGAAAATTCTATCCTATGTCACACAAGCATAGGCAAAACACAACTAGACAAGGTAGAAGAGCTATATTTAGCTTTTGTTTCTAACAATCTTGATCTTATGACATAGAACAAATCTAGCCAATGGAAAACCATCAAACATCACGATGAGACAAACTCAAATGAAGCTAGCATCTAGAACAAGGATGCACACACTATCATGTATATTTCCTAGATGCTTGAGGTGGTATGCTAATGGCTTGAGAGATCAAACCTTGGCCTTTTACCAAGATTTTGAAACTTGGATGAACAAATCAACCTTGCTAGTGCTAGAGGCTCTTTCAATAACTATCTCATTAATTTATTTCATCTTTATTATTCCCAAGTGAATATATGGAACCTCATAGAAAACATTGATGAATGAGATGTAAGAAAATGCTTAAGGAGTCGGCTACTGAAAAAAAACAGGTTGTTAATGTCAAAAGAAAAAGAACCAGAAGGCCGTGTCCAAGTTACTCCTCTGAAGCGATCGAGGGACAATGAGTCAGACCAGGAAGATGAAGATGAAGATGATGATGCTGATAACATTTATGAATCAAGAGATGCATACCAAGACTATGAAACAGGTGTATATGCTATTTGTATTATACTCACAATATGTACATGCACTTGTACTCTAGACTAACACTAGTGTTGGTAACTCGCAGATTATATGGATGACACAAGGGAGGACACAATACGAACATACACAGAATGGTTAAGGGAGGAAGGGTTTCCGGAAAGAATTAGTAAGTGTTTTTGTTCTTTTGTATTTCCTATTTGCTTCAAGATTTGTTACACTAATCAAACATGTTGCCATCCCTGATGTTTAAAACTTTATAAATACACTAAAAACAAGGGAAAAAGGCAGCAAGGATAAAAACACACTTATTTTGGCTTTTAATTAAAGTTTAGAATTCAATAGGGCTATTTTGGCACCCAACCGAGATCACAAAAATTTCTTACTAAACATGAAAATCTCCAAATATAAAACTTGTTTGTCATCAGAAATGAAGCCTAGTTACTGTTGGGAACTTTTTCAAATTTCGCAGTTAAGCCCCTCAAAAACCCTATAAACCATGCAGAACACCTTTTGAAACATGGCTTTTTTGAGCTTGAAAAATTCGTAATTTCAAGTTCACGCCAAAACGAAAGTTGTGTCCCACCTTTCAAACTCCAACTTTTGTGATTGCACTTTTGAATGTTTAGTTCAAATTTTTGGAGTTTTGCACTAACCAGGGAGCTCCACGGGCGCCCAACAGCCTGCTCGGCCAGCCTCTGCCCGAGGCCGCCAGCGGCCGCCACGTGGCCGGCGAGCGGCGGCGACCCGGTCAGGCCTGCCAAAGCCGCGGCAGCCACGCCTCTCCTCCCCGCGCACACGGCAGCGCCCCCGTCCGATCAAATCAAGCTCTGCGGCGCCCTAGCGAGCCTCACCACGCGGGCTGCCATCATGGCGAGCTGAGCTCCGCCATTGGCCGCAGCTCGCGCACGCCGGGCAAGGATCCCTTGTCGCCGGCTTTGCCCTCGCTTCGCGCCAGCAGCGTCGCCAGAGTATCCCCCATCGCCCACGCCATGATCTTTGACTCCCAACCCATGGCCGCTCCCTGCCCGAGCTGTCAGAGCCATCAATGGCGGCTCCGACGGCCCGAGCACGCGTGCGTGTGTTCCCAAAGCTGCCCAGCCCTCTCTAGCTCGCCCCAAGCCTCCACCAAGTGACTTTGCCCCTTTCCCCAACCAGCGTCCCTGCCATTCTCCCTCCTCCACACTCCCGCGCACCTTCTTCCACCTCTGGCCACGAGGAGTAGAGTTTGGACGCTCGCAACCGCACGCCAAATCAACCGTCCTCCCCTCCATGGCTCTCCAATCCACTGCACCCGTAGCTCGCCCACTCTCTTAGCTAGCCCCTCGAGCAAACCATAGCGAAAGTCGTGAAGCCCTCGCCGGGAATCGCAGCTTTCCCTCACCGCTCTACCATTTCCGCCACCGAGCTCCACCTCAACGCCGAGCCCTATCTTCCGGCCATCCCCGTCGCCGCCAAGACCCTCGACGAGCTCTGCCTCATCCCGGTGAAGCTCCCACGCCATCTCGCGCTTTGCCTCGACCCCAGCAGCCTACCGCCGACATCGCCGGAGCACGCCGCCCCACCGCGCAACGTCAACGAGCCGCGCCGCTCCACCTCCGTCCATGAGACTGCTCCCAACCGACTCGCGGTGAGCTCCTCTCCACGTTACCCCTCCTTCCCCACGCCGGTTCACTGCCTCCTCGCCGGAATCCAGTCGCCGGTGAAGCTTGGACCCCAATGTGTTCCCCTTTTTAGTTTTAGGGTCCTCGGTGTAAATTTCAAGGGCCGTTTTGTGAAGTTTTAAAAGATCTAGGGTTCCCGGCGTAAAAAGATTCTTTAGATCTAGTTCTATTTTCTGAGATTTTGTCAAATCCGTTAAAAATAGTAGAAAAATCAGAAAAATGCACAAAAATACTCCCTGGACTCGTGAGATTGTAAACTCGAATCTCATATTTGCATGAATACACTTTTGATGACTGGTTTTTGAAGTAAAATTCAAACTCAGGTTTTAGAGTTTTGTGCACCATTTCAAATCCTGAGCTCCTTTGTAGCCGAACTTTCGATATGTTGCTTGTGTGGTCTGTAGAGGCATTGTGTTCGAAGGAGACCTAAAAATATGGCCTGTAACTTCAGTTATAAATTATTTAGTGATTTCTGTTCTAGCTCAGTTCTACATTTATGAAACATTTTTCATGCCGTCAAAAATCACCAACTTTCACCAGAGGTTTGGAAACGTGTTGGCACATGTTGAAAAAATGCTAAACTTAATTTTAGACCCTGTTTAGGCTAGCAAATAAATAGGTGTTGGTTTTCGGGTAGACAATTATTGGAGGTTGTCCAAGTGATATTTTTAGCTACCACTTAGCCAAAGCCTTTCTTTTACTCATGACTAGCTCTGGTAGAGAGATCTTCAGTTTTGGAAGTAATTTTGATTTTATATGAATTAATCTTGTTTCTTTGAACAACAATATGTACTAATTTTAATAAATTTTGTACAGATCGGTTTTAGCTAAGTTTTGGGGTGAGCTTAGCTCTTATACTCCTGTAGCTGTTATAAAGTTTATAGGTAAAAAGGATGAACAAAAACAGAGAAACGAAAATGAGAAGGAACTAGAGTAAACAGTGTTTTCATAAAAAGTTGTACATTAATTTTGGTAATTAAGATAATATGGTGCAGGTGAAGCTAAATTTCCAAAACGAAACATTTGCATAAGAAATAATAGTTAAATTTGTTTTATATGTGTACACAATCACCATCAAGTAAATTTTTAAACCTAGCATCCCTTTTTCTATTCTTGTGAAGAAAAGAATGGTGTACTTTGGTGTCCAGGTGAATATGGCCTTCATGTAGAAGGCGCTCTCACTGACGGCACGTACAATCTCGTCCCCGCCAACAAAGAAGAAGCTCCCGAAGGTGGTGCTGACGTCATCATAATTGACCCGGTGTCTGACACCGGCTTAGCTCAAGAAGGCAAGCCCCGAAGCATAACCTAACTTTTAAATTGTGCAACTATGAATTATTTATACTTTGCATTTACATTTCAAGAAGTTGTTTGAACACCCTAGTTGCATGATTTTAGTACCTATGTCTTGAAATACTAGTGTGATAGGGTCGGTAGAGCAATGCCTTAGGACCGTTACAAGTCGAGCGATTCCATGTCACTCGCGAGATATAGGAGTTGCTTGATAAGGATGGACGGACTGGATGGTATGTGTAGATCTCCCGTCCGTGTATGATAATTGGATTAAGGTCGTAACGTGTGGTATCTGTGTGTCAAGTTTTTGAACGTACCACGCACATGCCGACCTATGGGAACCGGTAAGCCCGGTACCCGATTGATGCAGCTAGGACTGATAGCCATTTCTCCTTGGAAATGTTTTTCCCTTGCGGTACACAAGTGGTTACATGCGTGAGATCGGCCGGCGTAAGTCCGCGAGTATCCGATAACCTTGTATCCAAGGGAATGGACCCGGCGCCGAACTGTGGATTGAAGGGAAAGGTTGGATAGTGTTTGTGCCTTTTATAGCAGGCATTATCCGTGTGTGTTGGGTTTTCCCTGGCCAGGTAGTGAAATTCAGTTTGAACTGTCCGCTTCTTGTGGTTAATGAGACTGCTTGACCACTGTGCTGCATTGAGTAACAAGTGGAACTATGAGGATGATGAACTTGTTGTTTACACTAAATTGTATTGCGCCACTTGTATGCTTAGAAAGGTTGCTAATCTAGAATGGTTAACACTATTAGAAATTGATGCTAAAATCATGAAAATAAGGATCCACTCTTAGTCGCTTTCTAGCAAAACAAACCCACCAGCCAAAAGCCTCTCATGTCTAGGAGTCGGTGATGTAGCTTTTACCCGATGGTTAAGCCTTGCTAAGTATTAGTATACTCAGCCTTGCTTGTAGCTATTATTTCAGGTACTACTTTGGATGAGACGGTGAATGTTGTCTCTTGGCCTGCCCATGTTCCTCCTAGCTGGCATATCAAGTGGGTTCCGTCCTCTGCCGAGGAGCGAAGGAGTAGCACCATGGACGGCTTCATTATGGTTTTGCTATGTATCATCGTTAGTTTAATTCCGCTGCATTGAACTCTCGTACTTCCATTTGAAATTCAGACTTGGTTTGTAATAACTTGATGAGACTATTTATGTTTAGTTCAACTTGTGGAATGTTGTAATTTCTGGGACTCACCTTCGTGTGGGCACGCGTGTTGTTTCGATCGTGAAAGTACGTGGTTAATCGGGTATAATCCGACGGCGCTCCAGCTTATTCTGGATTAAGTGCCTGACTACTTGGTTAGTGGTCCGTGGGTACTTAACTTGGAGTAATTTCGGAATGGTCCGCCACATACGCCGCGTACAGGAAGTTTAGATGATATTGATACCAATGATAGCAGCAACACACCTGAACAACAATGGTCATCTCATGCTAGGAAGAAAAAAAGACGACAAAAGGTTAAAAACATTTATATGATAGTTATATGTTTTTGTTGACGCAAAAATCGGGAAAGATCTTCACGCGCTAGCACACGAAATTGGTTGTGACCTTGAATACCGGGGCGTGCCAGTCAATTTGATCTGTTAATTGACAAGAGATGAAACCGTAAAAATACTAGAGCGTATCGGCTGGGATTCCGATTAGCTCTATAGGCGGAATCGGCAGAAGCTGTCCGATCTGGTAAATATTAAATCGGCTTGGACAACCGATTCGGAGCAAAGCTATGCAAGATCACTAAAGCGTAATCTAACAAGCTAACCAGAGCAGCACTTGGAACAGATTTAGTCGGCTGTGATAAGAGATGCAATGAGATAACACAGGTAAAAGCCGACCAAAACGTGTACCAAGCTGGATAAATGTTGAATAAAATCTAAACGAAGTAATAGCGATAGGCCGGTTACTAAAGCCTAGATACTTATTCGATAACTGTTGAATAACTTAAACGAAGCAACAACGATACGCCGGTTACTAAAGCTTAAGGATTATTCGGTAAAAGACGGAACTTACGAGGCAAGCCCTGAGATCTGATCACCCTTGACGTGCTCGAAGAACTCGTGAAAAGAAAATAGCGAAGTCGCCGACTTGATAAAAGTAAAGGTACTGAAGAAGTAGAATTTCTTTATTTGATCGTGTGATAATCTTTACAATGACCATGGGTACATATTTATACCACAAACTAACGACCCTAGCATGAACCGTACAAGACTTGCCTAATAGAGTATCTAAACTAAGAAAATATTAAGATACTTTGAACTCTAGCTTCCCGGTCGCCTAGAGTCCTCGCCAATTAAGCTCCTTCTGATCCAACCGTGCAAGCATGACTGCGTATGCGACGTGGTCTGAACAAATCGAGGAGTCCTTCCTTCTTGCAACCTCCCTTTCTTTAATCATCTCTCCGCATACGCGGATTTTCCTTCTGATGAGTTCGTATCAGCCAAGACACGGATCAAAGAATAATATATTTCCAATGGGCCGAACATCACTTGTGCTTCTTATCGACCAAGAGGTTGCGAGCTGAGTATCCATATATGGATTTTTTAACCTCAATGGCTTTCTACGTATGCATGCTGCTACCTTTCTCATTTTCTTATCTTAAATAATCATCAACCATACTAATCAAAGCCGATTGGGACATGGACATCAGGCTGCTCCATGCTTGTGTCGAACGTGAACATGTATCAAGTCCAACTGAACAGCTGACTGACTCCACGTAATTTAATCATGAAAACTAACCAGTAGCTCCACCTCTTGTTTATTCCATCAATGAATCATCGGCATGCATGCTAGCACGTCACAATTTATCTCTGCTGATATACGATAATAACTAATGATCTCCACGCAATATTGCATCAGATTTACTGTCAAAATTCGGTGTCAACACAGGCCCCCTAGTTTCGGAGTATGAAGGCTTCATGCTTCGAAATTATAAACTGAACTCCTCAAAGCCCCTGGCCAATGCAATTTGTTCGACCGGTTTATATAGGTATTTTGCACTATTCTTCCATAGCCGATGCCCCTTTTCAAGTCCCTTACCAGAATCATATTTCCTGACAGATCCATTGATGCTAGACAAATGAAAAATTTAACGTACCAGGAACTGTAGCGAGCATAACCAATGATCCTCTTCGAGCTTCTCTGATCACAATATGGTAGTCAACGTGGAAAATCAAATCAACTCTACTCTTCCTGCTAAATAGCTTGGGGTTTTGAAGAGATTTTCTAAAATAAAACATAACCTTGCTCCTCAATTGATTCTCTCGGATTACTAAATGTATATGTGGTTCCTCACCAAAGACATGAGTCTGCCCCTCTTCTTTATACTTCTAATAAGGCCTTTTTTTTGTGGAATTCAGGGTAGGAAATAAAAAGAAAGCATACTGCATTGTACATTTAGCTGAGTCAAAAACCGGATCCAACGGAGAAAACAAGTCATACAATCAAATCAAGATGTGCACATGTGTGGAACTTTTTGGATGGAACTCCAACCCCTTTTTCCCTGACTCTTCTTTTGTTATTATTTTTAGATGTGGGCTATCTTTTTCATTTCTTTTTCCCATACTTTAAGCACAAGTATTTTTCTTTCATTTTCTCTCTTCCTTTTGCATAGCCCACACCTTTTTTCACAACGAATATAAAGAGTCATGTTAAAAGGATGGAATATTTTTATATGGATGGAAGGCATGTTTTGCGTAACTTCCAGTGTAGAAGTCAGCATAAGCATATATGGAGTGTACATGATCTTAATCTTGAAAGCATGAAACGAACCTCACAAGGGTCGCAAACAATTTGACAAAGCTTAATACAAAACAAGTAGCTTATGTGTAAGGTTTTCAAAAATATGTCAACATATGGCTCTGGTAGGAATTATTGTCATTTAGGAGCAAAGCTAATTTTATTTTTGTAAGATAAAATCCCCAAGTATTTTTGCAGCAAGAAGTTTCTTTGATATTACCAGATGACAATATTGATGACGTCAGCAGCACCATTCTTGTAATCATCGTCTTCGCCACTTAATAATAATCATTGGCCTGGAAGGTTAATCCACTAGAACACCTGACAGATGAAGATCATAGTGAACTTGAGATCACGATGAATGTTTATGGCCGATGAATTTGGCATAGGCCCCCCAATCAAGGGACAAAAATCCATCGGATATCCATCTTTTTCTCCTTGATCAACTATTCATTGTACCAAATAGCCGATTAAAGAATTCCAGAATCATTCCATCGGTTGTCCTTAATTCTTTAGTGCATGACTCAATTGGCTGAAAAATGATTCCATCGGCCATTGTCTCTACAGCGTCCCTGAGGAAGAATGACATGTCCCTCTTGTTTGCATGCTTATCCAGGCACATTATGATTAACCCAAGTAATTATTGCAACTCGAGCCGATATACTTGCAGACTCTATTTTCTACTTGTCTTTCCTCTTACTATTCAATGAAACAATCCAGTTCCGATGCTAATCCTCACGTAAATAAATCCTCCCACTATCCCGTGTACAGATTTGCTTGGGCAATATAATACTTCTTCTCGCACATGTCTTGCCTCATCCCAAAATTCTTTAATTACCATATATTGCTTCCATCGGAATTGAATCATTGCTGTATCGATGGATCATCGGATGTTACTCTGCCGATTATATGAATCGGCTGACATCGGCTGAAGTTACCAATTACTTTTAGCCAATCTCCTCTCACGAGCCTGAATTGTATCCATTCATCGCACCACACATCAATGATCCAAAGTGCCTTTTCATTTATAGAAGATCGTGTTCTTACTGGGGCTGTATATATATTCTCCCATGTCTCTTGTCAGCAGAATGAGGTTTCAACTCACATATCAATTCTGATGTTTGTCCATCTTCACTTTACATCTTTAGCCGATATACTTTATGATCGTCCATATGGCAAGCTTGCCGATTTTTAAACTCATGGGCTCTTCTATCATAGCATTACGGCTGCTCCACCATTAGTTAATCAAAACTGCTTCAAGCATACTGCTGGTTCCCCACTCATCGGCCGATTTATTTGTAGAATATTGAGAAAATACCTCGCAAATAACCAACATTGGCTAGCTTATCCGAACTGAATTAATGTCTTTATTTGTTCTCCGTACTTCATAAAAATTAACTTGGTCACCAGTGTAATCGGATATCCAACTATGCCGACTATATTCTGCCAATGATAGGCAATCATTAAATCCGATTATCGTCTGCCGGTGATAGACAACCATAGAAGCCGATTCCAATTCCTGAAAATAATCTTTTGAACATGTTGAATAAAATAATCACACCGACCAACTTTCTTCATTTAACTGAGGTGACCAATCGTTTGCCGATTTGCATTAGTCCATCTTAGCCGATAAAAAAAAAAATTCAATATTCACTCTATCGGCCGTTGTTCTTTTTCATCATTATGTGTTATTAGCCATGTCTGTACGTGGCTTGCTTTTCATGCTTCCACGGATGATCGTCAGGGCTGAACCAAAATAGCCGATGCGCACGATGTTGATGCGATAGCTTGAGGCTTTTTCATTGGCTGTGATATCATCCGCCACGAAACAAAAAAATATTCTTCCTTTGATCAATCTTCATAGCTTGCAGGATCAAACAAGTTTTGATATCATGGATCAATTCATGTTAGCACTTCTCTATTAGATGAGCTGGCTAACCACTTTGCTGTAATCCTGTCAATCGGATGAATTGGTTATCCATTGGCTGTAGCTCCTAGGGACCGACTTCTCTACTATGGCAGCTATCGGCTACATCGGTTGACAATATCGGAGCAAACCATTAACTTAAACCATCAGCTCTAACCATCTCCGATCTTTGCCGACCGATTGATGAATTTAACTTCTGCTAATTAATGTTGCTTCAACGGTGTTCAGATAAATCCCTGTGTCCCATGATGTAAATTAACATCTAAATAGTGATCCGGCTCAAACAAAACCAATCGGCAGTATACAAGTAGAACTTCCTGTTGTCGATGTTCTCCATGATCAATAGCCCTCCGATTTATCATCACCAGCTTCTCTGCTGTAGCAACCATGAGAAATTCTGTTCCTGGGAGACACCGAACGTAGTTGGCCTTGAATTTCTGCAAGCAGTTTCCATCTAACAAGTAGTTTGCTTGTGGCAGGTGTGTGCACAAACGACATGCATGTATGTAATACAACTTCTCCGCGTGTAGCACTGTCTATTCCACGCAAGGTTCCGACCTTCAATGTAAAGAGAGCACACCGACCTCATCAGAGGCATCTTTGTCTGTCAGCTACATGGCCACGCCATCGTCTTGTCATTTTGGCCGACGAAGCCCATAAGCAATGTGTCAAAGAGAAAGACCGTAGCTTGATCGGCCCGACGAATCGGAAAGCAGATTGGCTTGAGTTGATCGGAGTCGGCAAGAAGAGGCAAGGGGAGAAATCGGCAGGGGCGATTGACCAAACAGGCACAGAAGCATCGGTATCTTCAGCTCACCACAATCGCACAGGCCGATTCCGATGCCGATGCAATTTTACCGATGCCGCCACCCATGTAGTTCTGCTACCTCCGGTTGATAATGGCATTAATTTAATGACTTTTAGATAGCAGGCTCCTGGCTTCATCGGCATGTTCCAATCGGCAGCAATATCAGTTCCATTGGTTAGTACACTCAACATGTGCTCTGGTTCCACCTAGCCGATTGGCTTCTATATTTTTCATGGCCATCCTACAGGTAAGACGTACTGTAGTCTGTATGGATCCAGGCGCACACACGATTGCCGATTCAGGATAACATCCAAGTATACACGTACTTGGCTTTGTTGTGTAACTTCTTCTAAGTACTATTTCCTTGTCGACCAACCAGATGAAATCCTCTTTTGTATTATAATTCCCAATATACGCTGTAATACTATTGGCCTCATATATTCTGTTCAACTAGTAATCCTCCAACTAGACTTGTCATCCTCAGTTTAATTGGCTGTCGGTGGGATCGATCAGTTTTCTTGGAGCCCGATCTGCTGTCCCATGCATTCTAATTAATGGTTGTTGATATCTGCACTATATTTCTCAAGCCGATATATCCAAAATTGAATCAGCTACAATAAGCCTGATGATTTGTCAAATTCATCGGTTATCCTCTGTCCCTTTCATGATGATCGGTTGGTAGTGTTGGTACCCCATGATGTATACCGACGAAATGATCGGCAGAATCGTAGAAGGGCCTTGCTCTTTTGGGTACGGATGTTCGATGCCTCTTAATAAAATCATTGAAAGTCCAAAGCTTGCTTCTCCAATATAGGGTATTTATCAGCCGATTCTTAAATTACTAATCAATCGGCTTTTCACAGTCTCCCTATGATCTTATCACCTTAACTTGTAGTAATGCACATGTGTATTATGCACATGCAAATCTCGTGCTGGTATATGCATCATTATCATGTAGTCTACTCCTGTTGCATATGTGATTCAACCATTCAGCAATTATTATTCTGTTCTGTATACGCCTTCATCAACTTCTTTTCTTCTCATCCTGATGGTCGATCGGCAATTGGTAAATCGGCAGTGATGAACCCAACAGTGAATCGACAATCGTTTTGTAGCTTTAGCCGATGCTACTTCTATTGCCGATCAGCTAGTAATCCGATCACGTACATATTGCTAAAAATAGAATTAGCCGATTCATGTCAACAGTTGACCAAATTACCTTTCCTGGAAGCCTAATATAGTAACCCTTCCATGCATGTACTGGTTGCCTTCAGCTAAGCCGATTCCGATGCCGATGCAGATGCCAATACACATGTACTGCTCCTTCTGTACGCATGAGCCAATGTCATCACGTAAATTATTGTTCCCATGGGCCCATCCATACACTACAGCAGTTATTGGTTCATTAAACGATCAACTCTATTATGAAATAATCATCGGCTGAATAAATACCAATCGGTACCATATCCAACTGGCCCATACAGTACAGGACGCATTCCATGTAGAAAACAATGAACCGATTTATATATGTCTTTCTCCTTTCTCCAATTCTGCCAACTGATCGGCCAATTGACAGGCCATTGTGTGGTGTCGACCTTTCACTTGATCTTGCATATTTGGTGATACCAACAACTTCATTAACCCTTAATGATAATGCCATTTAGTAAGCCGATATCATCAAACTTAACAAATTAATTTCAGCTGATCATTCTTCTCCATCAACGTAGCCAGATCAGCTAACTATTTCATTGGTCACTGATTACCCTTAACTATTTTCATTGGCTAGATCAGCCGATTACCTTGGTCGTCAGCTGCACATAATAATTTTCATCGACCGATTTAAATCGGCCAGATTCCCTTGGTCACCGAGTGCCAATATTTAATTCTGTTAATTCATTCAAATCGACAGATTCTCATGGTCAATCGGCTGTCTATATTTGTTGTAATCGGACATTGTAACAGCACAAAACTTAGGTCAGCTCTAGACTTTATTGAATCAGCCGATTATGGTATTTGGCCGATAGATCCAGCCGATTGCTATTCCACTGATCCAATGATGATCAGCACCTTCAGGTACTTCAACTTCACACTTGAAAATAAAAAGAGTTTCTACCATTGGCTTCCCCATCGGTCAATCATTATAAACAAACAATGAGATTAACCAGATGCCTAGATCTTTCCTTCAAGAATTAATAATGCTGCTCGGAGTAACAAAATTCCCGTCAGAAGCATTGTTGCGGCTCCTTCGATTAGTATCATGATGATTAAAGAGCCGATGACATTATTAATAAATTCCTTTTAATTAATTGGCCTGGCCAACTTATAGTATAAAACAATGATGAGCCGATTAATTAAATTGTATGTATAATCATAGTTCTATCCGCCTAGATCCCACAATCTTATGCAAAACTCCTGATCATATCCAGAAAATGTAATGGCCAACATTTTTGTAGAAATTAGTATATTGGCCTTTCCAGTTGAAATAAAGCAACTAAAATTATAACCATCAGACTGATAAATATTTCCACGTTGCTCACACTTTTTATTGTAACGGCTTTTTCCTTCTTGAACATACTCATGCTGATACTTTTTCCTAACAAATTCATCTGGAATGAGGACTGAACTCTTCCGTGCAACAGTACATGCTAGAGCTATCTGATCAAGAGTATCCATCTGAGTGGGAGACAATAATTGTGGTGACTGTATAGATATGCCAGCAACAGGAACAATACCTTTAACATCAGTTATTGCATCAGCTGACAACTCCGTACGTAGGTGACTCTCTCCAATCATCTGAGTCCCAGTTATTTTCTCAAAACTTGTAAATTCTTTTGGCTTTGGGAAATCACAGATTTGGACCACATCACCTTCCTTGGTAATACTAAATGTTTTGAGGCAGGCCAATCTATATTCCTCGACAGCTTTCTCGATATCTTTTCTCTCATCTTGCTCAAGATCTTCAAAGGCGATTGCGCTGATGTTAGCCTCATCTTCAGTATCTGAGATTTCACATTTAGAATTATTGTCTTCTGATTTTTTCAACACTTCAGAAATCAATTCTTCAGATTCCCTTTCGTCATCCTGAATGTTCATAATATTCTGCTGTTGATTTTCAAGCTCGGATTGTTGCATAGCTGATTGGAAATCGCCTTATTGAAACTTTTGTACAATCGGATTTTGCTCAACTGTAAATCCTATAATCGGCTGTTGCACATTTAACTGTTGTGGTTGATAGTCCATGTGATGGACCGACGTTTGTGGCACATAATAATATGATTGTTGTGGGACAGCCATTGATGGTTGATAAACCACCATCTGTGGTTGCTGAATTATAGGCTGTGACCGTTGAATCACTGACCATGATTGTGGAGAAGCCATCGGCTGTTGAGCCGACGCATGGGGTTGATAGCCATCTATTTGCTGTTGTAAGTAAATTGCCGGCTGTGCAACTGATGCTTGTAATGGGTAATTGTACAACTGTTCTGGTTGATGTACAACTGGTTGATATGCTAAAACCGATGATGGCTGAACAATTGATTGATATCCCGAAGCCATTGGCTGGTAAGACCAAGGAGTTCTTGGCTGATATATCTGAGCCAATGGTTGACGTTGAAGGGCCATTGGCTGTGAAGCCTGATGATTGAGTTGCTTATTGTTGTATGGTCCCTCGTAGCCTTGCTGCTGAACCAGACCATTGGAGAGCGCATATTTGAATGCATCATGCACTGTCTTCACCAAAACCCTTGAATGATTGGTCATAGCGTCATTCATAGATTTGTTCAACATCTCCTGGAAATTAGCCATAACGAAAATTATCGTGTCCCACCAGGCGTGCCAAAAGTGTGTTGACGCAAAAATCGGAAAAGATCTTCACGAGCTAGCACACGAAATTGGTTGTGACCTTGAATACCGGGGCGTGCCAGTCAATTTGATCTGTTAATTGACAAGAGATGAAACCGTACAAATACTAGAGCGTATCGGCTGGGATTCCGATTAGCTCTATAGGCGGAATCGGCAGAAGCTGTCCGATCTGGTAAATATTAAATCGGCTTGGACAACCGATTCAGAGCAAAGCTATGCAAGATCACTAAAGCGTAATCTAACAAGTTAAGCAGAGCAGTACTTGGAACAGATCTAGTCGGCTGTGATAAGAGATACAACGAGATAACACAGGTAAAAGCCGACCAAAACGTGTACCAAGCTGGATAAATGTTGAATAAAATCTAAACGAAGTAATAGCGATAGGCTGGTTACTAAAGCCTAGATACTTATTCGATAACTGTTGAATAACTTAAACGAAGCAACAACGATACGCCGGTTACTAAAGCTTAAGGATTATTCGGTAAAAGACGGAACTTACGAGGCAAACCCTGAGATCTGATCACCCTTGACGTGCTCGAAGAACTCGTGAAAAGAAAATAGCGAAGTCGCCGACTTGATAAAAGTAAATGTACTGAAGAAGTAGAATTTGTTTATTTGATCGTGTGATAATTTTTACAATGACCATGGGTACATATTTATACCACAAACTAACGACCCTATCATGAACCGTACAAGACTTGCCTAATAGAGTATCTAAATAAGAAAATATTAAGATACTTTGAAGTCTAGCTTCCCGGTCGCCTAGAGTCCTCGCCAATTAAGCTCCTTCTGATCCAACCGTGCAAGCATGACTGCATATGCGACGTGGTCTGAACAAATCGAGGAGTCCTTCCTTCTTCCAACCTCCCTTTCTTTAATCATCTCTCCGCATACGCGGATTTTCCTTCTGATGAGTTCGTATCGGACAAGACACGGATCAAAGAATAATATATTTCCAATGGGTCGAACATCACTTGTGCTTCTTATCGACCAAGAGGTTGCGAGCTGAGTACCCATATATGGATTTTTTAACCTCAATGGCTTTCTACGTATGCATGCTGCTACCTTTCTCATTTTCTTATCTTAAATAATCATCAACCATACTAATCAAAGCCGATTGGGACATGGACATCAGGCTCCTCCATGCTTGTGTCGAAGGTGAACATGTATCAAGTCCACCTGAACAGCTGACTGACTCCACGTAATTTAATCATGAAAACTAACCAGTAGCTCCACCTCTTGTTTATTCCATCAATGAATCATCGGCATGCATGCTAGCACGTCACAATTTATCCCTGCTGATATACGATAATAACTAATGATCTCCACGCCATATTGCGTCAGATTTACTGTCAAAATTCGGTGTCAACAGTTTTGATTGCTTGATTGCTGTTTGAAAAGATGCAACACTAATTTCAGATTGTCATCTATCACTATATTTTAGATGCAACACAAATTTCAGATTGTCCTTTGAAACACTCATGACTTGAATTTAGAATATCCTAGAAAATTATTGGTTGCAAGTGTGACTTGTAGTTTACTGTATTTTATTTCAGGTTGCCATCTATCACTATATTTAATTCTTACTTTGAAACACTCCTGACTTGAATTTAGAATGTCCTAGAAAATATTTATAAAGTTATTGGCTAACTTGTGTCTTGCTCAAATACTTATAAGTAGATGGAAAACAAGTTGGCCGTGGCACCTTAGAAGGACTAGCTGCGCAGTTCAAGAGATTGAAGACTCGCTCTCCTAAACTGAAAATTAAATTTTCCCCAACTCTTGGTGGTCCCTATGGAGCCAAAAGACGCACTTTCGTTGATGAAGTGGTTATGTTCATGAGGCTGAAGACTCCACTAATTGGAGTTAGAAGGTGGAATGACGTGAAGGAAACCGTAAAGGATTCAATTGTGGAATGTGTAATGGTATGTACTTGGAAATGTGCCCTATAGTTTTTTCATTTGACAAAAAAATATTATGTCACATATCTGCCAACACCAGGTTCTGCTACCTCCTCTGTTCACCAGGAATATTTTCTCAAAGTGGCATACAAACCTATCATGCTATTCAATTTTGGAAATTCTATCCTATGTCACACAAGCATAGTGTTGCACTTCTTAACGTCAGTTCTTAACTCAACGTAAGAAGGTACTCGATTTATAATGTAGCTCTTAGAAAGAGATTCTGCAAGCGCAGAGAATATATCGGTGTAGCATTTCACCTTGGGGAAACCCAGGGTATCGTATTTATATTTCCGCAGGGAAGCCTTGGTTAAAGAGAATTGATGAATAATGAGATAGATCTTTCCAGGAATAAACACTTACTAATCTCAGGGGATAAATACACCTAAGTATAGGATAATGGTCAAATGAATGACCGGATAGAAGGTCTGAACGACCAGCGACACACACACAGGAGCCTCAAATCTATAGAAAAGGAAAGACGTTGGGAGAGACCGGACTTACTAGGCTTTCTACTAAAGAGCTAAGCCACTATAACCTTAAACCCAGAACCTAGCTTAGATATCGGGAACAGAGCTTGCTTCGACGACTGCAGCGGGGGGAACTCAGACTGGGATGAGAGAGGGGTTCCCCAGGAGGCCCAGCAACTACTGTTATGAATACATCCGAACATGGTGGACTACAAAGGACGGACAGGGCTGTCACCACCTGCCGCCTACCACATCAGTTCCGTAGGGTGCAACACACTTCCTAGCTAACGCTTAGCCAGACACCACGTCTGCACTTAATGTTAGGATTTCCTGTGGGTACCTTCAGAAGAAAACCCCGTCCTTCCAAGGCGTCTTACGACCTTGGTCGAGACTAGAATGTGACATCTCAGATGTCAAAAAGATTAAAAGTACAATTAAAGTCAATGCAAAAGGGAATTATGGGTTGAAATTCAAAAATCCTCCAAAAATTCAAATTTAAATTCCAAAAACAAGGGTTGTTTGACACCCAACTGAAAACTTGAGATTTTTGTACTAAACTTGAAAATCTCCAAAAATAAAAGTTGTTTGTCATCACAAATAAACCCTAGTCTCTGTTTGGAACGTTTGAAAATTTTGCAGTTTAGTCCCTCAAAAACTCAAATTACCGTTCTGGGCACCTTTTTGTTTTTGGGTTGTTTGAGCTCGAAAAACTTGGAATTTCAGGTTCACCCCAAAAAGAAAGTTGTGTCCGATCTTCCAAACTCCAACTTTGATTTTTACACTTTTTCAAGTTCAGTTCAAATTTTTGGAGAAAATTCGATTTTGAAAACAGAGCTCCACGGGGCGCCAACAGTGCCCTGGCGCGCTCCTGCCCTGGCCGGCGAACGGCGCAGGCGGCGCCGAGCTGGCCGAGCCGCGGCGGACGCTGGCGCTTGTCGTCTTGCACTTGTCCAACCACTCCCGAGCCGTCGCGTCGCCGTCGTCAAGCCGCTTCGCCTCGCGCCGCGCGAGCGCCATCATGCGGTCGGAGCGCCGCCGTGGCCGCGCGCGCGACGCGCTGAGCGCTCTGCTGGCCGCGATGCCGTCTCGCTACGCTCCAAGAGCACTGTAGGGGATCTCCCGACGTCACTCAAAGATCTCCTCGCCCGGTCGAGTCGCTCGCGCGTTGCCCGAGCTCGCTCCGCATTCATGGCGGCCTGCTCGCGCCGCGCCGTGCGCTCGCACGCTCCCGAGGCAGCACAGTGCCTCCCTCGCGTGCCCAAGCACTCCACCGAGCACTCACACCCCTCCACTCACTCGCTCACTTGGCCATTTTCACTTCCCCGCGCTCGCTCGGTCATCTTCTTCCTTGTGCCGCGCGAACCGAGCCGAGCTTCGCCGGGAAATTCTCCTTCCACACTCCACCATTCCCAAATTCGTCGCGCACGAAGCTAGACCTCTACCCTAGCTCCAAGTCCCCCCACTTTCCCCGAGCTATTATCGCTTCTCTGGCGACAAATCACGATTTCCCCCAAATCGCGATTTCCGGCCGCCGGAGCACCCGCACGTCGAGACCCCACTCCGAGCCGTCCCCGAGGTCAACCGAGCACGCCATTAGCTTCCTCGAGCTCCACTGGTGCTCTAGGACCCTTCAAACCTCGACGAACGCCCCCGACCTCACCGGCGTAGAAGCCGCGGCGGCCGCGCCGCCACTGCATCACCGCCGGCCATCTTCCGAGCATCCCCCGGCCTCCCAACCGTCCCCAACCGACTCGTGGTGAGCCCCTGATGCTTTTCCCCCTCTTGCCCGACCCTAGCTCGCCGCCGTTTGGCCGGCGCAACTCCGGCGAGAGCCCAGGGACCGAAGTTCATCGTCTTCGTTTTTCCAGGGTCCTCCGTGCAAAAGTCAGGGACTAGTTTGAAAGGTTTTGAAAGTTCTAGGGTTCCCGGCGTAAAAAGATTCTTAACCCTAGATCTAATTTTTCCCGAATCTTGTAAAATCCGTTAAAAATCGTACAAAAATCAGAAAAATGCACAAAAATACTCCCTGGATTCGTGAGATTGTAAAATCCAATCTCCTTTAAGCATGTATATACTTTTGATGAACCGTTTTTGAATTAAAATTCAAACTGTGGAAATTGAAACTTGTGCACCATTTCAAATCCAGAGCTCCGCTAGGGTTGATCTTTGGATATGTTGTTTGTAGTGACTTTGGACAGCTTGTGTCCAAAGGGGACCTAAAAATATGCGATGTAGCTTCAGTTATGAATTAAAATGTGTTTCCTGTCTTTTTGCAGTACAGAAATCATTAAAAAATAATCAGTGCAGTGAAAAATCACCATTTTGCTCCTGAGAACTAAAAACTTGTTAGCACACCTGTTAAAAATGAACAACTTAGTTTTTGCTCTGTTTAGACAAGCAAATAAATAAATATGTGTTTTTGGATAGCAATTTATTGAGGACTATCCAAGGGTCTTTTTGAGCCACCACTTGGCCAGATCCCTCCTCATGCTTATGACTAGCTTTGGTAGGAAAATCTTCTGAATTGGATGAATTTTCGATTTTATATGAATTTAATTCATTTCTGCTGGCAGCTGATTGTTATATTTTTAATAAATTATGTGTAGCTCAGATTTAGCTAAATTTTGGAGTGAGCTTAGCTCTTATACTCCAGTAGCTGTCATAAAGTTTATAGATAAAAATGATGAACAGAAATGGAGAAACAAAAATAAGAGGTAATCTAGGTGGAAATTGATTTATATAAAAGAATAAACCTTTTTGCTAGTTAGTTAAAATAAAATAGATGGAATCTGAAATTCCAGAACAGCACCCGAAATTGTGAAGTAATAAATAGAATTCTTTTATATATGTACACAATCACCATCGAAGTCAAATAAAAATTTTCCACACCTACACCCTGTTTTCGTGAAGAAAATAGTAGTGCTTAAGCATGTCTAGGTGAATATGGCCTTCAAGGCCTTAATGCTTAGGATCAACAGGCAGCCTACACCCTGTTTTTGTGAAGAAAATAGTAGTGCTTAAGCATGTCTAGGTGAATATGGCCTTCAAGACCTTAATGCTTAGGATCAACAGGCAGCCACCTTAAGCTATGCATCTCATGTAGAAGGCGCTATCCCGGACGGCAACTACCACCTCATCCCCGCTGACGAGGAAGAAGTCCCGGAGGAAGGTGCCGGTGCAGGAGCGACCAACCCGGAGGCTAACCCCCAGCTTGAGCAAGAAGGCAAGCCCCGGAGCATAACCTAACCTTTACCAATTATGCATTATGACTTCTCTACGCTTGTGCATTTACGTTTCAAGGAGTTGATTGAATACCTTAGCTGCACATTTCCTAGTACCTATGACTTGCAACACTAGTATGAAAGGATCGATAGGGCATCGCTTTAGGTCCGTTACAAGTCGAGTGATTTCCTGTCACTCGCGAGACATAGTAGTTGCTTGTCTCTACTTATGTTGGAATCATAAGGATTGACGGGCGGGGTGATAGATGTAGATCTCCCGTCCGTGTATGATAATTGATTTAAGGTCGAAATGTGTGGTTGAGTGTGTCAAGTTTTTGAACGTACCACATGCATGCCGATGTATGGGGATCGGTAAGCCCGGTACCAGATTGAAGCAGCTAGGGCTGATAGCCATCTCTCCTTGGAAACTTTGTTTCCCCTGCCGTACACTTGTGGATATATGCGTGAGACTGTGAGTGAAGCAGTAAACCTTTATCCTAAGGAAATGGACCCGGTTCCGAATTGTGGAGCGATGGGAAAGGTTGGGAAATGCTTGTGCCTTTTATAGCAAGCAGAGTATCCGTGTGTGTTGGGTTTCCCCTGGCCAGGTAGCAGAAATTCGGTTCGAACTGTCCGCTTCTCGCGGTTAATGAGACTGCTTGACCGCCTTGCTACATTGAGTAACAAGTGGAACTTTGAGATTGATAAACTTGTTGTATGAAAATAAATTGTATTGCACCACTTGTATGTTTAGAGAGGATGCTAATCTAGAATGGTTAAATTTACTAGAATATGAAGCTAAAACTTGAAAGCAAGGATCTACTTTTAGTCGCTTTTTGGCAAACAAACCCACCAGCCAAAAGCCTCTCATGTCTAGATGTCGGTGATGTAGTTTTCACCCGACGGGTAAGCCTTGCTGAGTATTAGTATACTCAGCCTTGCTTGCGGCATTGATTTACAGGTACCATGTTGGATATGGCCGTCGATGCTTTGACTTGGCCTGCCCAGGTTCCCCCTGGCTGGCATATCGAATGGGTTCCGTCCTCTGCCGAGGATCGGGAGGAGTAGCATCGTGGCAGGCTTCAGCACGGTGTTATTTGTATCGTCGTTAGATTCTTCCGCTGCAATGAACTTTTATTTCCGCTGCAAGACTTTAATACTCTGATTTAAATTTGAACTCGGTTTGTAATAACTCTATGCTACCCCTTCATGTATGTTCAATTTGTGGAATGTTGTAATCTCTGGAACTCACCTTCGTGTGGGCGTGCTGTTGTTTCGATCGGGATAAAGAACGTGGTTAATCGGGTTTAATCCGACGGCGCTCCAGCTTATTCCGGATTAAGTGCCTGACCACTTGATTAGTGGTCCCGAGGTACTTAACTTGGAATAATTTCGGAGTGGTCCGCCACATAGAAAACCCGCAAGATAAATCCCGATAGATCTAAACTACACTCTAGACCTAAAACTATAGGAAACAACCCAAAAAGAGAAGATAAATAAAGATAAGCTTATAAATGCTCTGAAGATAGAAGATATATATATTAATCTCTTCAAAAGAAGGAAAGGATACAAGAGCTTTACCAGAACTTTGAGGAACTCCAGAACTAGCTCGACTCGACTCTACTCCCAACTCTAATCCTAGACTAAGAAAAGGGAAAAAATGGAAGTGCTCCCAAACTTCAAGTGAAGTAATGTGTAGTGGTGTGTAGTGTGTGTCTTGGAGTGAAGAGGAGGGGCCATTATATAGCCTTTGGACGTCGTTTCAGCTGGCCCCACCTCCTAACTGTCATAACCGTCCTTTGAGAGAAGGAGGTGGGCCATTGGAGCCGAGGGGAGGCCGGCCGGCCTAGGGGAGGCCGATCGGCCTCCACCTGGCGCCTCTGGCCACCGCCTTCGCTCTGGACGGCCATGATCACGTCCCAATGATGGTTAAGTGTGCTTCTCTAGCGGTTACGGCCTGTAAGTTAGGTAGGTGGGCCCTTCAATCCTTGTACAAAGCATCCTAGGCCTTTCGGGTCCCTTGATCAAACCGACGTTGGAATCAACGTCCCTGATCATCTTCATTGTGTTTCCTCTGTATGGACGAAGTTTGACACCCAAATGCACCAGGGCTAGGCCGGCCGGCCTAGGGGAGGCCGGTCGGCCTGGGTCTGAGCCCAATTTGGGTGAAATTTCACCAATAGGTCCCTGCAGGCACAAATCATCCAAAACTTGTGGAATTTGTTAGTAATAAACATTTTATGTATGGAACATGGCATGAAACCCTTGTTTCTCCCAAAATGTTGACGGTCACCGAATGGTTTTAACGACCGCCAACACGCCCCCAAGCTTAGACTCTTGCTCGTCCTCGAGCAAGGCTAAAACTCAGATTCGGAGGGTCAGGAGTTGCGTCAATGTTTATGCCCAACCAAATACCCTGCTCATAAGCCAATACTATCCATAGGTAGATTGAATAAGTTGGCATCTGTAAGATTGCATACCTTTCTCACCTGTGGGGCTTATAGCGGTAGTTCTTCGTCTTGGGCGGTTGAGAGCCTGAACGGTCCTTTTCAGAGTGCTCCCTGCAGCTGTTCAGGTTCCATCTCGGAGATAATTTTTTCCAAAAGCATGGTTAATCTTTCCCCGGTGGTACTCTCAAGTCACTCAAGGTGTATATCCTCACTCTTGCCCACTCACTCGCTCTTTTCATTTTGTTTCAGGGCTTTTGGACTAAGGTTTTAGGAGAGGCAAATGTGCATACCTTGGCTACCTTTGTTGCCAAGCCGAAGAGTGGTTCACAAGAGTTGGTATTCATCAAATCCCGATCTTTGGAATTTGTAATTTTCAGGGAAGAGGGAGAGAATGGACTCACACATGGAAGATCATCATCACTCTTTTTATTTCTCTCTCTTTTTCCTTCATATTTTTCATGAGATGCTCATAGTTGGAGTCTTTGACTCTCTTTCACTCTTTTTCTTTTTCTTCATTTTCTTTTCATTTCTCATAAGAGGATGCCTCACTCATTACTTTTTTCTCTTTTCTGCTCACAGAGAGATTGATTTGTGTGGAATGTATGATGCCCTTGGGAATGAATGGGTTCACAGTGGAGATTTTTGGCTGATTTTTTTTTGTGGGGGGATGTGTTGGTGGTGGACATCGGACCCGGAATGGGCAACCGACACGCCAAACACTTTTGAGGCTAGCAATGAAATGGGTACGCAAAGGAGAAAGACCGGTAAATGTCAAGTACCTTCTTCAAGCGAACTCACCACTCGGCAAGACTCAAAGTAACACAAGATAGCATATGATGGCAAGTTTTTAAATTCAACTGTTTAGCTCTGGATAGGATTCTATAAACCATCAGGGAAGATTCACCAATTTAAATTTTTATAAAAGACTTCTGAGAGGTCCCTTAATAAGCATGCAGTTGAACTCGAAGCAAACCATATCAAAGCTATCAACAGCCTAGACTATGAACAAGTTGCTTTATGCCTCCCACAAAATGATTAGGACAAACTCAAATGCCAAAAGACTCAAGTACTAGGATAGTAACAGATAATGAACGAGGCATTTGGAGAGCATAAACAGAGCAACTTTTCATCACTCTCAAAGAAACAGGATTCATACGGATTTCCACACATATATGTCAGGAGCCTTCTTATTTATTATTTTTTTTGATAGAAGACAAAACTACTCCTATTTTATTATGGCATGGCATGGCATGGTACTTCTCACTGACTGGAACGACTGGAACGAGGGGCAGAGGACTCACCTTGGTACTGCACATGCTACTCCCCCAAGCTTCGATGAAGCTCAGTGGTAGTAGTTCTGGTTGGGGTCGAAGTGCATGTGCTCGAAGAAGCCGTAAAGATCATGCTGCTGGGAGGTGGCAATCCCCCAGGTCTGCTGCGTGAGGTCGGTGTTGTGCGCGAGGTTGTTGCTGATCTCCTGCTGCTGCTAGCTCATCGTGTCCAGCTGGGTACGGATTTGCGAGATGTCTCGGGCGATCGGGTTCTCATAATCGTACCTAGCGGACGGCGATGGTCCCACCTGCGGCCCAAGATTCATACCTTGGAAATAATCGAAGGTCTCGTTGAAGCTCATGTGGGCTGTAGGGTTCTGCTGAGGCTGTGGCTGCGGCTCGGTGGATGTGTCTGCTGCTGATGATGGCCCTGCTTCACTGTCGTGAAGGGCTCTCCTTCTGCATGTCATGGGTCCGGCGACACTGCGGCGAGGGGGTTCCTTTCGTCTGAGCTGCAGGGTTAGGCTCTTTACCGACTTTAACGCGAGGTTCGGGCATGGATGCTCGACCTCCTCGATATATCCGGGGTAACACATGAAAAGCTTATACTCTGGCCCTTCCCGCATTAAATGCCCCTGAACAAAGTGGTCTATGCCAATGCAAGTCTGATATTCTGCGTCGATGGGCAAAAATTCGATTTGTGCATTTTTCATCGCACCGACACTAGTGGCGATGCGAGTAACCAATGAGGTGATGTCATTGGTGGCGTGGGTAGTAATAAGCCTTTGCCACACATCGAGCATGCTCAAAATCGGAGAAAACCGAATTTTGTTGACCATAGCATAAAGGCACTCCATGTGAGGTGCAAGACAGAGACGCAAATCGGAACGAGGGTGAACCACCATAGCAATCCACTTGGCGAGAACACAAAGAGTGGGGTTATGAATTGAGGTGATGCTGTTTTTACCACTGAGCGGCTCATTTGTGATGCTGTCCCACCAATGGGCACGATTGTTCCGGTGGCTAGTCACCAAAAGATCCGGATCAATGATGCATTGCTTGCTAAACCCGAGAACATCACTGAGTTGCTTCGGGGAATAGCAATACTCCTCATTGAAAAAGCAAAAATGCACCTTCGTCTCCCATTGGAGAAACTGAACTCGCAAACTCATTAGAAATTCCATAGTCAAGAAATGCGAACCTGTTTCGTGGACGGGGTAGAAGTCCGCCCACCCGGCATTGCCGAATGCGCGTTCCATGTCACGAAGCAGTCCTGTTTTGATCAGCAGCGTGGCGTCTATGTACTTGGCGTGGCTGAAGCTTCGGGTTTTCAACTGGTTGAGGAGTTCCAGTTCCTCATCAGACCTCCGAATGATATGCTCAATCCGGGTCATGATTCGGATACGGAGACGGTCCCTTGGCTCCTCAGTATCCTCGGTCTCCTGAGATGCCGTGTCATGTTGAGCGGTGTCAACAGACATGGTGTCTCGGGACATCGGGGAGTCCTGGGAACCGTGGGAACGCCTGGAACTCGACGAGCCGAACCTCCGCTTTACTTCCTGCACCCTCTCTTTCGCCCTTCGCATCATGATTCCTACAAAATGTTAGTGCTAGCAAATACCCGAACGAAATCAAGATGGGTTAGCGGTTAGAGCAACGAAAGTCAGTCGTTCTTGTGGGAGGTTAATCACCACAACGAGTGAGCCGTTCTTGTGGGAAATTACTCGCCACAAAAAGGTTAGTCGTTCTTGCGGGGACCGAACCTCCACAAATCGTTCTTGATCAGTGGAACCTTAGCTCAAGAGGCAAGAAATATTTGGGCAGAATTTTCTTGAGCTAGACTTGGGTTTTTTTTTCTAACTTGGGGCTTTGGAGGCTTAAACAGGGGGAAGAAGATTAAACTTCGGTAGAACTCGTGCTTACCTACGCAGGGGGTGCCGAGCTGAGCGTTCTGGCGCTCGGCTTTTATAGAGCGGCGACGGGGAGAGGCCGACCGGCCTAGGTGGGGCCGGCCGGCCATAGAGATGGCCGATTTTTTTTTGTATATATATGCAATGCTAAAATTTAAACATGAGTTGTGAAAAATTAAACATGGCATGTAGATTTGGAAATTAAAATTAGGAAGGGAGACCTATTTTATATGCAAATGCAAAAATGCATGGATAAATACCACATACCTTATGGCGAGGGCTCGGATTTTCCGTCCTGAGCGGGACGCTCCGAAGTATTCTTTGGGTCCTTTATGGCTTTGGTCTGCCAGATCTTCCTCGTCTAGTGGGGCTTAGTGTCAACCTTCCTCTCTTTCTCTGATAGTTGATCCAGTATTTTCTTTCTCGATATCCTCCGCTGTGCATGATAGCGATCATGCCGCTTCTTCTCTCGAAGGATAAGTGTCTCCACCACACTCACAAGCTCCTTGAAACACATGTTCTGGACCGGCTGCTTCGGTGTGACCTCACTAACCATGTTGACTTGTTGGGGCGGCTCTTTCTTCGGAAGGAAAGTAAACTCCTCTATTGCCCCATTGAGCTTGAGCTGAATATTCCCAGCGCCAACATCGATGTTGGTATTAGCAGTGCTCAAGAATGGTCTCCCGAGAATGAGAGAGCTCTTGGCGTCTGTCTCCATATCGAGGACGATGAAATCCACTGGGATGAATGAGTCTCGGATCTTCACCGGGACATTCTCCGCTACTCCAGCGGGGTAACGAACCGATTGGTCCGCTAGCTGCAAGCACATGGATGTAGAGACCAGCGTGATATGCTTGAGTGTGTCAAATACTACCTTGGGCATCTCGCTGACGCTAGCCCCCAAGTCACATAGGGCGTGATCAAACTCTTGGCCGCCTATTGAGCAGGAAATCATGGGACATCCGGGATCCTTCTTCTTGGGGAAATTGGGGTCGAGTATAGCTGAGCTACATGCCTTGGTGAGTTGCACCGTCTCAGGGGTTGGCAGGGTCCTCTTGTTACCAAGGATATCCTTGATATATTTTGCATATGTCGGGACCTGCAAAGCATCCAGGAGATGTATATTGATATAAACCTTCCAGATTACCTCGGCGAATTTTCCGAATTGTTCATCGGCCACTGACTTTCTCTTCCGTTCAGGGAACGGGAGGTAGTTCGGGTCACGGGTCGTGCCCGAGGCTTGTGGGGCCTCATTCTCCCCTTGATCAGCTGGGATGGCATCTTCGTCGGCCTCCTCTTCATCTCCTTCAACCCTTCGTTGCATACCTGCACCCTGGGGAAAAGATGGATCGCGCGTGGACTTTCCAGTCCGCGTGGTCACCGCACTAACATTCACCTTAATGGGAACCTCCGGTTGCCCGGGCAGTTTCCCCATGTTAGGGTTAGGACAAGATGCAGCTAGCTGAGCTACTTGAGTTTCAATCATTTTGTTAAAACTCAGCTGGTTCTTAATAACAGAGTTAAACCCGTCTATTTGGGCAGCCAGAGACTCCATAACTTTGTCAGTAGCAAGGAATTTCTTGCTAATGCTTTCGTTAATTTGTTTCTGGCCGTACCAAATATCCTTAAGGGATGGCTGAAAGCTGTTATTAGGAGGATTACCTGATTGTTGGCCGAAGAGGAGGTTGGGCTTGGAATTCCAACCTTGCTGAGGACGGAAGCCTGAGTTGTTGAAGTTTCCACCGTTTCCAATGAAACAGGCCTCCTCCTGGGTCGTCGGGCAACTGCTGCCCGAGTGTCCGGATTCACCGCACGTCTCGCATGTCATTCGTGCGTCAATGATCTGATTCATCTCCTTTTCAGGAGATTCCATTTTCTTCAGAAGTAGGTCCATCTTCGCAGCGAGCATGTCAATGGAGTCAATCTGGTGTACGCCTTTGGTGCGTGAAGCATGTCTCTCACTCGTCCAACTCTGGTGAGTGGCGATCTTTTCGATAAGCGCCTTAGCAGCTGGTACATCCAGTGCAAGGAAGGCTCCTCCCGCTGCTGCATCCAGGTACTCTTGCGATCGACGGGTGAGGCCATGGAAGAAGTTTTGAGCGATCAACCACTCTTCTATGCCATGATGGGGACAGGCTGTAACATATTCTTGTAGTCTCTCCCAAGCTTCTGGTACTGACTCACTGTCATGCTGCTGGAAGCCTGTGATTTGTCCTCAGAGGGCGTTGGTCTTGCCCACCGAAAAGAACTTGGTCAGGAATGCGTCAGCGCATTTCTGCCAGGTATTCTCGAAGCTTGCTTTGTTGGTGTAGAACCACTCTTTCGCCTTGCCAAGCAAGGAGAAAGGGAATAACTTCAAGCGGATGGTATTGATCGGTGTGCCATTGGGATTGATTGTGTTGCACACCTCCAGGAAGATCCTGAGGTGAGAGTGAGAATCCTCAACAGCCTTTCCGCAGAAAGGACTGGCCTGGACCATGTTAACAAGGCCCGACCTCAGCTCAAATCCTTCTTCAGCTTCACCCTGAGCATCCAGTCCCGGAAAGTTGTTCCTTGGCGGGGCGGAATACTCACGGAGTGTCTTCCTTGGGGTAGCCATAGTCTCAGGTGATTCTGGAGCTGATGAATACGAAGACTCGGAGTCGGATGAAGATTCGAACAAGGTGTTTGAGCTGAGTGAAATCTGAGGTGGAACGATTCTTTTCCTCACAACTCTCCCAATGCATTCTGGATTCGGATCAAAGTTTGATGGTAGGTTGAAACCAGTCATGCACTAGCCTGCAAAACACATCAAAAACAGACAAGAGTTTGCAGGGCTAAGTTCTCTAAGGTTAGTGGTGATAAATCTGTAAAGATTATCAAATAATTCAACAATGTCTTTAGCCAATTGCTTCCCAGGCAACGGCGCCAGAAAGGCTTGTTGGCACTTCTTAACGCCAATTCTTAAATCAACGTAAGAAGGTACTCGATTTATAATGTAGCTCTTAGAAAGAGATTCTGCAAGCGCAGAGAATATATCGGTGTAGCATTTCACCTTGGGGAAACCCAGGGTATCGTATTTATATTTCCGCAGGGAAGCCTTGGTTAAAGAGAATTGATGAATAATGAGATAGATCTTTCTAGAAATAAACACTCACTAATCTCAGGGGGAAAAATACACCTAAGTGTAGGATAATGGTCAAATGAATGACCGGATAGAAGGTCTGAACGACCAGCGACACACACACATGAGCCTCAAATCTATAGAAAAGGAAAGACGCTGGGAGAGACCGGACTTACTAGGCTTTCTACTCAGAGCTAAGCCACTATAACCTTAAACCCAGAACCTAGCTTAGATATCGGGAACAGAGCTTGCTTCGACGACTGCAGCGGGGGGAACTCAGACTGGGATGAGAGAGGGGTTCCCCAGGCCCAGCAACTACTGTTATGAATACATCCGAACGTGGTGGACTACAAAGGACGGACAGGGCTGTCACCACCTGCCGCCTACCACATCAGTTCCGTGGGGTGCAACACACTTCCTAGCTAACACTTAGCCAGACACCACGTCTGCACTTAATGTTAGGATTTCCTGTGGGTACCTTCAGAAGAAAACCCCGTCCTTCCAAGGCGTCTTACGACCTTGGTCGAGACTATAAAACCCGCAAGATAAATCCCGATAGAGCTTAACTACACTCTAGACCTAAAACTATAGGAAACAGCCCAAAAAGAGAAGATAAATAAAGATAAGCTTATAAATGCTCTGAAGATAGAAGATATATATATATATATTAAACTCTTCAAAAGAAGGAAAGGATACAAGAGCTTTACCAGAACTTTGAGGAACTCCGGAACTAGCTCGACTCGACTCTACTCCCAACTCTAATCCTAGACTAAGCAAAGGGAAAAAATGGAAGAGCTCCCAAACTTCAAGTGAAGTAATGTGTAGTGGTGTGTAGTGTGTGTCTTGGAGTGAAGAGGAGGGGCCCTTATATAGCCTTTGGACGTCGGTTGCAGCTGGTCCCACCTCCTAACCGTCATAACCGTCCCTTGAGAGAAGGAGGTGGGCCATTGGAGCCGAGGGGAGGCCGGCCGGCCTAGGGGAGGCCGATCGGCCTCCACCTGGCTCCTCTGGCCACCGCCTTCGCTCTGGACGACCATGATCACGTCCCAATGACGGTTAAGTGTGCTTCTCTGGCGGTTACGGCCTGTAAGTTAGGTAGGTGGGCCCTTCAATCCTTGTACAAAGCATCCTAGGCCTTTCGGGTCCCTTGATCAAACCGACGTTGGAATCAATGTCCCTGATCATCTTCATTGTGTTTCCTCTGCATGGACGAAGTTTGACACCCAAATGTGCCAGGGCTAGGCCGGCCGGCATAGGAGAGGCCGGTCGGCCTGGGTCTGAGCCCAATTTGGGTGAAATTTCACCAATAGGTCCCTGCAGGCACAAATCATCCAAAACTTGTGGAATTTGTTAGTAATAAACATTTTATGTATGGAACATGGCATGAAACCCTTGTTTCTCCCAAAATGTTGACGGTCACCGAATGGTTTTAACGACCGTCAACACATAGGCAAAACACAACTAGACAAGATAGAAGAGGTATATTTAGCTTTTGTCTCTAGCAATCTTGATTTTATGACATAGAAAAAATCTAGCCAATGGAAAACCATCAAACATCACGATGAGACAAACTCAAATGAAGCTAGCATCTCGAACAAGGATGCACACACTATCATGTATATTTCCTAGATGCTTGAAATGGTATGCAAATAGCTTGAGAGATCATACCTTCGCCTTTTACCAAGATTTTGAAACTTGGATGAACAAATCACCCTTGCTAGTGCTAGAGGCTCTTTCAATAACTATCTCATTAATTTATTTCATCTTTATTATTCCCAAGTCAATATAAGGAACCTCATAGCTTTAAACTATTTTTCCTTCAATTTTCTCTCCTTGTTTGTGTAGATGTTGAAAACTGTTTCATGCTACACACATGAGAGCTAGAGAGAGAATTAATATGCAAGACTTCAAAATATAAAGTCAACTCCCCCTAAATATGTGCATCAAGATTAGAATGCTTGAGACGTGCACTATTGGGTTAATTTCTAACCAAAGGGAAGTTAACCTCATATTTTGAAATCATAACCACATAAGGATGAAGTGTGATAGCTGAGAGTAAGGAGAATGTCTTACTGCCGTTAGTAGTCTTACTCACGAGCATCATCTTCAGAGAATTACTCGACAATGATTGTGCAACGGAAATAAATAATTCTTTTGAAATTTTGATTCAACATTGGATCTTCTGGTACACAGGCAGAACATCCCGCTTTCAACAGAGAGAAGCCGAATCTTTCATCGGATAATGCCGGTCCAGCATTGCAGCCATAGATACAAACCGGAACATCCAGTTTGGACAAATCGGAACTTCCCATTTTCCTTTTCAGTTCATACTGATTTGGAAAATTTGTTGCATCGTTCTATTCTTTGCTGCAGATATCTTGTTGATCTGTCACACTCAACAAACTTGTTAAAAGCATCATGTGGTATATATCATTCAACCTTGCTTTTAAAGTGTATACACCATACAATATTTGGTCAAGGCTAAGCATGCCACAAAACATTTTTCATATGCAGCACATATAGCAACTTTTATGATGTACAAGATATCATGTCAGATATGATTGAAAAATTCAGCATTCCGATCATCTTAGATAAGCGAACACCTCAATCAAAATTGATGCATGGCAACAATACAATTATTATCATTTGGAGAAACTATTGTCATACAACATATGAAGTTGAGAAGATTGTCACCCAGCATTTGATCATTGTTGATTCAATCATAATGTTGCTTGGATGACTCTGAGTTGAGAGCTTTTCATGTTGATGCATTGGAAAGGAGGAAATTCAGTATTCAAGATTAACACTTGGCATTTTCCAAAATATGCAGGGAATGCTTCACTTGAGATCAAACTTTCCTTCATGTATGCCAAGTCTCAATGCATCTTTGTACCTGCTGAACTCATCAAGCATGTTTTGGTATCCAACTCTTGTTGGATCCATCAAAGTTAGCCAAAAGTGATTTAGGAACCCAAATGGACTTTGTGCTTCTTTTAAATGAAATAATTGATTTTAGCCACACTAATATTAGTTGAGATGTCTTTAAGCTCATTGTTTGAATCATTGACTGGGTCAAGCTTAGATTTCTCACCATTTGGGCAATCCTTACCAAAGTGCCCTTTTTCTCAGCAAGTGTAGCAAGTCTTGTGCTTCATATTTCTTGGTGGCTTGAATTCACTGTCTTGAGACACCTTTCTTGCAAAGTGTCTTTCTTGAGCCTTCAAGAATCCTTTGTTCAGCTTGATGTTGTGCTGCTGAGTAGGAACCGGAACTTCCAGTTTTCTAGAACCGGAACCTCCGGTTTGTGTGAGCAGCACACTTGACTTGTTTGGATATTCTTCAATTTTGTGTCCCTTCTCACGACAGCCAAAGCATCTTCTCTTTGATAGACTTCTCTATCTTTTAGACATGGATATGCTACCTTGAGTCTTCATGGGACATGATGAAGCAAAGTGTCCCGAGTTTGAACACTTGAAGCATATGACATGATTGAGCTTTTTCTTGTCTTGCTTTTTGATTGAGTTGGACTGAGATTGATCTCTGCTGGAGCTTTGCACTAATATTCCCTTCTCAAGCTTCTTAACCATGTTGTCATGGTTATCTTGAGAAGGTTGTGCAATGCTCGCCTCCTTTAGCTTAGACAAGTCCAACTTGAGCTCTCCTAACTCTTGCTTAAGCTCTTCATTATCTTGCTTCAATAAATCAGCATTTGATTCTGCAAGCACTTGCTCCTACCAAGACTTACTTGCTTGTGAACAACAAGGGTTAGCACAAGAAATATTAAATTTAGCTTGTGAGCTTGTGCCTTGGCGTGATTGAGGTTCAGATGATTTTACCATAGTTACCTTCACCTCATGAGCTATTCTTAGCATGGTATGTGCCTCCTCAAGCTTCTCATGTGTGATAAGAAGCTCCAAGTGATTATCTTGCAAGGTCACATGCTTGCTAGTGAGATTGTTTAGCTTACCAAAAATCTCACCATTTATTTTCTCCAATTGTGCTACATAAGATGGAGAGTTAGTAGCACAATCATATCCTTCGTTCAAAGATTTGCATTTCTTAATTAAGGATACATTAACAAGCTTCTATTTCTCTAATTCATCACCAAGAGACCTAAGATAGGCTTCTTGTCTCTCATTCTCTTTCTTTTGACTTACCACTGTCTGCATGAGCTTAGCAACTTTTAGTTTATCTCTCTTGGTCATTTTGCCAAACTCATAGCCAATCACTTCATTTTCATTTTCTCTACATTTCTCACCCTTAGTCATAAAGCGTGAGAATTTATCTAAAGATGAAGTAAAGGGGATAGGAGAAGTGGATTCCTCACTGATCGGACGAAGATTTTGGACGAAGTGTAGAGGTTCAACATTTGGCTGTTCAGTGCATGAACCGGAAGTTGCGGTTTCAGGACCCGGAACCTCTGGTTTCCTGTGATCAGCAAGGGGTGAGGCAGAATTGTGGCTCTTTTGCTGCGGCTCTTGAGTTTCTTGTGAGGTTGTGCTCTTCTCAGATGTTTCTGCTACTTCTTCATCATCACTTTCATCTTCAACATCACATTTATATTCATCATCACATTCCTCTTCATCTTCTTTGCTATTTACCTCCTTGATTAACTCCCAATTGTGATGTGCATCTGTTCTCCAATAATTTCGCATGACATACTGCATATTACAACTCAATGATCTAGACAGGAGGTTAGTAACTTGTTGGTTGATTTGAACACATTGTATCTCTTCATTGGACAAGGTTGAGAAATCAACATTGTATTCATTAACGTGAAATGGAAGAGGTAGAATGCTAGCTTCTACAACCTTCTCAGCAAGAGGACCAATAACTTTAAATTCATTAAGCATAGAGATGACCAGGTACCATAATTGGAGCCATCTACATCTAGTGGCTCAAGAGATACCTCACGTGTATACGACATCTTCGCTCTAGACAGTTAAGCCTAAGCAAAGAGTGACCTTGACTCTGATACTAATCGAAAGGACCTGGATGTCGCCTAGAGGGGGGTGAATAGGCCGATCTGAAATTTACAACAAAATAGCGATCGGAAAATATTTCTAAACAAATGAGCTGTCAGCCACCCAAACCGGAACGTTTGGTTCTAGCAAACCGGAATTTCCGTTGTCACAGAATAGAGCACTTAGCTCTAAAACCCCTTCTCACGAGCTCTGTTGATGAATCTTGTAGAGTGAGCTCTTGCAGTGTTTCTTTAGCAAGTTCATAGAGTCTCTGCACACAGAAACACTACCAACACAGTAGATCAAACAATTTCATCAAAATACCAAAAATACAAGAATAAATAGAACAAAGGAGAGACACAAGGATTTGTTTGACCGAAGTTCGGATTCACCCTGTGCCCGCAAGCAGCCACACAGGACCGGTGAATCCTACTCTCGGTTGAGGAACTCTTTAGAGACCGAGTCTTTTTCAACTCCTCCCACGGAGTCGGGTCTCTTTCAACCACTTCCCTACTTCCACTATCTTGCTTCTTTCTTTGTGGAGGCGAAGCGTGTAACACCCTAAAAATGCCCTATTTTAAATTTAGTAAATAATTGGCTTTTTATATTTGAGTGCTCATAAATAATGTAGGAAAAATAAATTTTTTTAAGAATTAAAAGCAAATATAGGGAATAGAAACATTATTGTTGCATTGATGCTCGAGCATTTCTTTTTGATTGTTGAATTCAAATTTGAATTTGAATTTGAATTCAAATGAGTGTTTGAATAAAAGAAAAACCTTTTATTTTCTTCCCCCTAATCTTTCTCCTTTTCAGCCCAGTCGGCCCAATCCCTTCTTCCCCTTCCTTTTTCTTTTTCCTCCCGCAGCCCAGCCTTTTTCTTCTCTGCACAGCCCAGCCGGCCCAGCAAGGCCCAGCAGCCGCGCCAGCGCTGCGCTCTCCTCCTTCAGCTGCTGACACGCCAGCCCCACTTGTCATCCCCCTCCTTCCGCTGCTGGCAGCAGATCCCGGATCGAGTTCGATCCCGAGCCGGAGTCCGCCTCGCGCTCGATCTCCAGCCGCTTCCTGGCTTGGCGCGCACGCCGAGGACTCCCCGCAGCCCCTATATAACCACCGCCACAACCTTGACCTTTCCCCTTGAGCCGCACGTGCCAAACCCTAGCCGCCTTTGGGCTCCATCGCCGCCGCCGCCAATCCGCTCGCCCGCCGCCGCATTGCTGTCTAGCGCTCGCCTCGGAGCTTTGCCAGGAGGTGAGAAGCCTCTACGACTGGCTCTCGCCCGCTCTCTCCCTCAATTCCACCCGTGCGAGCTCGCGGAGTACCTAAGCCGCCATTGCTCGTCGCGCGTCGCCGCTGTCGCCCGATCCTCGAGCACAACCCCCAAAATGAGATCCCCGTCGTCCGCTCTCTCTCTCTAGGACCTATCGCGGCGAGGTTTGGAGCCCCCCAGCGCTGGATTTGCCCAACGCCGGTGAGCCCTCCGCCGTGCGCGGCCGCGCCGTCGCTTTCTCCGACGACCAAGAGCCCCAATCAACCTGAGCCGTCCAGATTAGATCCGACGGCTTAGATCCGATCCGAACCCGGTCCATCGTGGACCCATGGACCGCAGTCTACGGCCGGTCCACGGCATAGTAGACCGTGACATCAGCCAACGTCATCCCTCACCCGCTGCTATGGCAGTTTTGCAAAAGAGCCCCTCTTTTTTTCGGAAATCAACCCGCAGTCCAGACCAGTTCAAAAATAATTACGGTTTGGTCCTTTTTCTTTTGGTTTAGCCCCTGTGCTTTTGAAAAATAGGAGCCGCCGTCCCGGTTGCTAGTTTTGCGCCTTAGCCCTCGGGTTTTTATACGAAATTATGTTTTAGGTCCCTGGTTTCTTTCAAAAACACCCCTGGAAGCCTAAAACTCTCACTAGCAAGCCCCTAGAGCCCGTTTTAAGCATAGTTTCTTCGTTTTAACTCTGATTTGAGTGATTTTCCAGCTCACGTGTTCGTAGTGAAGCGTATAGTAATTCTAAAGCCTTGTTTTCACCTTTTGTTTATGGTTGGTGTACTGTTCTAATTAAATGCCTTGTTTGCAAGTATGTGTGGATGCTTGTGTGGTGATCGGTGTGAGTAGTTGACGAGCCGTTCGCGTTCGCCGATGATCCCATTCCCGAAGAGCAGGTGCAGCAGCAGTTCGCTGAGGAAGGCAAGTACAACACGGACAATCCTTGTTACCTATACACCATTTGATCATATGTTCATATGCATGTGTCTAATATTGCTATACATTAAAGTTCTTCCTAGTCTTTACCTTATTCCTTGTTTACCCAGGTTATATGCATTATGGTTAGTATTTGCTACGCGCTGCGAACAACATTTATTTAATTTTCAATATTGAAATACTGGTTCACTTCAATTATGATTAGAAGATGCTTTTTAGCAACATGGTTCGGGGAACTAGACCATGTGCTTCGTGCTTTGTTCTATTGTCTCTATAAGGTTTGGTCTAGGGAATTAGAGTATGTACTTCGTGCTTTGTTCTAATGTCTCTCCGTAAGGTCCGATTCTTAAAGCGGTAACCCAGGAACTTGTTCGTCGCTGTTGGAACTATAATGGCTCTGGTCTTGGATAACTAACTTGTACGTCTCTAGCTCGCCAGTGGTTACCGAAAGGTGTATGTGGGGAACATTCGTGAGAGTATAGTTTGATCCATCGAGGACGGATTTATCCGTTGGCTATGTCTCGTTAGGCAAAGTCCCGTGATGTAAGGGCCTGATGTACGGCAGCTTCACACGTTGCCATGATTGCGTTCTCGCTCTGGACACCATTGACCCCCTCACGTTGCGCCCTGAGCGTACGTCAATCTCGATGCCTTGGGTTATGCTGCCTATGTTGAACCAAAACCGCTACTGTGCTTGTTAGGGTGTTTTGGTGAAGTCCTCGTAGCATAAGTTCTTTTGGATTTATGTGACCAGCGGGTAAAGGGCGAAACCTCTGTAGAGTGTTGATCTATCATGATAGCCGTGCTCATGGTTACGAGCGGCCTGGATCCTTTTTTATTAGAAGTTGATGTTAGTGGTTGATGTTGGAATATTCGATAGTTATTTATACATTATTATTAATGGGTTGATACTTGGGTTTCTACTCACTTGTAGTAATTTGGATGATAATAAAATAAAACTACTAAAAATGCTAATGCAGTTTAACCGTGTCAAGCCTTTTGTTCTTGCATAACCCGTGTTATACCTTTTAAGTAAGATGGTTTACTTACACTTGCTTTTATTCAACAGAATCCCAGATGGGTAATAGATGGAGCATTGAATCATCAGTCGCTTGTCGAGTTTCCAGAGGATCTGCCGTACTTCTAGCTGTGTTCAACCAGTCGGTGTCCCTGTGGACTTGAGGCTCTACTAGTTGAGAGACGTTTAATAATACTAAGACTTTCACTGTGTTATTTTGTTTAAGACTATGTCTTGTGTTAAACTCTGATATAAACTATTTTATTTCGAGCATTGTGTTCTCTGTGATCCATATTTGTAATCTATATGTGTTCTGTGGACATCCTCGGCACACATATGGAGGCATTCGGATTTCTTGGAAATCTGGGTGTTACAAAGTTGGTATCAGAGCCGTGCTGACTGTAGGGTCACAGCCTAGATAGAACAGTCGATTAGTTTTTGCTTAATCCTTGCTCTGTTGCTATCTTCTACCTTGGAGTTGAGTTTCTATTGTAAAATGATGTTTTATCCTACCTCTGTCCATTGTGAAAAAGTTTCTAACTTTTGTTTACTCTTTCATCTTGTTTCCATAGATGGTTTGCACGAGGCAGACCCCCCGCAGGCCCACACGCTCGGAACTCCCGTACCGCTGTAACATCCCAGATGTTTAAGACATGAAAAATATACTAAAACCAAGGTTAAAAGGGCAGCTTGGTTGAAGCACACTTAAGTGGATAAAAAATTTGAAGTTGAAATTTCAAATAGGCCAATTTGACACCTAACTGAGATTTCAAAAATTTTGAACTGAACTTGAAACTCTTCAAAAATAAAAGTTGTTTGTCTTCACAAATAATGTCTAGTCACTGTTGGGAACTTTTCAAAATTTTGCAGTTAGGCCCCTCAAAAACTCTAAAAACCCCGCAGAACGCCTTTTCATTCATGGGTTGTTGGGGTTGAAATATTCAAAATTTCAGGTTCATCCCAAAAAGAAAGATGTGTCCCACATTTTAAACTCCAACTTTTGTGTTTGCACTTTTTGAAGTGTAGTTCAAGTTTTTGGAGAAATGCACGTTTGAACTGAGGAGCACCGCGGGCGCCCTGCCTGGCCGCTCGGCCACCTCTGCCCGAGGCCGGCAGTGGCCGCCACGTGGCCGGCGAGCGGTGGCGACCGGGACAGCTCGGCCAAAGCTGCGGCAGCTGCGTCTCTCCTCCCCGCGCACACGTCAACGTCCACGTCGGGTCGGCTCGCGCACTGTGCGACCTGTCTCGCCGCGGCGAGCGACCGCGCCATCATGGCGAGCCGGGCAGGGCCACTGGCAGCGGGCGAGCGCGACGAGCAGTGCTGCCCCGCGGGCGGGATTCCCTTACGCTACACGCCAGGGACCTCTGCGGAGGATCTCCACTCTTCCACGCCGTGATCCCCCTCGCCCAACCCCGTCGCGCGCTCAGTCCGAGCGTTGCAGGCCATCAATGGCGCTGCCGGCCGTCCATTTCACCCCGCGCACGCTCCCGAGGCCACTCGATGCTCCCTAACCCGCCCAGACACTCAGCTTCACACCTTCACTCAACCAGCTCTCGGCCTCTCTCGCCATCCTCGCGCTTGCGCACTTCGTCTTCAACCTCCAGCCGAGCTCGAGCTTCCTCACCGCGAACCCAAAATCCCCACGAACCGCTCCACGATTTCCCAATCCCCCGCACGTGAAGCTCACTCACTCACCTAGCTAGCCACTCGAACAATCCCCAACTTGAATCGAGCCGTATACACCGGGAAATCCGAGTTGCCCCCGCCGCTCGTACATTTCCGCCGTGAGCACCGCCTCTACGTCGAGCCCCATACCCCGGCCATCATCGTCTTCGCCAAACCCCACGACGAGCTCCGCCATCGACCTGTGAAGCTCTAACGCCTCTCCGCGCCTCGTTTCGACCACCGCCGCTGGCTATCGACCTCACCGGAGCAAGCCGCACTGCCGCTCACCGTCGACGAGCTGTGCCGCTTCACTTCCGGCCATGAGACCTATCCCAACCGACGCGCGGTGAGCCCCTCGTCGTTTTCCCCCACTTCCCCCGCACCGGTTCGCCGTTCCCTCGCCGGAGCGCGAACGCCGGCGAACCCAGGGACCTCATCGCGTTCCCCTTTTTAGTTCTAGGGTCCTCTGCATAAATTTCAGGGACTTGTTTGAAAGGTTTTAAAAGTTCTAGGGTCACCGGCGCCAAAAGATTCTTAAACCTAGATCTATTTTGCTCAGATCTTGTAAAATCCACTAAAAATCGTAGAAAAATCGGACAAATGCACAAAAATACTCCCTGGACTCGTGAGATTGTAAACTCCAATCTCCTTTTTGCATGTATAAACTTTTGAGGGATAGTTTTCGAATTAAAATTCAAACTGTAATATTAGAGTTTTGTGCACCATTTCAAATCCTGAACTCCTCTGTAGCCGAGCTTGGGATATGTTGCTTGTATAAACTGTAGGAGACTTGTGTCCAAAGGAGCCCTAAAAATATTGCATGAAACTCCAGTTATGAATTATTTCATGATTCCTGCTCTATTTCGGTTTCGCATTTACTAAAAATAATCCATGCAGCCAAAAATCACCCCCTTTAACCAGAAGTCTAGAAATATGTTGGCTCGTGATAGAAAAATGCTAAACTGAATTTAGACTCTGTTGGGGCATTAAATAAATAGATATTGGTTTTCGGATAGGAATTTGTGGAGGGCTGTCCAAGTGTTATTTTTAGTCATCACTCGGCCAGAGCCTTCCTTTTGCTCATGACTAGCTCTAGTACAGAAATCTTCTGATTTGGAAGTAGTTTTAATTTTATATGAATTAATCTTGTTTCTTTGAGCAGCAACTTGAACTATTTTTAATAAATTCTGTGTAGCTCGGTTTTAGTTAAATTTTGGACTGAGCCTAGCTCTTATACTCCAGTAGCTGTCATAAAGTTTGTGGATAAAAAGGATAAACAGAAAGATAGAAAGAAAAATGAGAAGGAACTAGAATATCTTAAAATTCGATAAAAAGAAATAGGACACTTTTGATAATTATATAAATAAAGCATGTGAAGTCTTAAAAATTCAGAACTGAAACACTTGCTTAGAAATAGAAGTTTGTATTGCTTTTATATGTGTACACAATCACCATCATAAAAACATAAAATCCGCCCACACATGCTATCTTACTTTTGGAGAAAAGAATAAATCTTTTATGTCTAGGTGAATATGGCCTTCAAGAGCCTGAACCTTTAGACTAAAAACCAGCAGCAACTCTTAAAAATTTATGCATCTCATGTAGAAGGCACTCTCGCTGACGGCACCTACAACCTCGTCCCCGCCAACAAAGAGGAGGCTCCCAAAGATGGTGCCGACGTGATCGTGATCGAACCAGAGACTGACCCCAGCGTAGCCCAAGAAGGCAAGCCCCAGAGCATAACCTAACTTTCAGATTGTGCAACTATGAATTAATTATGTTTGTGCATTTACGTTCAAGGAATTGCTCGAATACCCTAGTTGCATAATTCTAGTACCTATGTCTTGAAATACTAGTATGATAGGGTCGATAGAGCAATGCTTTAGGACCGTTACAAGTCGAGTGTTTCCTGTCACTCGCGAGATATAGGAGTTGCTTGTCTCTACTTATGTTGGAATCATAAGGATGAACGGGTGGGATGGTATGTGTAGATCTCCCGTCCGTGTATGATAATTGGTTTAAGGCCGAAACGTGTGGTTCTGTGTGTCAAGTTTTTGAACGTACCACGCACATGCCGACCTATGGGAATCGGTAAGCCCGGTACCAGATTGAAACAGCTAGGACCGATAGCCATCTCTCCTTGGAAATATTTTGTTTCCCTTGCCGTACACAAGTGGATATATGCGTGATGCCGTGAGTGAAGCGGTAAACCTTTATCCTAAGGGAATGGACCCAGCGCCGAATTGTAGATTGATGGGAAAGGTTAGGAAGTGCTTGTACCTTTTATAGCAAGCATTATCCGTGTGTGTTGGGTTTCCCCTGGCCAGGTAGCAAAATTCAGTTCGAATTGTCCACTTCTCGCGGTTAATGAGACTGCTTGACCGTTGTGCCGCATTGAGTAACAAGTGGAACTTTGAGGATGATGAACTTGTTGTATGTACTAAATTGTATTGCATCACTTGTATGTTTGGAAAGGATGCTAATCTAGAATGGTTAACACTATTAGAATTTTGATGCTAAAATCATGAAAGTAAGGATCCACTCTTAGTTGCTTTCTAGCAAACAAACCCCCCCCCCCCAGCCAAAAGCCTCTCATGTCTAGAAGTTGGTGAAGTAGTTTTCGCCCGACGGGTAAGCCTTGCTGAGTATTAGTATACTCAGCCTTGCTTGTGGCTTTTATTTTAGGTACTGTTTTGGAGGAGGCGGTGAATTCCGTTTCCTGGCCTAGCTAGGTTCCACCTGGCTGGCATGTCGAGTGGGTTCCGTCCTCTGCCGAGGATCAGGAGGAGTAGCACCATGGCTGGCTTCATTATGGTGTTACTATGTATCTTCGTTAGTTAATGTTTCCGCTGCAATGAACTCTAGTACTTTTATTTGAAATTCGAACTTGGTTTGTAATAATTCGTTGAGACTATTTATGTAAGTTGAATTTGTGGAATGTTGTAATTTCCGGAACTCACCTTCGTGTGGGCGCGTGTGTTGATTCGATCTTGAAAGTGCGTGGTTAATCGGGTATAATCCGACGGCGCTCCAACTTATTCCGGATTAAGTGCCTGGCTACTTGATTGTGGCCCGGGGGTACTTAACTTGGAATAATTTCGGAGTGGTCCGCCATAACCGTGTCGCAGAGTATCCGCTGAAGAAGCAAAACCCGGACACTTACAGGGATTGGGTGCAGAATCGCAAGCAAGAGGAGCTTCAGAGGCAACAGGCCGCAGAAGACCTACAACAGGAGCCTGAAGAGGAGGATCCCGAGGAGCGAGAGCCTGAGACTTCGGAGTCCGCAGCAGGAGAGCAAGAAGAGTAGATGGTGGCCACAACTGAGGACACCAAGGATGATGAAGAGATGGACACCGACACTGGAGACGCGTCCGATGATGATGAAGTGCCCCGGAGCCCTACACCTGTGCTATCGCCGCGCCATATAGCTCCACGCACGCCCCAATGGATCGTTTACAAGTTCGTCCGGGATGGAGGCGACCACTTCTACCACAATAGGCTTCTCCGAGTGCTTCGTACCTGCTACCGCTTCGGTCGTGTTGGAGTGGAGTACCACAGTGAGTGGTGGATGCACGTTCTCTACCGCAGCTTCTGGAGGACCTCAGTGCACGTGAGGATGACCGATGAGGTGGCGAGGGCTGCTCACAAGATATCGGTTCACTACGCTCTGTCTAACCGTGATACCTAGGAGGCAGGGATCGCTGATGCTGCACGCCAAGCCTACCACATCTAACGTCACAAGTGTTGCGCCAAGATCAAGGATGAGCCAGAGAAGTACCACCCCCGCCGCAAGAGTGGTGCCGCAGCTTGCACCATCACGTCTACCGCTAACGTTCAAGACCCCCAGCTTGCTTCTACAGTGGCGCTTGTGGCTACTCTCAACACAGAGTTTGATGTTGTGTCTGATGAGAATGCCAAGCTAAGGAGGAAGCTTATCGCCATGCAGGCGAAGAATGAGGAGCTGCAACACTAGTTGGGAGGACCCGCAGCCCAGAGTACCGTGGAGAGTCACCACAGCGTAGGAGGCCTCGGTACAACTCCCCTGCCGCCCACACCACCGTTGACCCCTAGATGCTTCTATGAAGTTGTAATAGGCATCAAGTAGTACGTTTTGAGTAAAAAAAAAAGAGTCGAGTCTTCGTGTGTCGAGTCGTGTGTGAACCATGTCTTTAAATGCTTGGATTATTTATTATTATGCTTATATGTGATTTGGATCTTTGTAATGACTGTGATGACCGTGGATGAAAGTCTGCAATCATCTAGTATTGAATTAAGGTATAAGGTATTTAATGAATAAATAGTTGGGTTCTTAACCTCTTTTGCACATCATCTATTATCTTTCCTGTCGCCTGAGTACCTTATCTTGTCAGTGGTTTGCTTCTGTTCTTGACACTGGTTCAGAGATGACTGTGAATGTGAATGTTGGGGTTTTGATCAGTGATTGTTTGATAAATGACAGATGGTTGGGACAAGAGGATCGTCGGGTGCTGGCAACCAGAACCAGAACCAGCCACCCACCATGGAGGATCTAGTCCGCATGCAAATGATGCACCAGTTGACTCAAGCCATAGCCTTGATGCAGCAAAATCTGCAGAACCCACCTGTCCAGCCGCCTCCCCAGCCCATCAGGGACAAGAGGGGAGCATTCTTGAAGGGGCGCCTGCCAAAGTTCTCTCGCGCCAAGGACCCGATGGAAGCTGAAGACTGGATCAAGGCAGTGGAGAGACAACTCGACATTGCTCAGTGTGATGATAGAGAGAAGGTGCGCTATGCCTCAAGACAGTTCGAAGGAGCCGCTCTAGACTGGTGGGAGGCGTACCAGTATGCGCAACCCAATCGCAACTAGATCACCTGGCAGCAGTTCAGTGATGACTTCCGTGCTCACCATGTGCCTGAGGGACGGATGATCCTGAAGAAGGAGTTCCTAGCACTGACGTAGGAAGGGATGAGTGTCACTGCCTACCGTGACAAGTTCCTTGAGCTAGCCCGCTATGCACCAGATGAGGTGTCGATAGACCGAAAGAGGCAGACTCGCTTCCGGGGTGGACTCCAGGATGCCTTGCAGTTGCAGATGATGTGCATCACCTTTGCAACCTTCGGCGAGTTGGTCGATGGTGCTCTGATGGTGGAGCACAAGCGCCGTGAGATAGAGGACAAGAAGAGGAGGATCATGAACCAGCAGTCTGGCCGCAATGTTAGCTCCCGCTACAACCCCCAACAGGTGAATCAGCCGCGCACTCAGGGACAGTCAAGCCTTCTGAACCGCGGCCAGAATCAGCAACGTCCCCAGTATCCACCACCACCACCACAGCAGCAGCAGCGCTACCAGAACGTGCAGCAGAACGCTCAGGCTTCCCGCACCACCCAGGCTAACACCATTCCTGTCGGCCCAAGGGTGTGCTACCACTATGGTGAACAGGGACACTATGCTAACTCTTGTCCCCGGAGGGTCCAGAACTCCACTGGTCAGAATAGCAACCAGAAGACATGACCACAACCAGCTTAGAATGGGAATCAGCAGCAGGCACAGGGAAACTGTGGCCAGCAGAACTACGCCAAGGGCAGGCTCAACCATGTGGGAGCAAAAACTACAGAAGGAGACACATATGTGGTAGTTTGTAAGTTTCCAGTCAACTCACAACCTGCTACCGTTTTGTTTGATTCTGGAGCTTTGCATGCTTTTATATCTGCTGATTTCGTGAAAAAGAACTTGATGCTTATGCGACCTATGGGGAATACCATGCTGGTTAACTCACAGGGGGGAGAACTTCGAGCAACATTACGTTGTCCTTATGTAGCAGTTAACATAAGGGGGGTAGACTTTGTAGTGCACCCTGTAGTCCTGAACTCTATCGGGATGGATCTGATCTTGGGAATGAGCTAGCTAGCAAAGTACGAGGCAGTCATATAGTGTTCCAAGCATGCAGTTTAGTTAGTGGCTCCATCAGGAGAGAAGATTGAGTATCAGGCAACCAAATCCTCAGAGTCCGATCAGGCCAATCACGCTGAAGGCACAGAACTGAAGGACATTCGGGTGGTGAATGAGTATCCAGATGTGTTCCCAGAAGAATTGCCAGGTATGCCCCCGGAACGTGAAGTTGAATTTGTTATTGAACTTATGCCTGACACAACACCCATAGCTAAAAGACCATACCGGATAGGGGTAAAAGAATTAAAGAAACTTAAAGCAGAATTGAGGGCCTTACTAGCTAAGGGGTATATTCGTCCTAGCTCTTCGTCTTTGGGAGCTCCAGTGTTGTTTGTTGATAAGAAAGACGGGACATAGAGGATGTGCGTAGACTACCGAGCCCTCAATGAGGTTACCATCAAGAACAAGTATCCACTGCCAAGGATCGATGATCTCTTTGACCAGTCGAGGGGAGCTTGTGTGTTCTCCAAGATCGATCTCCGATCGGGCTATCATCAAATGAGAATTCGGGTGACAGATATCCCCAAGACAGCTTTCACTACTCGGTATGGCTTGTATGAGTTCACAGTTATGTCTTTTGGGTTGACTAATGCACCGGCCTACTTCATGTACTTGATGAACAGTGTGTTCATGGATTATCTTGACAAGTTCGTCATGGTGTTCATTGATGATATTCTGGTCTTCTCCAAGAATGAGGACGAACACAAAGAACACTTGAGGTTAGTAATGCAGAGGCTCAGGGAGCACCAGTTGTATGTTAAGTTGAGCAAGTGTGAATTCTGGTTGAAGGAGGTATCATTCTTGGGGCATGTGTTGTCGAATGGAGGTGTAGCAGTTGATCCGAAGAAGGTCAGAGATGTGTTGAATTGGGTACCGCCGTAGAATGTCAGTGAGATCAGGAGTTTCCTCGGAATGGCAGGCTACTATCGGCGTTTTATTCTGGGATTCTCCAAGATTGCCAAGCCCTTGACATCAGTGCTAGATAAAAATGCTAAGTTCGTGTGGACACCGCAGTGCCAAGCTAGCTTTGAAGAGTTGAAGAAAAGGTTGACCACTACACCGGTATTGGTACTGCCAAATGTTACTAAGAACTTCTCAGTCTATTGTGATGCGTCTCGTCAAGGATTGGGATGTGTACTCATGCTGGAGGGCAGAGTTGTGGCATATGCATCCAGAGAGTTGAGGAGACATGAGCTGAATTACCCAACACATGATCTGGAACTGGCTGTTGTGGTTCACGCATTGAAGATCTAGAGGCATTATTTGATTGGGCACAAGTGTGATATCTATACAGATCACAAGAGCCTTAAGTATATGTTCACGCAATCCGAGTTGAACATGAGGCAACGTCGTTGGATGGAGAAAATCAATGATTTTGAGTTGGAGATCCATTACCATCCCGGGAAGGCTAACTTGGTGGCCGATGCTTTGAGTAGGAAGAGTTATGTGAATGTGCTGACAAGTTAGAATTTGTCGGAAGAGCTTAGATGGAAATTCGAACGCTTGAACTTGGGTATGGTAGCCAATGTGACTGAGCTAGAAGTGGAGCCAACTCTTGAACAGGAGATCCGAAAAAGGTCAATTGGAAGATGAGGAGATCAAGGAATTGATTAAGAAGGTTGGGACAGATAAAGCACCAGGATTCCGATTGGATGATCAAGGAACAGTGTGGTTTGGTAACAGGATAGTGGTGCCAGATCAGCAGCATATCAAGGATGTTATCTTACGGGAGGCACATGAGTCAGCATATTCCATTCACCCGGGAAGTACCAAGACGTACCTGGACCTCAAGGAAAGATTTTGGTGCTATGGTTTGAAGCGAGATGTTGCAGCACACGTAGCTCTCTGGGATGTATGCCAGAGAGTCAAGGCCGAACATCAGAGACCGGCAGGTTTGCTTTAGCCTATGAGAATACCAGAGTAGAAATGGGAAGAAGTGTGTATGGATTTTATAACAGGGCTGCCCCGCACATAGAGAGGTTATGACTCTATATGGGTGATCGTGGACCGATTGACGAAGGTGGCTCACTTTATTCCGGTGAAGACTACATATTCCGGTGCCAAACTAGCAGAGTTGTACAAGGAGCGGATTGTATGTTTGCATGGGGTACCGAAGAAGATAGTGTCAGACCGAGGCAGTCAGTTCACATCACACTTCTGGCGCAAGTTACAGACGGTCAGACCGAGAGGACAAATCAGATACTGGAGGATATGTTGAGGGCATGTGCATTACAGTATGCGAACAGTTGGGAGAAGAGTTTTTGTTATGCAGAGTTCTCGTACAACAACAGCTACCAACAGAGTCTCAAGATGTCACCGTTCGAGGCTTTGTATGGAAGGAAGTGCAGGGCACCGTTGTTCTGGAATCAGACTAGAGAAGATAAAGTATTTGGACCTGAGGTCTTGAAGCGGGCAGAAGAGCAAGTGCAGGTTATCAGGCAGAATCTGAGGGCAGCTCAGACACGGCAGAAAAGTTATGCAGATGTAAGGCGTCGAGATCTCAGCTTCAAAATTGGAGACTTCGTTTACCTCAAGGTGTCCCCAATGAGGGGTGTGAAAAGATTCAATGTCAAAGGCAAGTTAGAACCTCGATACATTGGACCTTTCAAGATTTTGGAACGGAGAGGTGAAGTGGATTACCAGCTAGAGTTACCAGAGAGATTGGCAGGAGTGTACGACGTGTTTCATGTGTCCCAGCTGAAAAAGTGTTTACGGGTGCCAGAGGAAAAGATTCCACTAGAGGAATTAAATGTGCAGGAGGACCTTATCTATGAGGAGTATCCGGTCAAGATCTTAGAGGAGTCAGAGAGGGTCACCAGGAATAAAGTGATACGTATGTGCAAGGTTCAATGGAATCGTCATACAGAGGATGAGGCAACTTGGGAAAGGGAGGATGGTTTCAAGGCAAAGTATCCACATCTCTTCCAATCCACTTCTGAATCTCGAAGACGAGATTCATCTTAAGGGGGGTAGGTTTGTAACACCCTAAAAATGCCCTATTTAAAATTTAGTAAATAATTGGCTTTTTATATTTGAATGCTCATAAATAATGTAGGAAAAATAAAATTTTTGAAAAATTAAAAGCAAATATACGGAATAGAAACATTATTGTTGCATTCATGCTGGAGCATTTTTTTTTATTGATGAATTCAAATTTGAATTTGAATTTGAATTCAAATGAGTGTTTGAATAAAAGAAAATCCTTTTCTTTTTCCTAGCAGGCCGACCCACCTTCTGGAATTGGTGAAAGCCAGAGTGGATGCCGGGATGAATGAGATGTTGTGCAAGGATTTTTCCTCTCAGGAAATATCAGATGCCTTGCTCCAGATGGGCCCCATCAAGGCACCTGGTCCGATGGTTTCCCAGCACGTTTCTTTCAGAGGCACTGGGAGGTCCTTCGGGATGATGTTGTTCGTGCAGTACACATGTTCTTTTCCGAGGGTGTGATGCCTCCCGGAATAAATGGCACAGCTATTGTCCTTATTACTAAAGGCAACAACCCGACTGAATTGAAAGATTTCTATCCAATTAGACTGTGCAATGTCATCTATAAAGTTATGTCCAAATGCATGGTTAATAGATTGAGGCCGCTATTTGGTGATTTGGTGTCGAAGGAACAAAGTGCGTTTGTCCTAGGGAGAATGATAACAGATAATGCATTGATAGCTTTTGAATGTATTCATGCTATTCAGAGGGGCTCTGGTGATCAAGAGGAGTTTTGCGCGTACAAATTGGATCTTTCTAAGCCTTACGACCGCGTGGATTGGGGTTTTTTTACAAAGTCTATTGTTGAAGCTGGGCTTTCAAAGTCGATGGGTGCAGTGAGTCATGGCGTGTGTGACTACTGTTCGCTACTCAATTCACTTCAATAGGATGCCACTGGCTCCCTTTTCCCTGTCGCGAGATCTACGTCTAGGTGATCCATCGTCGCCCTATCTCTTTCTTTTGGTTGCTGATGGTCTATTGTTTTGCTAGATCACTACAAACAGGAAGGCCTAGTGGAGGGTCTCAAGGTGTGCCGGCGTGCCCTGAGTATATCCCACCTTGTTTGCGGATGACAGTTTACTTTGTTTCCGTGCTACAGAGGACCAAGCACAACGAGTGAAGGATCTGATAGCCATTTTTGAAAAGAGCACTGGCCAACTCCTTAGCCCGAGTAAGTGTTCTCTCCTTGTCAGGGAAGGCCGAGAGCCTGTTGAAACTGATCGCGTGCGTACTATTCTTGGAGTGGAAAGAGTTACTTGAAGAAAAATACCTAGGGCTCCCCACGCCAAGTGGCAGGATGAAAAAAGAATTTTTCCAACCCCTAAAGGAGAGATTTCTTAATTGAATGGTGGCTTGGAAGGAGAAGGACCTCTCTGCTGCAGTGAAGGAGCTGTTGATTCAATCGGTAGCCCAAGCGCTGCCAAACTATATTATGAGTATCTTCAAGTTGACAGGAGGCCTTTGTGAGAGCTTGATGAGAAGGATCCGGGGTTACTGGTGGGGGTCTGAGAAAGGCAGAAGGAAAGTGCAGTGGGTTCCCTAGTCCACCATGACCAAGTCCAAGGGAGAAGGTGGCATGGGATTCAAGGATTTAAAACTATTCAATCAGGTCTTGTTGGACAAACAAGCCTGGCGACTTTTGATGTTTCGTGATAGTCTATGTGCTCAGGTCTTAAAAGCCAAGTATTATCTTGGTGGTAATTTGTTGGATATGGTTCCCTTTGGTACTACTTCTCAGACTTGGAGAGTATTGAGTACGGGTTGGAGCTGTTGAAGAAGGGAATTGTCTGGCGGGTGGGTGATGGCTCATCATTGAGGATTTGGGGAGATAATTTGATTCCCCGAGCTTTCAGCATGAGACCGATCGGAAGTAGAAGAACATGTAGATTGAGAAGGGTACAACATCCCATTGATTAGAAAGCAAGGGCTTGGGATGAAACAACAGTGAGATGTTTCTTCTTTCCATGTGATGTAGATGAGATTCTGAAAATCAAACTCCCAGCAAAGCGATGTGCAGATTGGGTTGCCTGGAATTTTGAAAACTCTGGGGTATTCTTGGTGAGAAGTGCCTATCGGCTGGCTCGGCAACTAGAACATGGTGGTGAAAATACTTGGTCTAGCGCTAGATCAGATGGGGTTAGGAGCTCATGGAAGATTTTATGGTCTGTGAAAGTTCCATCCAAAGTGCGCACCTTTGCGTGGAAGGAAGGTGGCAAGGAACGGATTGCCAACCAGAGCGAACAAGCATCGTCGGCACCTGGTGGAGCAAGTGGAGTGTGAACTTTGTGGCTTCAGGCAGGAAGATGTTTTCCATGCGGTGGTCGGGTGCCCTCACGCAAAGGCCCTGGTGAGCAGTGGCCGTTGCCAAGCAAAGTAGACATAGTTTATACGGGCCCTGATTGGTTGTTACTCCTTCTGGAGAAGTATGATGACCTGACACATGTTACACTCCTATTGGTGTTATGGAGATGCTGGAGTGTAAGGAATGGGGTGTTAATGGCGGGTGAGAAGATCTCAATTGCTGGTTCTGTTAGCTTTCTCACCGGGTACATCTCCTCCCTGCTCCAAATCCGACAACAGGAGCCTTCAGATGTGCGAGGAAAGCAGAAGCTATGCAGCGCTATGAATAAATGCAGGGAGTTCAAGGTTTCAAAACCAGCCAAGAGGTGATCACCACCGACGGGATTGGCGTTGAAGATAAATGTGAATGGAGCATTTCTGGCTGAGTCAGGGCATGCAGCGATAGGTGTGGCGATCAGAGACAAGGATGGACAACCACTGTTGATGGCATGTCGAAGGGTGTTCCATTGCCAGGATGCAGAAGAGGCAGAGGCTTTGGCATGTCTGGAGGGTGTCAGGATGGTGGCACGGTGGCCCGATCAGGACTTTGTTCTTGAAGCTGGCAACGCCTTGGTGGTCGAAAAGCTGAAGATTAGAGGGATAGATAGGTCAATTGTGGCACCTGTTATCCATGACACGCAACATGAGGGGGAGCTGCTTAGGAGTTTGGTAGTTGCCAATATCGGGAGGGAGCAAAATAAAGTTGCCCATGAACTCGCTCATTTAGCCTTATGTTCAAGTGTGAGTCGAGTGTGGTTTGGTGACTTTCCAGAGTGTGTTGTCACCCAAGCTTGTAAAGACATTTTCATTAACTAAATAATGCTCCCTTTTGCGCAAAAATAAAATAGGAGAAGCTGGTTCTATAAGTGAATTGAAAGTGTGTTTATGAAATTTTCATTATCTTTCAATGGAACCGTTTTTTCTTGGTTTAGCTCATTAGCTCCTGATTCTATTAGCTCATGGGAGCACCTAGAACAAAAATTTCATGATAATTTCTTTTGTCGAAATAATGAGCTCAAATTCTCTGATCTTACATCAGTTAAGCAATCAGGTGATGAATCTGTTAACGATTATATTAAAAGATTCCATGATACGAAAAACCGATGTTTTGGTGTGATTATTGCAGAAAAATATTTAACAGATCTAGCCCGTAATGGTTTGCATTCTCACATTAAAGAAACGCTAGATGGTCATGATTTCTTTAATGTGAATAAGGTGCAAGCTTTGGTTGTAGAAAGCTAAAGTAGAGATTCATTAGAAAGCCATAAGCATCATCGTTCTATTGTCCTTATGTTAGATTATGATTCTTCAGACGAGGAGAGTAATGATGTTTATACCGCTGAATTTGCATGGTCATCCAAAGGTAAGCCTAGTACTTGCGTTTCTCTAAAGCCGATCTGCAAGAAGCGGCAAGAAGAGGTGAAATTCACTTTTGATGTGGCCAAGTGCGATAGGATTTTTGATGAGTTGCTGAGAATTGGAACAATTAAATTATCTCATACTATACCGCCACTTGAAGAATTGAACAAACATGCTTATTGTAAGTTTCAAAATTCTTATTCTCATGCAACTAATGATTGCAATGTGTTTCGTAGGCAAATTCAAATCAGCCCTTAATGAAGAACGATTGGTTTTTCATGATATGCAGGTTGATCATAATCCTTTTCCTGTAAATGCCTTCATGAACACAATTGAATTGACAAACCCAAAAATGCTCATGCGGCCGGATCAAACCGAAAAAGCCAAGGGAAAGAATATCATCGTGGGAGAGGAAAGGCCTGAGAAGAAAGTGCCACTGAAGGAGACCCCTCAAGTTGCAGCAAAAGCTTCACCGCTCGGGGGGGGGGGCAGGCAAGAGGAAGGAGACCGGTGTTTCAAAAACTGGTATGACCGGTTTTAAAACCAGTACCACCGGTTTATCCAGGGACAACAGGGCAGATTTCAGAAACAACGTCAAGCCAACCTTTGAGGAACTCTTGGCCAAATACAAGGGCAGAGGAGCTAACCAGGGACAAGGAAGTTGGCCAGATAAAGGTAAAAGGTCGAATTTTTCACCTAAACATAAGGAGCAACCAATCTTTTACGAGCCTCAAGTTAATTATGTTCATACACCTTATTCATAGTTTGGACCGACCACACCTTGGTCTTGGTCATATCCTTGCTATTATTCACCTTTGGATTATGGTAGTTCATATATGTGTCCTTATAATGTCTTACTAAGAAGGTATGGAGGCCAAAGCAAGTTGTTCTTTGAGCGAGCACAACTCTTATGGCCAATAATGTGTTATCACCCTCAGAAAAAATATATGTGGCTGATGCATTGTTTATCATCGTCTTCAGGAAATTTTGGTCTAAGAGTATGTTTTTTGGTGTGCAAGCTATACCAAAAAACAGGGGGCATGTGTTGACGACTAAAATTGGCACGGTTGGCCGAAATAGTCCTAACCTGTTTCCCAAACCGGTCCGGACGGTTTTGGTAAGTTCCTCAAAATGCAGATTGTGCTCCACCATTGCGTAACTCTCGCCGAAACGATGAAAATGCATATATGGAAAGTCAAATTCGGAGTTCGGGTGAAGGAGTTAGGGCTTCAGGGAGAACTGCACCCGACAAGACAGGCTAGGCCGGTTTCGAGTACCAGCTAGGCTGGTTTCGCCCAAGCGGAACTATGTTAGGACTTAGGAATTGTACTTTGACGAGATTTTATTAGAGTCTCGATCCCTTAAGGGGCAAGACCTTCCCTCTCTATAAATATAAATGGCCACGACGGATCGAAGGTATCCAATCGATTAAAAAACATATCTTCTGTCTTTTTACTTTGTCTCCAAATAAACCCTCCCTTTTCCGATCTCATATTCTTGTTCTTCCTTCGTCTCGATGGCGATTGAAGGCGTTCTAGGTGGCCGGCCAACCCTAGAACAACCCAAGGTGCACCTGTCACTTCCGGGTGAGTGTTCGTTGGTTTTCACTGCGACGGAACAGGCCTGGCCGGTTCTGAGCGACGATGCTGCAACATGCGCCCCCGCTCGCTGCACGTGCTTGTGCTCTCGTGTGTTGGTCCTAGATTTGCATCAACAATAGGTAACCACTCAATGGAGCTAAAAATTTATTAACTAAGGATCAAGATTTAGTAAAACATTTTGCAAAAGAGTCAAGTCACCCAAACCCACATAAAGGCTAATCATATTCCTTGAGAGTATTTTATTTGGTAAGTTGGGTAAGTCTTGCTGAGTACCTTCGTACTCAGGGTATCTCCCTTGTTGTTTTTCAGAAGCAGCTCCAGAAGTCGTCGAGAAGAAGGTCCCAAAGACCTAGATCATCATGGTCCTGGTGATTCTAGGGTTGAGCCAAAGATTGTAGATATTTGTGTAATAGAACTACCTAGACTGGTTTGTATTTAAACTCTTGTTAATGGTTTGACTTTGCATTATGTAAGAATCTTGGTACGTTATGTAAAAATGGTAATGCTCGTTGTATTCTCCTTACCGAAAACGATCCTGTCGAATGGTGAAGATAAGAGTTAATGTGGTTTATTGAGGAGTCCTTGGGACACTCGACAGGGCACCAGTTTAAACTTTTTGAAGTGCGTTCAATGTCCGTAAAAGAATGTTATGGTGCACTTGAGCCAGTTTAAATTGGGCGGTTCTGCCACAAATTCTCAACGCAGCCAGTTGGAAACCCCCCGTCGCATCCGTTTGACAACCGTTTGATTTGTAGCGGCTATGTTGCTATAGGCAACGCAGCCGGTTGGAACCGGCTGTGATGTGCTCCATGAAAGCCAGCTCGTAACAGTTTTTGTAGCTCGAAAAATTGCAAAACAATATTTTTTGGTGGCTAGAGGGACCCCACCAGCCAGTCAGCCAGCCAGTCATCCGTCACAAGCCGCGTAAAATTGGCGCGCTACACTATGAGCAGGATTCGTACCGGTGACGTCCCCCTGGTGCAAAGCCTACTCTACCACTACACTACACTCTAACATGTGTCTATATGCTGTTATGATTCCCCACATATTACCCCAATCAAGAGTTAATTGCTTATTTGAGGATCTAACCAAATTTGAATGAAGCAGTTATCAACTACAAAGTTTCATAACCTTTTAAACTCTACAACTTTTATTTTGGAAGTTTATCCATCCGAGGTCATTTATGAAATGTGAATTTCAAATTTGGAAAATTTTTAACATACTTTTCGTTGACAAAATTATCTGAAATGAAAAAGTTATCAACTAAGAGTTTGATAACTTTTTAAAATCTACAACTTTCATGTTAGTCGTTTCTCCATCCAAGATCGTTTGCAAAATCTCAAAATTCAGGTTTGATAAATTCAGAAATAGCAACGCAAACAGTTCGTGGCTACAACGCTGCATTGCTACCTCAACAGATCCGGTTCATGGCTGGAACCGACTGTGTTGCTCCGGGAACCCATCATGCCGGTTGGAGCCACGAACCGGCTGTGATGAGTTCCATCACATCCGGTTCCCTTTCCAACCGGCTGTGATGACCCTTCAGAGCCGGTTTGCTCAAAACCGGCTGTAAAGAGACGTTTCATTTGACCCCATCTATAGTAGTGATACCCACACTTCCTCTAGTCGTCACTTTATCTATCCAAGCACATACTTCCTCCATCCTAAAATGGATGTGATTCTCGCTTCCCGAGAAAAAACAACCTTTTCCAACATTGACCACTTATATATAATATAATATTAATATTTATAATACATAATTAGTATCATTAGATAGATCTTTAAATCTAGTTTTTTAACAAATTTATTTGGAGATATAAATGTTACACATATTTTCATTAAATTAGGTCAAAATTGAGAAAGTAACACGTGTACGCATCCCATAACGACCTTCTTTGTGGGACGGAGGGAGTAATTGAGAAGAAAAGCCCTCCATTTTCAGCACTTTGGAGAAATGGCCACTTCACTTTATCATATGATTTTTTTAAAAAATCCAATTTAAAGAATGACTCTACTCTTTTTATTTCTATGCATCTCACAAATAGTTTCATGAAGAACAACTACACCTTTTAAAATATATCTTAATCCCACCTCCCGGTTATTTATTTTTGCCACGGAATTAAATAGGGTCGGAGGGGTTCATTTGGGTTCAATTTTTTTAGTGTGGAAACAATCCCTGCCGACCTAGTCCTGACCACCATCGATTACGCCATCGCGGTTTCGGGACGTGAGCAAAAGATTCAGTTACTAACCATTTGATGTGATGACGAGAGGGCCGATCTCCTGCTATCTCATGCAACTCCTGGAACGAACTTGTGGACGAGCTAGCAGGCACTTGTTTCATGACCTGCATATCTTGAGCGATGCTTGATCTGACGCAAACTGCACACGAGGTTCTCTCGGAGAACTCAACTTGTCCATTGGTCCAAACCGTGCAGGCACGAAAGATCACCAGGGCAAAAAGTAAATAATTAGAGGGGAAAGAAAAGGAAAACGCCCTGTTTCTGAGAACAGAGGTTTGATGGTTCTGTTGCATCGTCAACTAAGCTGCTACCGTCCAGCCATTACACAGCGATGCAGATGCCACACCAGTACTGCAACCGCATGAACTAAGCATGCATTTGCGTGGCATTGCATGCAGCTGGAGTACTCCATCTCATAAACGGGCCGCTAATGTTGTTCCGATCCCGCTTGGAAAGCTATGGCCCGGAATAAATTCCATTAACGAACATCACTTTCCCCTGATGATACCATCTAGCATGGCTAACGATCTGACTGGTCCTAAGAAGTCTTGGAATATGGGAAGGCTAAGATTGATAGAGACTGGCAGCTGCCATCGACTGCAATAAAAGAAACATGGTAGTTAATAATGATAGGCGAAAAAGAGGTAAGAGTCACCGTCTCTAATAAAATGCCCTTTGCAGCTGTTCTAGGTTTGTAAAGAATAATTATTCTTTAGTTTCAAATACAGAAGTCATTTAAGCATTGGGTCATGTGGCCCTTAGTGAATATGAAACTTGTTCTTTATTACTAAGTAGACCTGATTATTCATAGGGACAAGTCAAGAAAAATACTTGTCATTTTCTTTTGGTTCGGACCCAACCCGATCCAAAATGGGTTCAGGACACGACAGGTAAAACCTCATTTATTTTTGGTTTGGGTTTTATGCCAGATTAAAATTTGTAGCCCGCGCCCACCTAACCAGTAGATTGGGTCGGGTTAGATATTTTTTCTACTGGGTTCGCTCTAATTACTAGGTTCCTTCGTATGTGTTCTCCGAGGCAATAAAAAACGAATCAACTGCATTTGAGTATCAAAAGGCATACTAGTTTGATATCACCACATGCTACAATCTTTGTCATCTTATAAACATTTCTTTTGAGCCACATTATTGACTTTACATAGCATTCTCAAAATATGCATCTAATGACAAAGAGCATGTTTTCCAACATCTTTAGCATCACTACAAATTTGGAGCTTTAGCATCATCTTTACAATCCATCATGTATTTTGTGTAGGAATTTAGATTGTTTACTGTATCATGTATAATAAAAGTTAATTATTTTTTGTAAAAAGATGTTACTCTTCAGAGCTGAAAACAAGGCACCATATATTTAAAAAAATTGCTAGAGACCAAGTATATTTTTATAAAGATTTTTTATTTCAAATATAGAACAGCAATGATGCTGGGTTCCAGAAAAAATAGTTTCTATTATTTATAGCATATACTCAAAATGTTTAATATATTTTAGTGTAGGAAAAAGTTTGTTTTTCATCCTTCAAGTATTTCGAAAGTGTAACTTTCGTCCCTAATGTCTTAAGTGCTGCAAATCTATCATTTAACTAATAAAACCGATGTAATATTCGTCCCCTCCCGGGTTCAACAACGATTTATGCCACGTACTCATATGCAAAGCACATGCTAACTCTAGAACATAAGCATCTGCTACCCATCTATACCAAATGCACCCACGACGAATAACATATCAATTAAATTTAGTATGTCTTCAGTATTTTTTTCCTTCCTAAATACAAGACTAATTAAGTTTGTATTCTGCCGTCAATTGTGCAATCATCTCAAGAAAATTGTGCTGCTACAAGGCAGAGGAAGAAAAGTGAGAGCACCCAACTCTCGAAGGGACATTGCTCGTCTTCCAACATGCACGCTGCTAATCGCTCCAATGCAGTAAAGAAGCATATGATGTGGCGACTAGTCATATGAGTACGTGGGATAAACCGTTTTTAAACCAGGAGGGGATGAATATGCACCGGTTATATATGTTAGTTAAAGGATTGATTTGTACTACTTAAAATATTAGGGATGGAAGTCACACTTTCGTCATACTTAAAGGATGAAAAACACACCTTTTCCTTAAGTGTAACACTACAGTTGTTAATCACTGTTTTAATGTCAATCCCTACGGCGATGGATTGAGGTTACTAAATGTGACTACGGTGATAATGATGTGTCTAAAAATAAAAAAACATTGATTATGGATTAAAATTGAATGTAGAAGTTTGTCCAAATATAAAAGTTGGAGTTTTGAATGTGCTTGACACATGATGGACGCAAACCTAGGGTGAATTTTGGATGGAAAACATGGTCAAAGTGGAATAAACAACTTAAAGTTAGCATTTCATTATTATTTTTCCTAGTGACGGATATATGATCAAGAGGCCTCGTTTATGAGCTTGAATATTAAAATTTCCCTATACAATTGTGTCCATAAAAATGTCATTGTTGAGACCATTTTTTTGACACGTGTTAAGGCTGGCGGGAAAGGGTCAAAATTGGTTTGACCAGGCATAGAGGGGAGCTGAGCCAGGCGCTAGCCGATAGACACTGGTGGTGATCAGCCGATGGCGTTGTAACGAGTCCGAGCTAAAATATGGGATGACAAGATTTTTTTTTTTGCGAATCACAGTACAGACGCAGACGCTTACACACACGCACGCACACTTGCCTCTACAAACATACGCACGCAACTCTACCCCTATGAGCACCTTCGAAAGACTGTGCCGGCAAATCCTCCAAATTGACGAAGTCACCACAGGCGTCTCGCTATCGACGGGCATGTCGCCTACTACTAAAAGAATAGCGCCGGTTAAATCCTGGAATAAATCCAGGAAAATACGAGCACCAGTGGAAAGTCGAGGACTCTGAACCCTGGTGGGCTTGTTCCACCACGAGAAACCTTACCAGCTAAGCTAGAGGGATGACAAGAATTAGAGAGGAGGAACTTATGTCAAAGCCTGAAGGCCGATTTGGGAAGAGAACGGTTGATGAGAGCATGGCCAATGAAGAATCAAATGTCCACGAAGGCTAGATTTATATAGATATTGTTCCTAGAGTCATGACTCGTTTGAGTCTTATTTTTAGAAAGTTATTTTCTTTATCCTCAAGGAATATATTTGTCGTGATCATTTAGGAGTCATAGGTTCTATGTTATAAATATGACCCCTACAAGTTTGTGAAAACTATACACACCAACAATAAACTGTGTACATCATAAATTTGGGAGTTGGTCGATGGAAATCCCTCGTCATCAACAATGACGCATGTGGTGTGCGTGGCGTGCCAGCGACCTTTCAGCTAACGAGGTATGCGATGGCGTCGTATATGTCAATTAACAGAATCAGGTTGCTTGGCCGATACGACGTGACACCATGAGTTTCTCATCTTATTGCCCCGAGATCCATCAGCCTACAAAGCTCAGACTAAAACTACTACTAATCTTTCTAGGTGAAACGACAGCGATGCACTCAGAGGTTACAATCTAGAAATCCTGGTAGCAATAAATTAATCAAAAGTTCACGAGCCGATAGTCCTATCCATACTGAAACTGGATCTCAACAGCACGGTAACTGTGACATCTCTGATGTCAAACAATTAAAAATACACTTAAAACCAATGCAAAAGGGAAACTATGGGTTGAAACTCAAAAATCCTTCAAAAAAAAAATTCAAATTTAAATTCAAAAACAAGGGTTGTTTGACACCCAACTGAAAACTCGAGATTTTTGTACTAAACTTGAAAATCTCCAAAAATAAAAGTTGTTTTTCATCACAAATAAACCCTAGTCCCTGTTTGGAACTTTTGAAAATTTTGCAGTTTAGTCCCTCAAAAACACGAAATACAGTTCTGGGCACCTTTTTGTATTTGGGTTGTTTGAGCTCGAAAAATTTGAAATTTAAGGTTCACCCCAAAAAGAAAGATGTGTCCCATCTCTCAAACTCCAACTTTTATTTTCACACTTTTTCAAGTTCAGTTAAAATTTTTGGAGAAAATTTGAATTGGAAAACGGAGCTCCACGGGCGCCAACAGTGCCCCTGGCGCGCCCCTGCGCTGGCCAGAGCTCGGCCGCCACGTGGCCGGCGAGCGGCGCAGGCGGCGCCGAGCTGGCCGAGCCGCGGCGGACACTGGCGCTTGTCGTCTTGCACTTGTCCAGCCCCTCCCGAGCCATCACGTCGCCGCCGTCGAGTCGCCTCGCCTCGCGCCGCGGAACGCCATCATGCCGGTCGCGCGCCGCCATGGCCGCACGCACGCTCGCGCCGCGCTGCGCGCCCTGCAGGCCGCGATTCCGTCCCGCTACGCTCCAACACACCCTGTAGACGATCCTACAGCAGCACGCAAGGATCTCCCTCGCCAACCGAGCCACTCGCGCTCTGTCCAAGCTCCCAGCGCATCAATGGCGTGTCGCGTCGGCCATTACTCCGCGCGCACGCTCCCGAGGCCGCACGACCCCGCTCTAGCGTGCCCAAGCCTCCCACCGAGCCATTCGCACACTCCACTCACTCGCTCACTTAGCCATTTTCACTTCCCCGCGCTCGCTCCGTCGTCTTCTTCCTCGCGCCGCACGGACCGAGCCGAGCTTCGCCGAGAAATTCTCCTTCCACTCTCCACCTTTCCCAAATTCATCGCGCACGAAGCTAGACCTCTACCCTAGCTCCATTTCCCCCCACTCCTCCCGAGCTATTGTCGCTTCTCCGGCGAGAAATCAAGATTTCCCCCAAATCGTGATTTTCGGCCGCCGGAGCACCCTCACGTCGAGACCCCACTCCGAGCCGTCCTCGAGGTCAACCGAGCACGCCATTAGCTTCCTCGAGCTCCACTGGTGCTCTAGGACCCTTCAAACCCCGACGAACGCCTCCGACCTCACCGGCGTAGCAGTCGCGGCGGCCGCACCGCCACCGCTCGTCGCCGGCGAAACCCCGAGCTTCCCCGGCCTCCCAACCGTCACCAACCGACTCGTGGTGAGCCCCTGGATCTTTTCCCCCACTTGCCCGACCCTAGCTCGCCGCCGTTTGGCCGGCGCAACTCCGGCGAGAGCCGAGGGCATAAGTTCATCGTCTTCGTTTTTCTAGGGTCCTCCGTGCAAAAGTCAGGGACTAGTTTGAAAGGTTTTGAAAGTTCTAGGGTTCCCGGCGTAAAAAGATTCTTAAACCTAGATCTAATTTTCCCGAATCTTGTAAAATCCGTTAAAAATCGTACAAAAATCAGAAAAATGCACAAAAATACTCCCTGGACTCGTGAGTTTGTAAACTCCAATCTCCTTTAGGCATGTGTATACTTTTGATGAACCGTTTTTGAATTAAAATTCTAACTGTAGAAATTGAAACTTGTGCACCATTTCAAATCCAGAGCTCCGCTAGGGTTGATCTTTGGATATGTTGTTTGTAGTGACTTTGGACAGCTTGTGTCCAAGGGGGACCTAAAAATATGCTGTGTAGCTTTAGTTATGAATTAAAATGTGTTTCCTGTCTTTTTCCACCATTTTGCTCCAGAGGACTAATAACTTGTTAGCACACTGTTAAAAATGAAAAACTTAATTTTTGCTCTGTTTAGACTAGCAAATAAATAAATATGTGCTTTTGGATAGAAATTTATTAAGGACTGTCCAAGGGTTATTTTGAGCCACCACTTGGCCAGAGCCCTCCTCATGTTTATGACTAGCTTTGGTAGGAAAATCTCCTGAATTGGTGGAATTTTCGATTTTATATGAATTTATTTCATTTCTGCAGACAGCTGATTGATATATTTTTTAATAAATTATGTTTAGCTCAGATTTAGCTAAATTTTGGAGTGAGCTTAGCTCTTATACTCCAGTAGCTGTCATAAAGTTTATAGATAAAAATGATGAACAGAAATGGAGAAACAAAAATGAGAAGTAATCTAGGTGGAAATTGATTTATATAAAAGAATAATCCTATTTGTTAATTAGCTAGAATAAAATAAAGGGAATCTGAAATTCCAGAACAACACCTTAAATTGTGAGTAATAAATAAGAATTCTTTTATATATGTACACAATCACCATCGAAGTCAAATAAAAATTTTCCACACCTCAACTCTGTGTTTTGTGAAGGAAATAGTAATACTTAAGCATGTCTAGGTGAATATGGCCTTCAAGGCCTTAATCTTAGAATCATTAGGCAGCCACCTTAAGATATGCATCTCATGTAGAAGGCGCTATTCCGGACGGCGACTACCACCTCATCCCCGCTGACGAGGAAGGAATCCCGGAGGAAGGTGCCGGCGAAGGATCGACCAACCCGGAGGCTAACCCCCAGCTTGAGCAAGAAGGCAAGCCCCGGAGCATGACGTGACTTTTAAAATTATGCATCTATGAATTCCCTATACTTGTGCATTTACGTTTCAAGGAGTTGATTGAATACCTTAGCTGTACTTTTCCTAATACCTATGACTTGCAGCACTAGTATGAAAGGATCGATAGGGCATTGCTTTAGGTCCGTTACAAGTCGAGTGATTTCCTGTCACTCGCGAGACATAGGAGTTGCTTGTCTTTACTTATGTTGGAATCATAAGGATGACGGGCGGGGTGATAGATGTAGATCTCCCGTCCGTGTATGACAATTGATTAAGGTCGAAATGTGTGGTTGAGTGTGTCAAGTTTTTGAACGTACCACATGCATGCCGATATATGGGAGTCGGTAAGCCCGGTACCAGATTGAAGCAGCTAGGGCCGATAGCCATCTCTCCTTGGAAACTTTGTTTTCCCCTGCCGTACACTTGTGGATATATGCGTGAGACTGTGAGTGAAGCAGTAAACCTTTATCCTAAGGAAATGGACCCGGTTCTGAATTGTGGATCGATGGGAAAGGTTGGGAAATGCTTGTACCTTTTATAACAAGCAGAGTATCCGTGTGTGTTGGGTTTCCCCTAGCCAGGTAGCAAAAATTCGGTTCGAACTATCCGCTTCTCGCGGTTAATGAGACTGCTTGACCGCCTTGCTACATTGAGTAACAAGTGGAATTATGAGATTTATGAACTTGTTGTATGAATTAAATTGTATTGTACCACTTGTATGCTTAGGAAGGATGCTAATCTAGAATGGTTAAATCTACTAGAATGTGATGCTAAAACTTGAAAGCAAGGACCTACTCTTAGTTGCTTTTTGGCAAACAAACCCACCAGCCAAAAGCCTCTCATTGTCTAGATGTCGGTGATGTAGTTTTCACCCAACGGGTAAGCCTTGCTGAGTATTAGTATACTCAGCCTTGCTTGTGGCATTGATTTACAGGTACCATGTTGGATGGGGCCGTCGATGCTTTGACTTGGCCTACCCAGGTTCCCCCTGGATGGCACATCGAATGGGTTCCGTCCTCTGCTGAGGAACGGGAGGAGTAGCACCGTGGCAGGCTTCAGCATGGTGTTATTGTATCGTCGTTAGATTATCTTCCGCTGCAATGAACCTTTTTAATTCCGCTGCAATGAACTTTTATTTCCGCTGCAAGACTTCACCTTCGTGTGGGCGTGCTGTTGTTCCGATCGAGAAAAGAACGTGGTTAATCGGGTTTAATCCGACGGCGCTCCAGCTTATTCCGGATTAAGTGCCTGACTACTCGGTTAGTGGTCCTGGGGTACTTAACTTGGAATAATTTCGGAGTGGTCCGCCACAGCTGGCATCAGAGCCGAAGCAGCGCACCGGAGAGAGCAACAAACCTTTAATAAACATTTTTGAATAAAACTTGCCAACTCGTACTTCCGCCGCGCCTCGCAAAGGAAGGTTATTATTAGGACCGCTAAGGATGTTACCTAGAGCGTGAAGCCTATGTGGGTTAAGGGATCACGATATGATAGGTTGCAAATAGTATATTATACTGACTTCCAGCATATTTCATTCTGTCATTTACTTTACGCAATGGTGGGCGCAAGGTACGGCGATTGTTGTAACGTACCACGGCACTATATGAAAATATAGTGGCGGCACATAGTCAATACGCCATCACGTCGTATGAAACTAGAATAGCATGGTGGGCGCAAGGTACGGCGATTGCTGCAGCGTACCACGGCATCATATGCAAATATGATGGCGGCACAAAGTCAATACGCTATCTCATGAGCGTATGAAACTGTCAATATGTTGCTTTGGTGACATATGAACATTGCCCGTTCAATGTTAAACGTTCGGGTGCCACCTCTATAGTGGGTGGTAATGAATGGAGACGCTTTCGTGAGTGCTGGCACGAAAGGTTGATTATACATGCTCTGGAATGAAATTTTCTGCAGGTACACTAACCGCGAATCCGTATGTTGAAACGGTTAGAAAAGTTCGGCTAGATAATATAGGGAGAGACGGATATTGCCTAGCCACCTGCACTAACATCGTATGCCAAAAGTTATTAGCATGTGTGTGGTGAGAACGAACAGGCCGCTCATGCATTGCATCTCACTGAATTAACATGGACTTTTAATAAGTGACCAAATCGAACCGCCGTCGAAATTGAAATCACAACCCAAAAATCCTGCTGAGACCAGTCTGTTTGCAGCTTTAATTCAAAACTGAAAACGTTGTCAAATGAAAAAGTGTTCAACATAAAAGATGTCATAAATATTATTAGGTTTATGCTGAAGAAATTTCAACAAAAATGGTTCAGTAGAACTGGAGTGATGCTAAAAATGGTAACCCCCTGTCTGCTGGAAATTTCTGGGGACAGCAAGATAAAAATTGAATTTTTACACCATCTTAACGACAGTTTCTGCTCAAACCTCCAACATGAAACTTATTAGGAATTACATAAAAAATGTCCTGGCCAAATTTGGGAATTTTTGAGCTTGTAGATTTTGAGTTTTATAATTTTTACTACACTACCCAGAATCTGTTTTTGTTTTCTTTGGCGCGAACCGGTTCTCACTTTGCCCTTTTTCTTTGGTTCAGAATGGACGCCCTCGCTGACCTGGCCAGCTACCCAAACGATGTGTCCTTCTCTGATTGCTTGGGATGGGAAGGCTTCCCTAGCATCTTGTGATCGGTTTTACAGGCGCTTGACTACCCTACACCGCCACAGTATGAGAGGACTATCATCCGAGACCGCGGTGTGACTCGTTCCCGTGTGCGTTTGGTGGTATATCGCCACCCACCGTGTCCTAGCTCCCCCACTTGGACGGTGGAAGTGCATGGACACCACATGGAGACGACGTGCGAGCTAGCTGCCTTGAATGGCATTAGCTCTTTTGTGGCTCAGAACCAGGAGTTGATAGAGCACCAGTTACTGGGGTTGTTTCCACCGACTCAGCCGGATGATCCCCATTGGATGAGACGCTACCTTAGCTCCCCTTTGAGGATGGCGGAGAACCCCGTCGCTGCAGCCGCGTTGATGATGAGGTGGATACGAGCCTATCACCGTTTGCAGGCACTTCTTGGACGGTCGCAGAGCGAGATGCTCAATCTTCCTATGGACATGTCCGCCCGTGCCCGTGACATAGGGGTTGAGAGGACCTCATTGTCCATTGAAGTGACCACCAGAGATGCCATGATTGCTGACTTGGAGAGGCAATTGAATGATCTCCACATTGCGCACAACAACACCCAAAATGAGTTAGCACAAACGAGGGATGAACTTGAGGAGGTACACGGTACCTTGGAGCATGCAAATGTTATGCTAGCCGCCCATGATGCTTAGCACCTTCTTGAGCAAGAAGGAGGGGATGGAGAAGGAGCGAGGATGACATGCCGCCCCTTCCCGCTCCACCATCACCTATGGGCAGCGAGGCTACCGCTAACAATTTAGATGATTTCTAGATGTGGTGGTAGCAAGATTACTCCTCCGCTAGGCCTAAATTTTGGTTTCATGTTGTAATAGGCTAGATGGAGTTGAGCTCCCCCTTTTATCTTTTGGTGGCAATGTAATTTAATGATGTGGTTGAGTGGGATGAGTTCAAGGCTGCATTCAAGGCTCATCACATTTCGGCCGGTCTGGTAGAGCGGAAGTTGAATGAATTTCTGGCTCTGACCCAGGGTACCCGCACAGTGCTCCAGTACGCCCAGGCCTTCAATGGTCTGTGCCCATATGCGGGTCATCACGCCGACTCCGACGAGAAGAAGTTAGAGAGGTTCCGACGTGGCCTTAACACCAAGTTGAAGGCTCAATTGGCCACCACCCGTGCTGCCACGTACGGCGATCTCGTGAACCTTGCCATCGCCCAGGAAGACGCCAACATGGTGCACAAAGCGGAGAAGAAAAGGAAGACTCCCGCTGGACCTTCGAGCGCGCAGCCGCCGAGATTCCGCTTGGTTCCCCCGGCTGCACCGCAAGGACAGTCCAGGGCACCTCAGGGAGGTGGATGGGTTGCTAGGCCACCACAGCCTAACGCGCCCCGTTTCCCTCCACCGCCGCAGCAGCAGCAGGCGCCGAGGCAGAATGCACAACAGCCAGCTCGCCCTGGAGCCGGCTATCAGTGTTTCAAGTGTGGAAGTAAAGATCACTTTATCAAGGATTCCCCGCAGAACAAGCAGCAGAACCAGCGCCCGGGAAATCAGCAAGGCAAGGGCAAACAGCAGCAGCGCGTGCAGGTTCGGCAAGGACGGCTCAACTACACCACTTTGGCCGACCTACCCGAGGGAGCCCCAGACATGACTGGTACCTTCCCTATCTGCACTCAACCTGCTGTGATATTGTTTGATTCCGGGGCAACACATAGTTTTATAAGCACAAGATTTCATGTGAAATGCGGACTAAAATCGTACCATACCAAATAATCATATGTGATATCAACTGCGGGAGGTAAAATTGCATCCAACCAAGTCACCCGAAAGGTTCCAATCAGGCTGGGAAGTAAAACATTTCCTACTGATTTAATTCTGCTTGGTATGGAAGGAATCGACATTGTGTTAGGAGCCAATTGGATGACTCAACATAAGTTTGTGCTAGATGTTGCGGAACGAGTTGTTGTAATAAACTCGCCTACGCATGGCCCGAGTGTGATATATCTGCCACAACGGACTTGCGTCGATGCGTGTGCTTATACAATGGTAGAAACCCAACTAAAGGACATTCCGGTGGTATGTGAGTATGCCGATGTATTTCCGGACGACTTACCTGGGATGCCGCCGGATAGGGACATTGAATTTGTGATTGAACTTCAACCTGGCACAGCACCTATATCAAAGAGACCATATAGAATGCCACCCAATGAATTGGCTGAATTAAAAATTCAACTCCAAGAACTGCTAGACAAGGGTTTCATTCGTCTCAGTGTATCGCCCTGGGGATGTCCCGCTATCTTTGTGAAGAAGAAGGACCATTCCTTGAGGTTGTGTATTGATTACCGGCCTCTCAATGCGGTGACTATTAAGAACAAGTACCCACTCCCCCGCATTGACATCCTGTTTGACCAACTAGCTGGCGCCAGAGTGTTCTCCAAGATTGACCTTCGCTCTGGCTATCATCAAATCAAAATCAGGCCTTGTGACATTCCAAAGACTGCCTTTTCCACACGTTACGGACTTTATGAATTCTTGGTTATGTCTTTTGGACTCACCAATGCCCCAGCCTACTTCATGTACCTCATGAATTCGGTCTTCATGTCAGAACTAGACAAGTTTGTGGTGGTTTTCATTGACGACATTCTTATATATTCTAAGAATGAGGAAGAGCATGCCGAGCACCTTCGCATTGTTCTTCAAAGGTTGAGAGATCACCAGCTCTACGCCAAGTTCTCCAAGTGTGAATTCTGGTTGGAGAGCGTGAAATTCTTAGGGCACATGATTTCCAAGGATGGTATATCCGTGGATCCAACCAAAGTGCAAGAGGTGCTAGATTGACAACCACCTACCTCTGTCCACGAGATCCGGAGTTTTCTGGGTTTAGCCGGTTATTATCGCCGTTTTATTCCGGACTTCTCTCGGATTGCGAAGCCCATGACCGAACTCTTAAAGAAGGGGGTCAAATTTGAGTGGAATGACAAATGTGATGAAGCTTTCCACACCTTGCGAAGACATTTAACTTCAGCCCCAGTTTTAGCTCAACCCGATTGCACCAAGCCCTATGATGTCTATTGCGATGCATCAGGCACCGGACTTGGCTGTGTCCTCATGCAAGAGAACCGAGTGATTGCTTATGCTTCTCGAGCACTTCGGCCTCATGAGCAAAACTACCCCACGCATGATCTTGAGTTAGCAGCGGTTATTCATGCTCTCAAGATGTGGAGACACTATTTGATGGGTGTTCCATGCAACATATACACAGACCACAAGAGCCTCAAATATGTCTTCACTCAGGCACATCTGAACATGAGACAGCGAAGATGGTTGGAGTTAGCAAAGGACTATGACCTTAGTGTGCATTATCACCCCGGCAAGGCTAATGTAGTTGCGGATGCGCTAAGCCGCAAGGCTCATTGTCATTGTCTTTCCGTGGAGTCCTACGCTGACACCCTGTGTCACGAAATGGCAAAGCTCAATTTAGAGATTGTTCCACACGGGTACTTCAACCATATTGCAGTTGAGCCAACCTTGCACGATCAGGTTGTTGTAGCCCAATTAAATGACGCGAGCATTAAAATCCTAAAAAGGAAATTGTCAAAGGAGAAGGTGAAAGAGAAGTACAAGTGTTTCCGGCTAGATGGGCAGGGAGTAATGTGGTTTGGACATCGCCTCGTGGTGCCCAAAAACACGGAACTCCGGAGGAAGATTATGGATGAGGCCCATATCTCTAAATTTTCCATCCATCCCGGCAGCACCAAAATGTACCAAGGTTTGAAACAAAACTTTTGGTGGACTCGAATGAAGAGAGAAATTGCCACGTATGTGTCAGAATGTGACACATGCCAGCGGGTTAAGGCTAGCCACTTGAAAGTAGCAGGCACGCTTCAACCTCTACCTATTCCCTCATGGAAGTGGGAGGATATAAGCATGGATTTCATTGTTGGACTTCCCAGAACCCCTCAGGGGCACGACTCCATTTGGGTAATTGTGGATCGTCTTACCAAGACCGCACACTTTATTCCGGTCAATACCATTTATGCCGCTAAGAAGTACGTGGAGATTTATTTGGAGCGGATCGTTTGTCTACATGGGGTACCCAAGACGATAATTTCAGATCGTGGTGCTCCGTTCGTAGCACGCTTTTGGGAACAATTGCAATTGTCCCTAGGCACCAAACTGATCCGTAGTTCAGCGTATCACCCTCAAACCGATGGGCAGACGGAAAGGGTAAATCAAATACTTGAGGATATGCTTCGAGCGTGTGTTATCCATTATGGAAAGAATTGGGAGAAGTGTTTATCTCTGGCCGAATTCTCCTATAACAATAGCTGCCAAGCGAGTCTTAAAATGGCACCTTTCGAAGCCTTATATGGTAGAAGATGTCGGACCCCGTTGTGTTGGTCCCAGGCAGGCGAGAGATATACTTATGGCCCTGACCTTGTAAAGGAAGCAGAAGAGAAGGTTAGGATCGTTCGTGAAAATTTGAAGACCGCCCAGTCACGACAAAAGAGTTACTACGATCAACGGCGGAAACCACTTCAGTTTGAAGTTGGTGATCACGTGTATCTCAAGGTCTCCCCGACCAAGGGTGTGCAAAGGTTTGGATTAAAAGGAAAGCTTGCACCTCGTTACATCGGCCCGTATGAAATTACTCAACAATGTGGACCAGTGGCCTATCGAGTGAGGCTTCCCGAGAAGCTCTCAGCCGTACACGATGTATTCCATGTTTCTCAACTCAAGAGGTGTCTTCGTGTTCCGACCGAAGTTGTTGAACAAGAGGAACTCTCGGTTGAACCGGATCTCTCTTATGATGAGCATCCCGTTAAGATCCTCGACGAGAAAGAGAGACAAACACGAAGGAAGGGAGTTAAAATGTACAAAATTCAGTCGAGTCATCACTCTGAAGATGAAGCCACGTGGGAAACCGAGGACTATCTTAAGAAGAATTACCCCGACATTCTTTCGTAAGCCAATGTATTTCTTTCCCCTCTTTATCCCTAAGTTTAACCGAATCTCGGGACGAGATTCCTTTTAAGGGGGGTAGGCTGTGACATCTCTGATGTCAACATAATTAAAAATACACTTAAAACCAATGCAAAAGGGAAATTATGGGTTGAAACTCAAAAATCCTTCAAAAAAAAAATCAAATTTAAATTCAAAAACAAGGGTTGTTTGACACCCAACTGAAAACTCGAGATTTTTGTACTAAACTTGAAAATCTCCAAAAATAAAAGTTATTTGTCATCACAAATAAACCCTAGTAACTGTTTGGAACTTTTGAAAATTTTGCAGTTTAGTCCCTCAAAAACTCGAAATACAGTTCTGAGCACCTTTATGTATTTGGGTTGTTTGAGCTCGAAAAATTTGAACTTTCAGGTTCATCCAAAAAAGAAAGATGTGTCCCATCTCTCAAACTCCAACTTTTATTTTCACACTTTTTCAAGTTCAGTTCAAATTTTTGGAGAAAATTCGAATTGGAAAACGGAGCTCCACGGGCGCCAACAGTGCCCCTGGCGCGCCCCTGCGCTGGCCGGAGCTCGGCCGCCACGTGGCCGGCGAGCGGCGCAGGCGGCGCCGAGCTGGCCGAGCCGCGGCGGACGCTGGCGCTTGTCGTCTTGCACTTGTCCAGCCCCTCCCGAGCCATCACGTCGCCGCCGTCGAGTCGCCTCGCCTCGCGCCGCGGAACGCCATCATGCCGGTCGCGCGCCGCCATGGCCGCACGCGCGCTCGCGCCGCGCTGCGCACCCTGCAGGCCGCGATTCCGTCCCGCTACGCTCCAACACACCCTGTAGACGATCCTACAGCAGCACGCAAGGATCTCCCTCGCCAACCGAGCCACTCGCGCTCTGTCCAAGCTCCCAGCGCATCAATGGCGCGTCGCGTCGGCCATTACTCCGCGCGCACGCTCCCGAGGCCGCACGACCCCGCTCTAGCGTGCCCAAGCCTCCCACCGAGCCATTCGCACACTCCACTCACTCGCTCACTTAGCCATTTTCACTTCCCCGCGCTCGCTCCCGAGGCCGCACGACCCCGCTCTAGCGTGCCCAAGCCTCCCACCGAGCCATTCGCACACTCCACTCACTCGCTCACTTAGCCATTTTCACTTCCCCGCGCTCGCTCCGTCGTCTTCTTCCTCGCGCCGCACGGACCGAGCCGAGCTTCGCCGAGAAATTCTCCTTCCACTCTCCACCTTTCCCAAATTCATCGCGCACGAAGCTAGACCTCTACCCTAGCTCCATTTCCCCCACTCCTCCTGAGCTATTGTCGCTTCTCCGGCGAGAAATCAAGATTTCCCCCAAATCGCGATTTTCGGCCGCCGGAGCACCCTCACGTCGAGACCCCACTCCGAGCCGTCCCCGAGGTCAACCGAGCACGTCATTAGCTTCCTCGAGCTCCACTGGTGCTCTAGGACCCTTCAAACCCCGACGAACGCCTCCGACCTCACCGGCGTAGCAGTCGCGGCGGCCGCACCGCCACCGCTCGTCGCCGGCGAAACCCCGAGCTTCCCCGGCCTCCCAACCGTCACCAACCGACTCGTGGTGAGCCCCTGGATCTTTTCGCCCACTTGCCCGACCCTAGCTCGCCGCCGTTTGGCCGGCGCAACTCCGGCGAGAGCCGAGGGCATAAGTTCATCGTCTTCATTTTTCTAGGGTCCTCCGTGCAAAAGTCAGGGACTAGTTTGAAAGGTTTTGAAAGTTCTAGGGTTCCCGGCGTAAAAAGATTCTTAAACCTAGATCTAATTTTCCCGAATCTTGTAAAATCCGTTAAAAATCGTACAAAAATCAGAAAAATGCACAAAAATACTCCCTGGACTCGTGAGTTTGTAAACTCCAATCTCCTTTAGGCATGTGTATACTTTTGATGAACCGTTTTTGAATTAAAATTTGAACTGTGGAAATTGAAACTTGTGCACCATTTCAGATCCAGAGCTCCACTAGGGTTGATCTTTGGATATGTTGTTTGTAGTGACTTTGGACAGCTTTTGTCCAAAGGGGACCTAAAAATATGCAGTGTAGCTTTAGTTATGAATTAAAATGTGTTTCCTGTCTTTTTGTAGTCCAGAATTTATTAAAAATAATCTATGCAGTGAAAAATCACCATTTTGCTCCAGAGGACTAAAAACTTGTTAGCACACCTGTTAAAAATGAAAAACTTAATTTTTGCTCTGTTTAGACTAGCAAATAAATAAATATGTGCTTTTGGATAGAAATTTATTGAGGACTGTCCAAGGGTTATTTTGAGCCACCACTTGGCCAGAGCCCTCCTCATGTTTATGACTAGCTTTGGTAGGAAAATCTCCTGAATTGGTGGAATTTTCGATTTTATATGAATTTATTTCATTTCTGCAGACAGATGATTGATATATTTTTTAATAAATTATGTGTAGCTCAGATTTAGCTAAATTTTGGAGTGAGCTTAGCTCTTATACTCCAGTAGCTGTCATAAAGTTTATAGACAAAAATGATGAACAGAAATGGAGAAACAAAAATGAGAAGTAATCTAGGTGGAAATTGATTTATATAAAAGAATAATCCTATTTGTTAATTAGCTAGAATAAAATAAAGGGAATCTAAAATTCCAGAACAGCACCCTAAATTGTGAGTAATAAATAAGAATTCTTTTATATATGTACACAATCACCATCGAAGTCAAATAAAAATTTTCCACACCTCAACTCTGTTTTTGTGAAGGAAATAGTAATACTTAAGCATGTCTAGGTGAATATGGCCTTCAAGGCCTTAATCTTAGAATCATTAGGCAGCCACCTTAAGATATGCATCTCATGTAGAAGGCGCTATTCCGGACGGCAACTACCACCTCATCCCCGCTGACGAGGAAGGAATCCCGGAGGAAGGTGCCGGCGAAGGATCGACCAACCCGGAGGCTAACCCCCAGCTTGAGCAAGAAGGCAAGCCCCGGAGCATGACCTGACTTTTAAAATTATGCATCTATGAATTCCCTATACTTGTGCATTTACGTTTCAAGGAGTTGATTGAATACCTTAGCTGTACTTTTCCTAATACCTATGACTTGCAACACTAGTATGAAAGGATCGATAGGGCATTGCTTTAGGCCCGTTACAAGTCGAGTGATTTCCTGTCACTCGCGAGACATAGGAGTTGCTTGTCTTTACTTATGTTGGAATCATAAGGATTGACGGGCGGGGTGATAGATGTAGATCTCCCGTCCGTGTATGACAATTGATTAAGGTCGAAATGTGTGGTTGAGTGTGTCAAGTTTTTGAACGTAGCACATGCATGCCGATATATGGGAGTCGGTAAGCCCGGTACCAGATTGAAGCAGCTAGGGCCGATAGCCATCTCTCCTTGGAAACTTTGTTTTCCCCTGCCGTACACTTGTGGATATATGCGTGAGACTGTGAGTGAAGCAGTAAACCTTTATCCTAAGGAAATGGACCCGGTTCCGAATTGTGGATCGATGGGAAAGGTTGGGAAATGCTTGTACCTTTTATAACAAGCAGAGTATCCGTGTGTGTTGGGTTTCCCCTGGCCAGGTAGCAAAAATTCGGTTCGAACTGTCCGCTTCTCGCGGTTAATGAGACTGCTTGACCGCCTTGCTACATTGAGTAACAAGTGGAATTATGAGATTTATGAACTTGTTGTATGAATTAAATTGTATTGTACCACTTGTATGCTTAGGAAGGATGCTAATCTAGAATGGTTAAATCTACTAGAATGTGATGCTAAAACTTGAAAGCAAGGACCTACTCTTAGTTGCTTTTTGGCAAACAAACCCACCAGCCAAAAGCCTCTCATTGTCTAGATGTCGGTGATGTAGTTTTCACCCGACGGGTAAGCCTTGCTGAGTATTAGTATACTCAGCCTTGCTTGTGGCATTGATTTACAGGTACCATGTTGGATGGGGCCGTCGATGCTTTGACTTGGCCTACCCAGGTTCCCCCTGGATGGCATATCGACTGGGTTCCGTCCTCTGCTGAGGAACGGGAGGAGTAGCACCGTGACAGGCTTCAGCATGGTGTTATTGTATCGTCGTTAGATTATCTTCCGCTGCAATGAACCTTTTTAATTCCGCTGCAATGAACTTTTATTTCCGCTGCAAGACTTCAATACTCTGATTTAAATTTGAACTCGGTTTGTAATAACTTTGAGATTCTATCTATGTATGTCAATTTGTGGAGTGTTGTAATCTCTGGAACTCACCTTCGTGTGGGCGTGCTGTTGTTCCGATCGAGAAAAGAACGTGGTTAATCGGGTTTAATCCGACGGCGCTCCAGCTTATTCCGGATTAAGTGCCTGACTACTCGGTTAGTGGTCCTGGGGTACTTAACTTGGAATAATTTCGGAGTGGTCCGCCACAGCAACCAAAACTAAGATGCAATAAGCTATTAAATAAGGCAACATATACTATGAGAACCAAGTTAACTCCAATTTAGGCCACATAATCTTGATCCAAGAGGAGTGTGTAAGGAGATTGCAAATCCCCCTCCCACCTCTCCCTTGGTGAAGATCACGTGGCTCAGATTGGAGTTCTATAGCTCACACGCGAACCTAGTTCTCATAGGATACGTTACGATTAAATAATCTATCATCTATTTCAATAAGACAAAAGCTAATCGAAGACAATTTAATACTAAGACGATGGAGTCAGCCGATGCAATCTTAATCAAGGCAGGATAACTGATGAATATCGTAGACCAAGACAAAAGCGATGCGCCATAATTCGAAGATCCACGATATTCGATAACTTGGTGAAACGTTGGGCTTACCCCTTCGCTGGTGATAGATAATGTTGCAGCGTCGCATTGAGTGCCAAATTCCACCAATGATTAAAGTAAAAACAATACTTGTATAAAAGGTGATATCTAAACAGACTCGTTTAATTATTAACATACAAGTACTCTAATTTCCCTTATGCAGAGCCCTTTCTAATGAAGCTTGTCTCTGTTCTATCCATAAAAAGGCCGATATGTGATTAACATGGACTCCTCCTCCCCACGTCTGCACTTGTCTTGTTTATTTTAATCACCCTTGCATGCACATGCTAGTTCCCTGGTTATCTCCTTCTCATCTTGCGTTGCAGGTACGCATGTATATTTCCTTTTAAATAATCAAATCGGCCACCACACATACTTCTCCAATTAAACAAATCGGTACCACAACCATTCGAGCGACTTGGTTTGCTGGTAAGTTTTGGTTTTACCGAGTAAGCTAGGCTTTAGCATCCAGCGCATCGTTGTTGCCTCGTCTAGTTTATTCAATACTTATCAAGTATATCTAAGTTTTGATATTCGGGCGCACCGATGTGATCTCATTTAGATTTATTCACAATTTAAAGATATTTACTAGATCTATAGAATTATCTTGTTGCTTTATCTTGTGTCACGGTTATAAAGCTTGTAACACATCTAGCTGGCTATTTATCTTGTTTTACTGCTAAAATCTTTGTAGAGCCCATTAGATATGTTCCAAGAGTTGCATGTACAGATCTGTTTAGCTAGGTTGCACCTTCGTAACCTCTACATCCATCTATGCATATGCATGGACGTTCAATCAGCTAGCTGACGTTATTCTCATCAAAATCAGTACAAAGGTGATTAGAACTCAAGCATTACACATAATAATGTTGATGTTACACATTCGTAGCCTTTACATTAATCAAGATACAAACGACAATTGCCTTAGCTGATCAGTTGTTCTTCATCAGCTGAACTGACAGATTCTTATCGTTACTACATTGTTTGAGATAGCCGATACGACCTGTGAGAGAAGTTTGGAAATACAATACGCTCTTGTATTTGACATTTTTCTGTTTCCTTGTCAATCAATATGTATGATTGGCTAGCATGCCTTAGTCATCAAATGTTAACTGTCCGGGCTTGATCAACGATACTCTTAGGTCTGAGTGTTGATGTTTGCATCAATACTCTTTTGCACGCCTGGTGGGACACACAAAGCTTCAACATGTCTAAAGACAAAGCCAACCCCAAGATTACTGAAGACAATCTGATCCCGGTTCAAGAAGACAAACTCGACGATCAGAAGGTCAAGTTGCAGATGGTTGTGGAAGCATTCAAGCGTGAATGCCTCAAATCATTCAGTACTTTTTAGCTCTTCAGCCATTAACTAAACGACAGCGTGAAAACAAGTTGTTAGACATGGTGCATCTAGCTCTCGGTCATGCATTAGCTATTAATGCCAGGGTCATGACCAATTCTATGCAGAATACCATGGTGAAAGCGATGCTGGTGGGGTGTCATTGGGCTTTTCTGGACCTTGCTACCAACATACATGTTCTTCTTCAGAGGGTTCATATGCTTGTAAAAGGCTTTAATTGAATAGAGAAGAAGCAATGACTCAAGATCATCTGGAGATACAAAGATATTAACTGCCTTAAAGACAGTTTGGAATAATGTCGTCATAGCATTAGCTAGAAAGAAAAACCAGCTTGGTCCATATGAACTCATCGCAAGTTTTCTAATACCATTACACTACTACAAATAATATTTTAGGAGACAATGTAAAAACGTTTTCCGAGGTGGACATAAAAAGGAATCTGCCTCCGTTAATGCCTAGATTAACGGAGACGGACATTTTTTTTATTTTAGGAGGCGTTCATATCTAACCGCCTCCGAAAAGAGATTTATGGAGGCGGGCAATTTAAAAAATACCGCCTCCAAAAATCGTCTATTTTCTGAGGCGGTCGTCTTAACATGTGTGCCTCCATTAATAGATTTTCGGAGGCAGACACTTAGCAGGCCGCCTCCAAAAAAAACTAAAGCCCGACAGGCTCATCTCGGCATGATAACTCCTTGTACTATATATATGCAAACTCTATTTCCAAAACCCTAACTCTATCCTTCTCTCTCCCTCTCTCTCTCCAGCCGCCTTCCCTCCCTCTGGTGCGCCGCCGCCTCCCCCTCCCTCTGGCGTGCCACCAGCCCGCCGCCTCTCCGGTCGTCTGCGCATCGGCGCCTCACCTCTGTGCCCGCCTCCCCTCCCTCCCTCTGGGGCGCACCTCTCCTCCCTCTCTCAGATGTATGCGGAGGAGCCGAGGAGCGACGGCGGTGCTGCGACAATGAGCGGAGGAGCGCAACCGGCGGCGGCTCCTCCAGTAGATCCAGGGATGCTGTGCGGATCCCCTCCTTCACCAGATCTTGGCGGCGGACGAGACGAGGCGAGTGGCGGTGAGCGTATACCGCAGGGGACAGGGGAGGCGACGGCGAGCGGCGACGATGGGAGCCAGGGGATTTGATGACTAGCGTCGACGGCGGGAGCCAGGGGAGGCGATGACGAGCAGCGGGAGCTAGGAGAGGCGAGGGGCAGATTTGGTGCCTAGATGGGCTTGGCGGGCCCAGATGGGCTCGTCGGGCTCATCTAGGTTTTTTTACTTTTTCTTTGATTAACGGAGGCGGACAAACAACCGCCTCCGAAAATGTCTTATTAACAGAAGCCCCATCTAGGAGGCAGACACAAAAATGCCTCCGAAAATGGTTTTTGATGGCCTCTGAAAATCTGTTCTATAGTAGTGTTAGGACTATGACGACAAAGTTTTAGCAGGAAGTCAATGAGCCTCACAGCTTTCAAGTTGCCCTCAGCGGAGAAGAAGCATTGTTCTCGTGCCGATTTCGCAAGAAAGAAGCCTGCAGACACTCGTCGACTATCCTACTTAGCACAAGTATTCTACTAGTATTGTGGTATTCTTATGAATCTCCAAGGGGAAGGCTATGCATATCAAAAGGCGAACGCATTTTCGCTCTAGCCATGGTATGTTAAAGAGAAGCCGGTTAGCTCTATTTATAGAGAGATCGGATGATTTTCTGCATTCGAACAAGACTACATGCTTGTCTTCCTGGGATTCAGTTTTGGCAGTTTCTTTCACAAGGACACTATAAGGTCACAGGCCAATGTATGCAAGAAAAATTAAGACACCCAATGTTTTAGGCAAACCAGAGAAGTGTTTACAGGCAAAAGAGGCGCGCATTACATCATGACAGGCCAAGCATCTTAATCAAAGCTAAAGTAATTACAGCAACCCCAGGGAGTCATGGATTGCATTTATCGCACACAGACAAATCTGATCAGCTTGATCTATTATATATTGATCTACCTCAGCTGGTCCTGAAATGGCCTGGGTACTCCGATTAATTTGATAAGCATGACGCGCCAAAGGCAGCTTCTCTTCCTCTAGATTCTTGATGGTTGTTGGGAGTTGCTGCAGTTTTTCTTCTTCAGATTTTAGTGCATCTCCAACCAATTGAAGCTCATTACGTAATTCAACTTGCCTGCCCCGAGCTTTGCTGAAAGTCAGTAGTAATACTGGTCTTGGCCTGGGTTGTCAGGGTCCAAGAATCGTTACAAGGATGACACGTCATGCTCATCCCCCAGCTCTCCTGGGTGAGCATGGTGCTGTGGGTGATCTGGTCACCTATCCCATGTTGCTCAAGACCCATGGCCTCCTTCCTGGCATTGAGCTACGAAATCTCCCGAAGGATTGAGTTCTCGTAGTGATACCATGCTGATGTAGATGGTCAGACCTGGGGTCCTTGCGAGCTGGGCCCTCCTGCGTGGTAGTACCCCTGAATGAACCCGTAGCTGGGGTCACCTGCAAATGAACTTGGGCCTCCTTGGATGAAGTAGTTGTAGGTTTGCTTGAATTTCTTGTGAGAGGTGGCTGGGTCTGATGAAGGCATTTCCGCTGGTTCTTCCCCTTCGTTTTCAGCTGGAGTGGCTTGGCGAGCTTGTCCGCGAGTTGCGACACTGTGACAAGCTTGTTCCTTCTTGTGAAGCTGCAAGGTTAAGCTGCACACAGAGTGGAGGGCGAGAGTTGGGCATGGAAGCTCGACTTATTCCTCATATCTCTGGGAACACATGAAAAGAGAGCCACCCATTGCCTCTCGCAGCATATGTCCTTGGACAAAATGCTCTAGGCTAATAATAGTTTGATACTCTGCTGTCATGGGTAAATATGACACTTGTGCATTGGCTAGAGCTCCAACATGTGTGGCAATATACGTTACCATAAGACGAGAGAGTATTTAATTTTGTGGGTCGTGGCAACTCATGGCGAGGATGGACTACCATAGCAATCCATTTCACCAAGAACCTAAGTGTAGGGTTGTGAATGTGAATAATGATGTTCTTGGCCCTATACGGCTCAGTAGATATCTCATTCCACCATGTCATCATGTCAAATTTGTGATCTATCTAAAAGATTTTGGGGTTCTCAAAGCACTTTTTATTGAAGCCAAGGGCCATGCTAAAATCACGAACAGTTGAGGTGTACTCCTCATTAAAGAATGAAAAGCTTATTGATGTTTCATTTCATCGGATTCAATATTGAGGGTCATAAAAAAAAACCATGGTCAGAAAGTGTGGACCTTTCTCGAATGCGCTAGATCACACGGTCGTCGAAATCTCCTCACCGGAGCTCCTAGACGCAGCCGTTCAGACCGCCTGTAGTGTAACACCCTAAAAATACCTCTCTTGAATTTAGTAAATAAAATTTGCTTTTTGTGCACAAGTGCTCATAACTAATGTAGGGAAATAAAACTCTTGAGAAAATTAAAAGCAAATATAAGGAATAGATACATTATTGATGCATTCATGTTAGTGCATTTCTTTTCGTTTGTTGAATTCATATTTTGATTTGAATTCAAATGAGTGCTTTAGTTTTGAAAAAGGAAAAAGGAATAAAAGAAAAACATCTTCCTTTTCTCTCCCTCACTTTCTCTCAGCCAGCCCTGCCGGCCCATTCCTTCTCTCTCTCTCTCTTCAGCGCTGCAGACAACCTTCTCTTCCTCTCCGCGGCCCAACTCCAGCCCAGCCGCGTCCGCCAGCCCGCAACCCCCTCTCTTCACCGCTGACACGCCGACCCACTTGTCATCTTACGCCGAGCCCGACCCGAGCTCGAGTCTGATGTGCCGCTCCTACCCTAGCTTGGCACGCACACCAAGGTGCCCTACGGCCCCTATAAAAGCGTTGTTGAAACCCCTTGAAGCTCTTCGCCCAAGCCCCAAAACCCTAGCCATCCTCCGAGCTCATCCAGAGCCGCCAACCCTAGAGCTTTGAGCCGCCAACCCTAGAGCTTCGAGCCGCCGCCACCAACCCACTGCTCCACCGCCTCGCTGTTGACCAGAACCCGTCCCGGAGCTTCACACGGAGGTGAGGAAGCTCCATGGCTAGCCCTCGCTCGCTATTTCCGTCATTTCCTTCCGCGCAAGCTCGCCGGAGATGGCCATCCACCATTGGCCATCGCGCTCCTCCGCCATCGCCCAATCCTCGACCACGACCCCTAAAACAAGATTCACGTTCTCCCCTCTCTCTCCCAAGTCAAGAATGGCATCAAACCGAGCCCCCTAGGACCAGTTTCACCGCTTGGCTGCGTGCAAAAGGAGAAGAGGAGGGAGTGGGCCGGCTGGAGAAAGAGAGTGGGAGGGAAAAGGAAAAGGGTTTGGCTATTTTATTTCTATTTCCTTTTTCAAAACAAAAGCACTCATTTGAATTCAAATCAAAATTTGAATTCATCAACAAAAAGAAATGCACCAGCATGCAATGCAACAATAATGTTCCTATTCCTTATATTTGCTTTTAATTTCTCAAAAGTTTTATTTCCATACATTAATTATGAGCACTTGAATATAAAAAAAATTTATTTACTAAATTCAAGAAAGAAATTTTCGGGGTGTTACAATATCCTTTCAAGCATTTTGCCAAACACTTGGATAATACTTCTTCAAGTATTTCCCATTGAGTGCTCTCGGCAACTGAAATCCCTGCAAAATTTCTACCATATAAGAATTCCCAGAACAAATGTTCACAATACGATACGGTCCTTCCCAACTTGGTGTTCACTTTCCAAACTTGTTGCTCTTCGTTCCTATAGGTAGAATAGTCTTCCAAACCAAATTAGGAACTTGAAAGGATTTAATTTTTACCTTCTTGTTATATGCTCGAGCTACTCTTCTTTTATCTTTCTCAATCTCCTCCAAGGCCTCCAAACACTTGTCGGTCACTTCATCAATATTACCCATCATCAAAAGACAATATGTACTAGAATCAAGATCATTTAGCTTAGCCAATCTATAAGCAGTTAGATTCATCTGAACAGGCAAAACGGCCTCCTGACCATTGACAAGCTCAAATGGAGTAACCTTGGAAGCACCATTTCTAGACATACGATGTGCCCATAAAGCCTCAGATAAAACTTCATGCCACCTCTTAGGATGATCTTCAATCTTCTTCTTTATGAGCTTGATCGGAATTTTATTACTAGGCTTAGCTTTACCATTAGTTGGAGCATAATATGGAGATGAATTGAGCAATTTAATACCATAGGACTCAACAAACTCACATACCTCCTTAGATATAAATGATGTTCCTTGATCCGTCATCAATGTTTGAGGAATCCAAAGTCTATGTATAATATGCTCAGTAACGAACTCAATCACCTCTCGATGTGTCATGTTCTTAAGGGGAACAACTTTAGTCCACTTAGTAAAATAATCAGTAGCCATAATCACAAAATAATGACCCTTGGATGAAGGAGGATGGATCTTACCAACAAAGTCTAAACCCAGTCCTCTAAAGGGCCAAGGTTTAATGATTAGATGCATCAACGCGGCAGGTGCTAACTGAATATCCCCAAACCTTTGACACTCTTCACATCCTTTGTAGTAACGAAAACAATAGGCTATCATTATAGGCCAATAAAAGCAAGCCCGCCTAAGAAGCCACTTCATCATACGAGACGATTGATGCGTACCACAAATTCCTTCATGAAACTCTACCATAGCCAACATAGCTTGATCAGGATATAAACATTTTAAGAGCAAACCATCCATGGTCCGACGATACAATTCACCATCAACCAAAGTAAATTTGAAAGCCTATCGTCGGACTTTTCAATCCACTTACCTGCTAGTATCCTGCAAATATTCTACCAGAGGCTTCCTCCAATCACCAACATCAGCCTCAACAGATTGAGAAGCATCCACGGCCGAATTAGTTTTTTCAGAAGCACAGGCAATCAGACCGGTCGGGTCAGTTAGAACGGCTGTAACAGGCGATCGAACTGCCTGTTCTAGAGCAGACACATCGGATTTTTTCATGTTGGCTTGGCAAGCAACTATGCAAGTATTTAAGAATAAATAATGCCTCAACTTGGTACAAGCATTATATAATGACAAGCATAACTTTTCAATAAAGGTATACCTTGTTTGGGCATCCAATAACCTTCTACTTGCTTATGCAACAATATACTCTTTTCCTTCGGTCTCTTGAATCAAAACAACTCCAATAAAAATTTCTTCGTCCGCAATATATAATTTAAAAGGAGCCCCTCTCCTAGGCGCTCGAAAAACCAGAGACGAAGAAAAATAATGCTTGATCTCATCAAATGCCTCTTGTTATTTTGCCCCCAAGTAAATTCAGAATCATCTTTCAACAGAAGCAAGGGAGTAAAAGCATTCACCTTTCTCGACAAATTGCGAATAAATCTTCTCAAATAATTCATGTTGCCCAATAATTTTTTGCAACTCCTTATTAGAGCTAGGCGACTGCAACTTGTCAATATTATCGACTTTTTTTGGATCAATCTCTATGCCATTCTCATGAACTATGAAGCCCAAAAACTTCCCAGCCGATACACCAAAAGCACATTTGAGTGGATTCATCTTCAAATCATACCGGCGCATCCTTTCAAATGCAAGTCTTAAGTCGGCCAAATGAGAATCACTTGTATCCTATTTGACTACAATATCATTGATATAAACCTCCAAGATGATGCCAAGTAAATCATGGAAAATCAAATTTATCGACCTTTGATAAGTAGCACCAGCATTCTTCAAACCAAAGGTCATAACAATCCACTCAAATAAATCAACAAAGCCTAGACATACAATAGCCGTTTTGGATATATCCTCTTTGGCCATAAATATTTGATTGTAACTAGTGTTATAAAAAAAAACTAATCATTCTATGTCCAGAAGCAACGTCAATAAGCATATCGGCTATTGGCATAAGATATTCATCTTTAGGAGTAACATGATTAAGATTTCTAAAATCAATACAAACTCTAATCTTACCCGTCCCTTTCTTCTCCATTGGCACAATATTAAAAATCCAATCAGCATATCGACAATGTCTAATAAACTTTGCTTTTAACAACCGATTTATTTTTTCCTTAACTCGGTCATAAATTTCAGGATTAAAATGCCTATTAGGTTGTTTATAAGGCCTAAAACCAGATTTAATAGGCAACCGATGCTCAACAAGCTCTCAGCTTAAACCAGACATTTCATGATAATTCCAAGCAAAGCAATCGACATACTCTTTTAACAACTTTGTTAATTCAGACTTAAAAGCACGATCTAAATTCTTATTTACAAACATCAGCCTGGGTATAGAACCATTACCAATGTCTAACTCCACAAGAGTATTAGCCAACGTAAAACCACATGCTAGCTTATTTATACCATGAAAGTCTTCAATAGCTTCACACATATCATTCTAATGCGGCCGATAGTGCTCAAGTCTTTGCTGCAACCACTCTCGATTCTCCATTTGTGGCGGACCACTCTGAAATTATTCCAAGTTAAGTACCCACGGACCACTAATCAAGTAGTCAGACACTTAATCCAAAATAAGCTGGAGCGCCGTCGGATTATACCTGATTAACCACGTACTTTCACGATCGAAACAACACGCGCGCCCACACGAAGGTAAGTCCCAGAAATTACAACATTCCACAATTTTCAACTTACAAAAATTGTCTCAGAAGTTATTACAAACCAAATCTGGATTTTTGAAACGAAAGTGCGAGAGTTCAATGCAGCGGAAATAAACTAACGAAGATACATAGCAACACCATAATGAAGCCGTCCATGGTGCTACTTCTCCCTATCCTTGGATGAGGACGGAACCACTCAACATGCCAGCCAGGTGGAACCTGGGCAGGCCAAGGGTCAGAATTTACCGCCTCCTCCAAAGCAGTACCTAAAATAAATAGCCACAAGCAAGACTGGGTATACTAATAATCAGCAAGGCTTACCCATCGGGTGAAAACTACATCACTGACTTGTAGACATGAGAGGCTTTTGGCTGGTGGGTTTGTTTTGCCAGAAAGCAACTAAGAGTGGATCCTTACTTTCATGATTTTAACATCAAATTCTAGTAGAGTTAACCATTCTAGATTAGCATCCTTTCCAAGCATACAAGTGGTGCAATATAATTTAGTACAAACCACAAGTTCATCATCCTCATAGTTCCACTTGTTACTCAATGCAGCACAGCGGTCAAGCAGTCTCATTAACCGCGAGAAGCGGACAGTTCGAACCGAATTTCACTACCTGACCAAGGAAACCCAACACACACAGATAATGCTTGCTATAAAAGGTACAAGCACTTCCCAACCTTTCCTGTCAATCCACAATTCGGTGCCAGGTCCACTCCCTTAGGATAAAGGTTTACCGCTTCACTCACGGCATCACGCATATATCTACTTGTGTACGGCAAGGGAAACAAAACATTTCCAAGGAGAGATGGCTATCGGTCCTAGTTGTATCAATCAGGTACCGGGCTTACCGATTCCCATAGGTCTCCATGTGCGTGGTACGTTCAAAAACTTGACTCATAGAACCACACGTTTTGACCTTAATCCAATTATCATACACGGACGGGAGATCTACACATACCATCCAGCCCGTCCATCCTTATGATTCCAACATAAGTAAAGACAAGCAACTCCTATATCTCGTGAGTGACAGGAAATCACTCGACTTGTAACGGTCCTAAAGCATTGCTCTATCGATCCTATCATACTAGTATTTCAAGACATTGGTACTAGGATTATGCAACTAGGGTATTCAAACAATTTCTTGAACATAAATGCACAAGCATATATAATTCATAGTTGCACAGTTTAAGAGTCAAGTTATGCTCCGGGGCTTGCCTTCTTGAGCTACGCCGGGATCAGACTCCGGGTCAATCACGATCACGTCGGCACCACCTTCGGGAGCTTCTTCTTCGTTGGCAGGGACGAGGTTGTAGGTGCCGTCAGCGAGAGTGCCTTCTACATGAGATGCAATATTTTTAAGCGTTGCTGCTGGTTTTTAGTCTAAAAGGCTAAGGCACTTGAAGGCCATATTCACCTAGACATACAAGTGGTTTATTCTTTTCTTCACAAAATTAGAGAAAGTATGTGTGGTGTAAGTTTTATGCTTTAATGATGGTGATTGTGAACACATATAAAACAATTCAAACCATTATTTCTATACAAGTGTGTAGTTCTGGAATTTAAAACTCCACATGCCATATTTGATCAATTATCAAAGGTGATCTACTTCTTTTTATAAAACTCAATCTACTCTAGTTCGTTCTCATTTTTGTTTCTCTATTTCTGTTCATCCTTTTTATCCACAAACTTTATGACAGCTACTGGAGTATAAGAGCTAGGCTCACTCCAAAATTTAGCTAAAACCGAGCTATACAGAATTTACCAAAAATAGTACAAGTTGCTGCTCAAAGAAACAATATTAATTCATATAAAATCAAAATTGCTTCGAAAACAGAAGATTTATCTACCAGAGCTACACATGAGTAAAAGAGAGGCTGTGGCTAAGTGGTGGCTAAAAATAACACTTGGACAGCTCTTAGTAATTGTCTACCGGAAATCAACATCTATTTATTTGCTGGCCTAAACAGAGTCTAAAATTAAGTTTAGTATTTTTCCAACATGTGCCAACAAGTTTCTAGACGTCTGGTGAAAGTTGGTGATTTTTTACTGCAAAAAATATTTTTAATAAATGCAGAACTAAGCCAGAACAGGAAACACTAAATAAATCATAACTGAAGTTACAGGTCATATCTTTAGGTCTCCGTTGGACACAAAGCTTCTACAGACCATACAAGCAACATATCCAAAGCTCAGCTACAGAAGACTTCAGGATTTTAAATGGTGCACCAAACTCTAAAAATAGAGTTTGAATTTTAATTCAAACACTATCCATCAAAAGTGTATACATGAAAACATGAGATTGGAGCCTACGATCTCACGAGTCCATGGAGTATTTTTGTGCATTTGTCTAATTTTTCTACGATTTTTAGTGGATTTTACAAGATCTCAGAAAAATGGATCTAGGTTTAAGAATCTCTTTTACGTCGAGGACCCTCGATCTTTTAAAACCTTTCAAACAAGTGTGGCGGACCACTCCAAAATTATTCCAAGTTAAGTACCTCGGGACCACTAATCAAGTAGTCAGGCACTTAATCCAAAATAAGCTGGAGCGCTGTCGGATTAAACCCGATTAACCACGTTCTTTTCCCGATCGAAACAACAGCACGCCCACACGAAGGTGAGTTCCAGAGATTACAACATTCCACAAATTTAACATACACAAGTAGAATCTCAAAGTTATTACAAACCGAGTTCACATTTAAATCAGAGTACGAAAGTCTTGCAGCGGAAATAAAAGTTTCATTGCAGCGGAAGAAATAATCTAACGACGATACAATAACACCGTGCCGAGCCTTCCACGATGCTACTCCTCCCGATCCTCGGCAGAGGACGGACAAAGCATCGGCATCCAAAGGTGTACCTGTAAATCAATGCCACAAGCAAGGCTGAGTATACTAATACTCAGCAAGGCTTACCCGTCGGGTGAAAACTACATCACCGACATCTAGACAATGAGAGGCTTTTGGCTGGTGGGTTTGTTTGCCAAAAAGCAACTAAGGGTAGGTCCTTGCTTTCAAGTTTTAACATCATATTCTAGTAATTTAACCATTCTAGATTAGCATCCTCCCTAAGCATACAAGTGGCGCAATACAAATTAATTCATACAACAAGTTCATAAATCTCATAATTCCACTTGTTACTCAATGTAGCATGGCGGTCAAGCAGTCTCATTAACCGCGAGAAGCGGACAGTTCGAACCGAATTTCTGCTACCTGGCCAGGGGAAACCCAACACACACGGATACTCTGCTTGCTATAAAAGGTACAAGCATTTCCCAACCTTTCCCATCGATCCACAATTCGGAACCGGGTCCATTTCCTTAGGATAAAGGTTTACTGCTTCACTCACAGTCTCACGCATATATCCACAAGTGTACGGCAGGGGAAAACAAAGTTTCCAAGGAGAGATGGCTATCGGCCCTAGCTGCTTCAATCTGGTACCGGGCTTACCGATCCCCATACATCGGCATGCATGTGGTACGTTCAAAAACTTGACACACTCATCCACACATTCCGACCTTAAATCAATTATCATACACGGACGGGAGATCTACATCTATCATCCCGCCCGTCAATCCTTATGATTCCAACATAAGTAAAGACAAGCAATTCCTATGTCTCGCGAGTGACAGGAAATCACTCGACTTGTAACGGACCTATAGCAATGCTCTATCGATCCTTTCATACTAGTGTTGCAAGTCATAGGTACTAGGAAATTTGCAGCTACGGTATTCAATCAACTCCTTGAAACGTAAATGCACAAACATAGAGAATTCTAAGTGCATAATTTGGTAAAGTTAGGTTATGCTCCGGGGCTTGCCTTCTTGCTCGGACTGGGGGTTAGCCTCCGGGTTGGTCACTCCTGCGCCGGCACCTTCCTCCGGGACTTCTTCCTCGTCTGCGGGGATGAGGTGGTAGTTGCCGTCCGGGATGGCGCCTTCTATATGAGATGCATAGTTTAAGGCGGCTGCCTACAGATTCTAAGATTAAGGCCCTTGAAGGCCATATTCACCTAGACATGCTTAAGCATTACTATGCTCTTCACAAAAACAAGGTGTAGGTGTGGAAATAGTTTTAGTGATTTCGATGGTGATTGTGTACATATATAAAAGAATTCTATTTATTTCTTCTCAAGTTTAGGGTGCTGTTCTGAATTTTGAGAATTTCTTTATTTTACTCTAACTAGTTATCCCAAAAGGTTATTCTTTTATATAAATCAATTTCCACCTAGATTCCTTCTCAGTTTTGTTTCTCCATTTCTGTTCATCATTTTTAGCTATAAACTTTATGGCAGCTACTGGAGTATAAGAGCTAAGCTCACTCCAAAATTTAGCTAATTTTGAGCTACACACAATTTATTAAAAATATAACAAACAGCTAACTGCAGAAGTGAAATAAATTCATATAAAATTAAAACTTTATCCATTTCAGGAGATTTTCCTACCAAAGCTAAGCATAGGCATGAGGAGGGCTCTGGCCAAGTGGTGGCTCAAAATAACCCTTGGGTAATCCTCAATAAATTTCTAACCAAAAACACATATTTATTTATTTGCTATCCTAAACAGAGCAAAAATTAAGTTTTTCATTTTTAACATGTGTGCTAACAAGTTTTAAGTCCTCTGGAGCAAAATGGTGATTTTTCACTGCACAGATTATTTTTAATGATTTCTGCACTGCAAAAAGACAGGAAATACATTTTAATTCATAACTGGAGCTACACTGCATATTTTTAGGTCCCCTTTGGACACAAGCTGTCCAAAGTCACTACACACAACATATCCAAAGATCAACCCTCGCGGAGCTCTGGATTTGAAATGGTGCACAACTTTCAATTTTCATAGTTTGAATTTTAATTCAAAAACAGTTTGTCAAAAGTATAAACATGTCTAATAGAGATTGTAGTTTAGACTCTCACGAATTCAGGGAGTATTTTTGTTCATTTTTCTGATTTTTATACGATTTTTAATGGATTTTAAAAGATTCGGGAAAATCAAATCTAGGTTTAAGAATCTATTTTCGCAGGGAACCCTAGAACTTTCAAAACTTCACGAACAAGTCCCTGGACTTTTGCACAGAGACCCCTAGATAAACGAAGAAGATGAAGTTCGGTCCCTGGGACCTCGCCGGAGTTGCGCCGGCCAAACGACGGCGAACTAGGCACGGGGAAGTGGGGGAAAAGGATCCTGGGCTCACCATGAGTCGTTTGGGGACGGTTTGGAGGCCGGGGATGGTCGGGGTTGCGCCGGCGACGAGGTGGTGGCGGCGCGGCCGTTGCGGCTTCTACGCCGGTGAGCTCGGGGTCATTCGCCGAGGTTCGAGGGGTCCTAGAGCACCAGTGGAGCTCGAGGAAGCCAATGGCGTGCTCGGTTGACCTCGGGGACGGCTCGGAGTAGGGGCTCGACGTGCGGGTGCTCCGGTGGCCGGAATTCGCGATTTGGGGGAAATCTCAAATTCTCGCCGGAGAAGGGACAATAGCTTGGGGAAAGTGGGGGGAAATGGAGCTGGAGTAGAGGGCTAGCTTCGTGCGGGACGAATTCGGGAATGGTGGAGTGTGGAAGGCGAATTTCTCGGAGAAGCTCGGCTCGGTTCGCGCGGCGCGAGGAAGAAGAAGATGGGGGAACGCGCGAGGAGCTGAACTGGTGGGTCGAGCAAGTGAGTGGAGTGTGAGAGGGGTTCAGTGGGAGGCTTGGGCACGCAAGGGAGGCACTGTGTTGCCTCGGGAGCGTGCGAGCGCGCGGCGCGGCGCGAGCAGGCCGCCATGAATGCGGAACGAGCTCGGGCAGCGCGCGAGCGACTCGACCGGGCGAGGGGATCCTCGAGTGACGTCGGGGGATCATCAACAGTGCATTTGGCGCGAAGTGGAGGAGAATCGCGGCCTGCGGAGCTGCTCAGCGCGACGCGCGCGCGCGGCCACGGCGGCGCTCCGACCGCATGATGGCGTTCGCGCGGCGCGAGGCGGAGCGGCTCGACGACGGCGAAGTGACGGCTCGGGAGGGGCGAGACAAGAGCTAGGCGACAAGCGCCAGCGTCCGCCGTGGCTCGGCCAGCTCGGCGCCGCCTGCGCCGCTCGCCGGCCACGTGGCGGCCGAGCTCCGGCCAGCGCAGGGCGCGCCAGGGGCACTGTAGCTTGCCCGTGGAGCTCCGTTTTCAAATTCGAATTTTCTCCAAAAATTTGAGCTGAACATGGAAAAGTGTAAAAATAAAAGTTGGAGTTTGGAAGATGGTACACAACTTTCTTTTTGGGGTGAACCTGAAATTCCAAATTTTTCAAGCTCAAACAACCCAAAAACAAAAAGGTGCCCAGAATGGTAATTCGAGTTTTTGAGGGACTAGACTGCAAAATTTTCAAAAGTTCCCAACAGTGACTAGGGTTTATTTGTGATGACAAACAACTTTTATTTTTGGAGATTTTCAAGTTTAGTACAAAAATCTCGAGTTTTCAGTTGGGTACCAAACAACCCTTGTTTTTGAATTAAAATTGAATTTTTGATGAATTTTATAATTTCAACCCAATTCCCTGTTGCATCGATCTTAATTGCACTTTTTAATTCTTTTGACATCAGAGATGTCACAACAAGTCCCTGCAACTTACACGGAGGATCCTAGAACTAAAAAGGGGAACACATCTAGGCCCTTGGCTCGCCGGCAACCGGATTCTGGCGAGGAGACGGCGAACCGGTGCGGGGGAAGTGGGGGAAAACGACGAGGGGCTCACCGCGAGTCGTTTGGGGTTGGTCTCGTGGACGGTGGTGAAGCGGCACGGCTCGTCGATGGTGAGCGGCGGATCGGCTTGCTCTGGCGACGTCGGTAGCCGACTGCGGGGGTCGAGGCGAGGTGCGGAAGGGCGTATGAGCTTCACCGGACGAAGGCGGAGCTCGTTGTGTAGCTTGGCGGCGACGGGGATGACCGGAGTATAGAGCTCGACAGGGAGGAGGAGCTCGCGGCGGGGGAAAAGCTTCGATTCCCGGCGTGTGCTGCAAAAATCGAGATGGGAAAGGGTCGAGGGGCTAGCTAGGTGGATGAGGAAGCTTCGGGTGCGGGGATTGGGAAGCCATGGAGGGGATTGCGGGGGATTTGGTTCGCGGCGGCAGGAGCTCGAGCTCGGTTCCTTGCGGCAGGAGGTGGAAGAAGGCGTGCGCGAGCGCGGAGGAGAGGGAATGGCTGTGTCACTGGCTGGGCAAGGGTGCAAGGCTGCTCGGTGGAGTGTTTGGGCACGCTAGAGAGGGCTGAGCTGCCTTGGGAGCGTGCGCGAGGGAAGATGGGCGACGGGCCGCGCCATTGATGGCCTGCGAGCTCGGGCAGAGCGCGAGCCGCAGTTGGGCGAGGGGGATTGTGGCGTGGGCGAGTGAAGATCCTCCGTAGAGGTGCTTGGTGCGTAGCGAGCGGGAATCCGGCCGCGGGGCAGCTCTGCTCGACGTGCGCACTGGCGGCCAATGCTGGAGCTCGGCTCGCCATGATGGCGTGCCCGTGTGGCGAGGCTCGCTCAGGCGCTGTAGCGCGCGACGCGACCCAACGGAGGCGCTGGTGTGCTCGTGGGGACGAGAGGTGCGGCTGCCGTGGCTGTGGTCGGCCTGACTCGGTCGCCGCCGCCCGCCGGCCACGTGGCGGCCGCTGCCGGCCTCGGGCAGAGCTGGCCGAGCTGTCTGTCGGGACACGCGTGGAGCACCTTGGTTCAACTGTGCAAAACTCCAAAAATTTGAATTGAACTTCAAAAAGTGCAAACACAAAAGTTGGAGTTTGAAATGTGGGAAACAACATTCTTTTTGGGTGAACCTGAAACTATGAATTTTTCAAGCTCAAACGAGCCATACTTGTAAAGGTGTTCTCCATGGTTTTCAGAGTTTTTGAGGGGCTTAACTGCAAAATTTGAAAAAGTTCCCAACAGTAACTAGGCTTTATTTGTGATTAAAAACAACTTTTAGTTTTGGAGATTTTCAAGTTTGGTACAAAATTTTTGAGATCTCAGTTGGGTGTCAAAAAGGGCTTATTAAATTCAAATTTCGAAATTTAGATCAAATTAAGTGTGCTAAACCAATGATGTCCTTTAACCCTGGTTTTAGTGTATTTTTAAGGTTCTAAACACCTGGGATGTCACACCATTATATCACATGAGATGGTTCAGCCGATTGTTCATCGGCTTTATGACAACAAGAATGAAGTCATTCTTAGTACAACAAGCATGAAGTCATTCTTAGTACAGCTGATAAACTCAAACTCAGAAAGATCTAAACCTGACAAACATTTGACATCATCATGATTGCTAATCAAAGAGCTATCAGCTAAAGCAACACAAGCAGAAGTATCACCATGCACAACCTCTATATGATCATCTACCCATTGAATCAAGCATTGGTGCAAAGTAGAAGGAATGCATTGGTTTGCATGAATCCAATCATGATCCAAGATTAAACTGAAGTTACCTTGAGTCTCAGCAACGAACAAAGCAGTAGCAATGTCTTGCTCCCAATAGTAAGCTCCATAGAAATAACACCTTGGCACCAATTGGCTCTACTCCTCCAAAGTCGCTGACGGTCATGTTGGTCTTGATCAGCTCCGAATTTGAACCACCAAGCTTCTTGAGCAACGAATAGGCATTAGATTCACAATTGCCCCTCCATCGACCAACATCTGAGATTGGCTTCCCATTGATATGTCTCTTCAAATACAAAGCCTTCAAGTGATTCTCTCCAGCTTTAGGCTTTCGAAGTATAGCTTCCTTGGGACCAAGGTCAACATGAGAAATATCCTCCTCCAAAAGCATATCACCATTCATCGACATATGCACCACATTCACATCAAGATTCATGCACTCCGAAGAAGAACCATAATAAAAAAGTTCTTCATCGTCCTTAGTAGTGGGAACTAAAGATAACTCGTTGTTACAAGCAATAGAATCAAAAGAAAGATTACCGAGCATCTATGTGTCACCCGGTCTGACCGCCTGTACAAGGGGGCTGACCGCTTGAGCCGGTGGGACCGCCTGCATTGCCAGTCCTGAGTGATATATTGCTCTTGTCTCTCCCGAAAGCGAAGTCTCTGAACCTTCCTCCTTTGTGGAAGAAAATGCTGAGACTTACTAGCACTAGATTCCTGATCCTCCACAACTTTTTCATTAGAAGTCAGCTTCATAGCCAGAATTTTCTGGATTGGAACATCCATAGTCCTAACTTGAATAATATCGAACTCAGTAGACCTCTCTGAGTCCACTTCCATGTTCTACATCTCCTCCTTCTTCTTAGGTCAATAAATCTTCCTTGGAGGAGACCTTGACAGTTAAACGTGATAGGCGGCCTGACCACCTGAGACAGACGGTCTAACAGTCTGTGACCAGTGAGCACGACTAGATTGGCGAAATGCCGAACGGTCACGATTAGGATGCACAATCATATATTGCACATGTCCTCTTGGTCCTTCCCATCCAGGATGAAATGAAGGCTGCACCGTTGGATGATATGGCACCCACATCACTCTATTATCATACCATACCGTATTTAACTTCACATTGGGGAATGAAGGGAGTCTCTCATGCTAAATCGGTGACCTCATTCTTTTTTTTAGCGGCCGATCACTCGGAACAGCCTTTTGTTTAGTGTACTTATCAAAGAGCATATCGAACGTGACTTTGGGCTTCCGAACTCCCTACTCTTTTGCCACGTTCATCTTCGAAGTACCAACTTCTGGACGCTTTAGAATCAACATCTTTAGGCATTGATGGGGACAGCTAGTCTAACTTCCTGGCCCAGCCGGTCTGACCACCTGCGGCAGATTCGACCCGAGCGTCTGTAGCTCGGGAGTAGCGACCGACTTTTGCCCCCCTTGTCCAGAGGACATCACAATAACTTTAAACGACTCATAGCCATCAGCCCTCTTCTCATAAGTCACTTCTCGAACCGACTCCTTCATTGTCCAAGACGGTCTTTCCTCTCCAATCAGCACATTCTTCCCCTTAGTAGATTCAGCTTGATGTGACCGAACCAAGACCTTGGGCTGCTGCAATTCTATAGTGTTAACCGAAAAAGGAGTTTTATCAACTTGCATCTCATAAAACTCCAAACGGCCTTCACTTATAGCCGATTGAACCTGCTGATGGAAGACATTGCAATCATTAGTAGCATGTGAAAAAGAATTATGAAACTTACAATAAGCACGCTTCCTGAATTCTTCCATAGGTGGTATAACATGAGAAATCGTGATGTACCCAAATCTATGCAATTCATCGAATACACGATCACATTTAGATACATCGAAAGTAAATTTCACATCTTCTTCCCGGCTTTTATGAGTCGGCCTAAGGGATGAGCATGATACAATTTTTTTATTAGAAGGCCATACAAACTAAACCACATAAACATCATTATCACCATCGGTCGAATTATCAGAATCATAATCTACCATGTGTAAATTAGAACGACGTGATTTAAAACCCTCTTTCTCATTATTCATTCGGCCTTCAACCACCTCGGCCATATTATGAACTTCAAAGACTGAATAATAATCACAATTATCTATTTTTTCTCTAATAGAGGACTTTAATCCCCCTAAAGCATAAACTAGCAAGATCAACTTCAGAAATTGACAAATTAAAGCAATGGTTTTAATATCTTTAAATCTCCTCATGTATTGTGAGACAGTTTCATCGCAACCCTGTCTAACCGATATCAAATCTATCAACTTCATCTCATGATTCCCACTATAAAAATGATCATAAAATTTACGCTCTAGTTGATCCCAAGTCATGATAGAGCCATGAGTTAATGAGGAAAACCAAGCAAAAGCAGTACTAGTAAGTGACAAAGAAAACAAGTGCACTCTTATAGCTTGTGTATTCCCTACTTCCCCTAGTTGAGGAATATATTAACTAATGTGTTAGGAGGTGGTGCGCTCGTCATCCCCACTAAATTTCACAAAATCAGACATGCGCCAACCATTGGGAAAAGGAACAATGTCAAAACTAAGATGGTATGGTTGTTGATAAATGCTAGTATTACCAAAGTCTACACCAAGCTTGTTCCTCATCACATCAGATGATTCTTAAATCTAGAATTCACATAATTAAGGTGAGGTGCATGTCTATTCTGAATATTCCTATGTGCATCAAAAACTTCACTGGGAATAAGGTTACCTGATTGAATAGTTGTAGAATATGTAGCACCTGTCATAGCTACTGTACTAGCATGGCTAGGGGATACCGAATTTGGAACAGTAGACAACGGTAATGGTTGCTCCGGCACGAATACCATACCATTAGTGGAATTAATCTGACCACCAGCAGAGGCGGTCTGACCACCTGTACACGCGGTTGGACCTCCTGTAGCAGTCGGAGCGGCTATCGTGGTGGTTAGACCGGCTACAATACCAACCGCCACCGACCCATCTGCATTGATCGTTTTCAGTCTGAGAAAATTAGGTGGTGGTGAGATCTGTCTAGAATAATAATTTGGTGGTCTCCCATACAAAATACTATTCTTAGGCAATATACGAGTATCTAAAGACTTTCCCTCCAACTTATGGATTCGGGCTAACAATTGCACAACTAAATTTTCACGATCCGAAAGAGTTGGGGTTTCGAGAGGAGTAGTAGAAGTGGGTTGAGGTGCGGAAGTGCTTACATTGTCAATTACCTCAAACATGTGTTTTCTCATCTGGAAGGCAGGCATCACAAAATCTTGCACGCTTTTCACCGGACGATCATCCCGACCCTTCCAGAACGTCTTCAAGAACTCGGATTCAATATGCTTCTAGAGGGCCTAGAATCTCTCATGGTCTTCAGGGCTAAGATCTTCAATGGTTGTCCCCATGTTGTTGTCTTGTCCAACATCGAAGCCCATAGTGCTAGAAATAGTAGATCGGTCTTCAAAACCAGATTTCTATCCCCAACGGAGTCGGCAAAATATGTTGACACAATTATAGTCAACACATGAATGCGCTAGATCGCACGGTCGTCGAAATCTCTTTGCCCAAGCTCCTGGACGCAGCAGGTCAGATGACCTGTAATGGTCGGTCTAGACCACTTCTAGCGCCGCGAAAGCCTACGATCACCGCCTCGGGAGGGACCCCATTGGATGCGGCGAATCTAGGGTTGTTCTAAGGTCAGCAAGGCCACTTAGAAAGTTTTAAAATTCCATAGACACGAAAAGGAAGCAAAGGCGTTGGAAAATCTAGGGTTTGAAAAAATTGATTGTATAATTGGGTAGAGGTCCTTAATCGGCCACAACCCTTTTTAATTATAGGGTGGGGAGGTCTTGCCCCGCAAGGAAGTCTTTTTATAGATCTAAAACATGAGAAATCTCCAACTCTACTCGGACTCGGGGACAGGCTGTTAGACCGCCTGTGACAGGCAGTTAGACTGTCTGGCATATTGTCAGATTGGCTACAGGACTCAGCCAGTCTAACCGCATTTTACAGGCAGTCTGGACTGGATGTCCGAACCAGATTGGCTTCAAGCCATTTTTTGCAATCAATAGCCTGGTTAAACCCGGTAAATCACAAGTAATCTCAACTGAAACGTACACTAGAAGTCCCACACGATGACGAGCGCACATAGTAGAAGCACGAACAACTTTATCTAAAATATACTGCAATATAATAGCATTTTACAAAGACCTTTTTAAAAAAGAGACAACAAAATAAAATGAAAACAATGACCTGAGGACATCACATCAAGCCCACCAATGTGAATCGTAGTTAACTCCAACCACCTATAATAATATCTACAATAGGATCAACGCAACAAGTATTGGGCAACTACTACTCAGCAAGACTTACCGAACAAGTGGCAAAAGGTTGCCAACACCTAGTATGCAAGTCTTTAGGCTCTATGGTTTTTTCCTAGAAAGCCCTACATGTAGATCCTTACTTTCAATGTTTTAGCTCTAGATTCTATGTAGATTAATTATGATCTAATATTTTCATAAACTAACCAAAGCAAGCATGGTGGAGTAATAAATCACAATCCAAATATCATCAATATCGTTCATATTCAATGTCATTATACTACGACGTGACAAAGAGATTGTTGGTGTTTCTTAACTGTTACAGATATCCACAAGCGCACGGAAATACTAATGTAGCACTTCACCCGGAAGTATCAGGGTATCAAAATCCACAAGAGCAAAGTATAACTATTTCCTAACTAAGCTAGCCCTAGGAGATGGGAAAGAGAGATTGATCTTAAGATAATGTTTTTCTTTTTATAATGAAATTCTATAGATAAGCAATTTCTATCTATCTCTTGCTTGCTTCTGTGACCTAGTATGATCTTTTATTCAATAGACCCTTAAGGTATAAAACCACTACAATTAATGTCTTAGTAGAGAGTGAAGACAAGAACTAACTATATGTCAAAGCTATCATCCATGACACCTTCCTCTTTTACTGGTGAGGTTCTGAACAAAACAATGGAATTTCTAAGCACAGAGACCATGTACACACTTGAAATACTTATCCATGGTGCCACGCGGGGTTTCCCTTACTTGAGGGACCCGTACACGAGAATAGCAAACATGGGTTCCCAAAGACAATAATATCAAGAAATAGCTTAACAATACAATAATCAAAAGAAGAACTTGGAGACTTAGTCAAGTGTATTAATCCAATATGATATAGAATTGATGGAGCCGAAGAACAATCCAATCAAGCTTGGATCCTCTTCTAATCATGCTATAATTACCCTCGAATCTTCTTCTAATCTCTCCCTTAAACACTTTAAATTCTAATACATCTATGAACTTCTCTCCTCTTCCTTTCCTCCTAGAATTATGTTTTCTGGTCTGAATTACAAATGAATTCTTGATTGTCTGGAAAAGGGGGTCTGCCTCTACTTATATAGGCCCTATAGGTTAGTTTGAATGATTCTTGTTATGGTATTAAATGTCATAGACTTTGAGAACCGCCATGAACAAACTTGGCATGAACGGTGTCAGTGGTGGAAGGTCGATCCATGGCCCGGCCGGTCCCACACTGCACCACCTCGGCCACCGCCTTCGCATGGTGGGTCGTGGCTGGATCTTATTCCTTTTTTGTTGACGATGAATTAAGTTGACTTCGTTACGCCTGTCATTTGGAATCTTTGAAAAGCATGCAGCATAAGGCAACCATTTTCCGTTTCTTGATATTGTCACCTGTGGAGGCCTGCATAACACAAATCACCAAAACTTGTAAAAATAATTAGCAAGAATTCCCTATCCTAGTTTTAATGATTGATTCATACTTTTGTTGACAAGGTGTTGATGCCATTTCGGGCCAACACATGAACGCACTCGAACGTGCGATGCGCGGAGGAGCTCGCTGCAGCACCTCAGGAACGGGCGGTCAGACCTCCTGTACAAGCGGTCGGACTCCCTGTGACAGCCCGGCAAGAAACCAACGAACACCCACCCGAGAGGGACCCATCAGGGTAGGTGCACCTTGGGTTGTTCTAGGATCGGCAGGCCACCTAAAACGTCTGCGGTCGTCATCGAGACGAAGGAAGGACATCAGATGAGATGGAAAAATCTAGGGTAAACGAATAAAATAGAAGGTACAAAGTAATAGATGTATTTGTGTTTGACGATTGGGTAGAGGTGTCAATTGGCCATGGCCCTTTATATTTATAGGGTGGGGAGGTCTTGCCCCGCAAGAAAATCCTTTTACAGATCGAAATCGTGATAAATCTCTAACTTTACCTAGTCTCGGGGACATGCAATCAGACTGCCTAGCACATTGCCAGACCATCCATAGGGAACAGCCGGTCGAATCGCATGCTACAGGCGGTCAGACTAGCTGTCTAAGCTAGGTCAGCTTTTAGCCATTTTTTTGTCATCAACATATGCCCCCATGTTTTTCGGTAAAGCGAAGCGTACCATAAAACATTAATTCAGTCTAAGGGCAACCCTTACCGTCGGCCATTTTTCTTCTAAGGGCGATAACATGTTATAGGCCATAAAACATGATTTGCTCAAGTTGCAATTGCATTCACTTGGTTTGGCCTCCACTCCTTCCGTGTTGGCTTAGCTGGATTCTCTTCAATTTGTTGCTCCATTGACTCCTTGCGCAATCTTTGTAATCTCCTCTTTTGAGTATGGGACAAGCCTGAGGGACACCACCTCAGCTGCATATCCTTAGAATGTTTCTTATTGTTACCCTCACCTTGCTTAATAATAGCATGTACATCATCTTCACCAGATTACTACTGCTAGCAATCGATCCTTGCAATGTATCATAATTTGGATATGGAGAAGAATATTGAATAATACAAGGTCGCATGTATGAGCTACCATAATCCAAAGGTTAATAATAGCAAGGATAGGACCAAGACCAAGGTATGGTTGGTCCAACGTAAGAGTAAGGTGCAAAAGCAAAATTACCTCGTTGTTCATGCATACCTTGTGCTCTATGTCTTGGTGGCGCTTTTTGCCCTCTAGCTCTATTTGACTGATTTCTTTGTTTCTGAGCAACCACTATGCTTTTGTACTTGGCCAAGAGTTCTTCAAAACTCGGCCATACCTTTTCCTTTGGCTTGGGAGGATTTTCAGCTTTTCTGGAAAGGCTGGTTTCAGACCGGCTGCACGACCAGTTAGACGGTCTGTCTTGCCGACACACTTCTTGCTCTTGTCTTGCCCCCCGAGCGTAGAAGTTTCTGTAGCTTGACAGGTCTTCTTGTGTAACACCTTCTTCTTAGGCCTCTCTTCACCAATCATCACATTCTTTCCTTTAGCTTTTTGGGCATATGATCCGGCCGAATGAGCACCTTAGGATTTTCCAACTCAATGGTGTTCAAGAAGGCATTTGCGGGGAAGGGATTGTGATCAACCTGCATATCATGAAACACTAATCGGCCTTCATTAACTACCAATTGTATTTGTCAGTGAAACACATTGCAATCGTTTGGTAGCATGAGAAAAAGAATGATGAAATTTACAATAAGATTGTTCCTTCAACTCCTCATGTGGTGGTATAACAAGAGATATTTTGATCTTCCCTTCTTCAATAATTCATCAAAACACTACTAGAGATATCACTTTACCAGACGTTCTGCTTTCATCGTTGAAAGGGCAAAAAATATCGTCCTAGGTGTTTTTTGACGAATTAGCCACGAAATTCTGGTCGCCGCCTAATGAGCGACAAGAAAAGTCCACAACAACGTAACGAGCGAAAACATCACAAAAGAGGTTTGTTCAGTGACAAAAACTCTTCGTCGCTAGCAGTTGCCATGCCGCCATCCACGTCTCGTTTGCGACGTCAACGGGACGTTAGCGGAGATGTGACGTTAACGTCATGAACGTCCCATTAGGAAACGTGTCCCTTTTTAATCAGTCCACGTGTCTTATTGTGATTGGTTCGCATTCCTGTTTCTCATTGGTCCATGTGGCTTCTAGGGCAGGGACCTGTGTCAACTTTCGTTTAGTCCATGTGTCGCCCAAACACAGGTTAGTAAACGTGTTCCCATTGGTCCACGTGTCCTCTTCTCATAAATCCACGTGTCTGTTTTCACTTGGTCCTCGTGCCTTTTCCTGATTGGACCATGTGGCGCTGGGCACCTATACGCGTGTCCGCTTTCAATTGGTCCATCTGTCATCCTCTAACTGGTTAACTCTCCTTTTTCCCATTGGACCACGTGTCCTTTTCTAATTCAACCATTTGTCCCTAAGCATCGATGTACATGTCTGATTTCTATTGGTCCATGTGTCATCCTCTCATTGGTTAATTCTTCTTTTCCCTATTGGACCACATGGCAATTGGATCCACACGCCTTTCTTAGGACACATGCTAGTATCATAATCTCGCACTAGCAATTTATATTACAACAGATTTCAAATAGTAGTAGGTTCATACATCAAGAGTTCACAACAAAATAATAGCTCAACACACTGGATCATCGTGGAGATGATGATAGTTCCACACACAAACAGAGGATCAGGGCGCATGAGTGACACCGTACCATTAATACTCTGGTTGTTTGACAGCAATCTCTAGATCTGTTCCTTTTGCGACTTCATCATCAGGAAGTCAGACTTTTTTCTCTCATTATCCTTCTTCAGTACATCCATTTGTGCCTGAAGGGCAGCAGAACATTCTTTTTCAGCAGCAAGTTGAGAACAGAGCGCATCTTCACCAGATGAACGAGACCTGGAGGAGCACTCAACTATACCGGCATTCTTCAAGAAGGTGCCATTGGAGCTGTCTTGCCAGAGGACCTTGTTAACAACCTCAGCACTAGTCAATGGTACTATCCTGGAAGCAATAGCTTCTGCCCGCACAGCTTGCATTGACGCCTAAAAATTCCAAAGGACAGAATTGAAAGATTATAGTAAAAAGAAGGGTTGTATCAAACGAAATCTGGGACAAGCGTCCTCAGCATGTGTCTGGGGCTTGTTCTGCAACTGGTGTACCAAAAATGGTGGTTAGACACAGCACAAGTCCAATAGCATTAGAAAGATTACAATATGGTTTCAAATAGTGGGTACCAAATATAGCTTCTCAAACATCACAATCAAGCAGACATATTAACTAATACTGTCATATATTGAACAAGTGCAGATGAAATTGAAAATGGCACTTTGTACGTGAGACTGACTCTCATCCTGCATAATCAGGCAGATAGAATAACTAATACTATCATGTATTGAACAAGTGCAAGAACGAAATTTGAAGAATGACTCTTGCTATGAGAGACTGACTCTCGACCATCACAAACTAAAATATAGAATAACTAATACTGTCATTTATTGAATAAGTGCATGGAACAAAATTTGAAGAATGACACTTGATACGAGAGACTGACTCTCTACCATCACAATCAATCATATATTGAACAAAAGTGCAGGAAGCAAAGAATTGCACATGCTAGGAGATATTGACTCAAGGTACAGGCGTGTGTGTAGTCATCCAAGTGCAAGTGTCTGTGCTTGTATTCAATCAAAAAAGAAAGCACAGAAAGTGTTACATTGCAAGCCTGTTGACACTTACATATGTATTCAATTGTGCAACATAAGAGCGAGATCTTGTCGCATGAGGACGCTTGACTTTACCACGATTTAGCTTGTTCTTCTCAGAGATTGAATGCAAGAGATGTATGTGTTATTTAGTGGCTTAAGCCACGCGCTTGGCCTTGCATGTCGAAGCTGCGTATGTTTTCCATGGGCCACATATAGGTAGCAGCGACGTGGACAGTGATATCGATGGCCAGATGGCCTGGGAGTTGCTGCAGCGGTGACGATGGCGATGTCGGGGTGGTGGTTCTTCTTCTTGCGGGCTGTGATGATGACATTGCTGGCGTATGGATCTCAGACGCGAGGGATGCGGTGGGTATGAGTACTAATAATCTTTCAAAAAGATCGGCTCGGTTACTGTGTGGGTGTATATGAATAGGCGTTTCGCACGGGAACCCATTGTGCACAAAAAGTAGTACTCCCTCCGGCCGGGAATGTAATTGTAAAATACTACTATTTGTTTCAATGCATGTTTCTTTATAGGAGTGCTTTTGGGAGAGACTAAACTCTCAATGGAAGGGTCATGAAGGAGTGTCATGGCATTAAATATCATGCCACGTCAGCAAAATTATTTACTTACATGGTAGGGTTATTTATTATGATCGAGGGGAGAGGATAGAGAGTGTCATGGGATGAGAGGGGAGACCATCACCATGACCCTTGCCTTGCAGGGTCCCAACGGAGAGTTTTATTGCACCGTTTCCAAGATAGCCACTAGACTACAATGAAACTATGGATGAAACAACCCCTACGATGCATGATTTCTCAGTTTTGATGTTTCCTATGTGTTCAATGCATTTAATTGTAAAGACACAATGTGACTTGGAAACATTGTAGACATGATTGCATCCAGATGATAATTTCTCTCTTCGTGGCACCCTATTGCATGAAACTTCTATGAAACTCCCATTGGGATTAGCCTAAGGGTGATGAAAATTGAAAAGTGAAGGATGAATGGTTTTATTTATGTTAATGGGTCATAGCTTTATGTCTTTGTTTCACATACCATTGTGGCCCACCTTAACGGCATTTTGACTGCTAGTACCATTGATGCTGCTTGGATGGGCATGCGAGGCGAGAAGGCATTTCTCATTGGTTTACCAAAGATTGTCCAAACATGCTCAACTTTACCCTATTCATCCTTCCATAGAACACGCTTCCTAGCACGACGACCTACAGTGTTTTCTGGATCTACAGAAGAGAGTCCACGCTATAATGATATTTCCAAGACAGAGAGAGCCACAGCCACATTGCTAAACTGCTCAGGCTACTGCCGTCACAGTGCACTGGGGCGGCGACCAGTCCCTTGTCTATACTTCTTTTTGTTTCACGATTCCTCGACCTGCCTGCACACTGACTGGTGGGGGCGGCGACCTTTGGCCCACTTATCTATGAGAAAGTGAGTTACCTTTTGGGTAACATGATCTCACGTTTCCTCAGCGACTTTCACTATTGGGGTTTTTTTTGTTCCCAATGGAGCGTCTGAACCCACGATGGGAGTGCGGGGCCCCTCATCATGACGCATGTGAGATCTTTGGATCGCTGTCGGCACTCCTTAACATCACTACTAGATGATGTTAGGAATGCGTGAAGGTATATCTTAAGCTCTATAATTATATTCTGCAAGCGCACAGAATAACCCGTTGTAACATTTCACCTTGGAGTATTCCAGGGTATCATAATTTTCCTCAGGGAAGAAATGTTATGAAGTATATTGATGGAAATGAATAGTAAGTCCTTCTAGTAATATCACACACTATATATAGCGGGGGTAAATGGGTTAACCAATAAGGGTGACCATGCAAAGCTTGATCGATACTGGCGAGTCGGAAAGACAAGCCGTTAGAAGGTCGTGACCGACCAGCGACACAGGAGACTCGATAAAATAGGAAAAGGGTAAAGTTTTAGGAGTATAAGGCAACTCGGTTCCTAATGACACTTCTACACTCTCAAGCAAACGCACCCTAGCCTTAACCTAGAATACTACCTAGTTATTGGAAGACCAGAACATACTTCGACGGCTGGAAGGGAAGGATCTCAGAAAGGGATGATAGGGGGATCCAACGGCAACATGCACTACTGTTCTGAGGACACCCGAACGTGGTGGACTACGAGGGATGGAAAGGGCTGTCACCACCTACCGCCTACCACAACGGTACCGTGGGGTGTAACACACTTTCTAGCTAGAATCAAGCCAGGCACCACACTTGCACTCGATGCTAGGATTTCTCTCGTGGCCTACGAGAGAAATCCCCCTCAACCTAGAGAACTAACTTGAGCACTCTAGTTCGGGCGAAAAAACCCATGAGGAAGAATCTCAATAAACAAGATAAACTCTAAACTAATCTAGAGGGAAGTTATGCCGCTACTAAGTCACAAGGACTTGAATGCAAAAGGAAAGCGGTAAATAACTAGAGCTTGACTCAAAAGGTAAAGAAGATAATATTATATTGAATATTCAAAGTAAAGGAAAAGATACAAGAGCTTTACCAGGACTTCGAGAACTCTAGAACCTCGGAGCAGAAGCTCGACTCGACCCTACTCCCAACTCTAATCCTAAGTCTAAAAAGTGGAAAAGTGAAAATGGAACAGAGCTCCTTTGGAGTGTGCGTAGAGGAGTGAGTCGGGGGTCGCCTTTTGTAGCAGCTTCCAAGTCGGTTCGGTGGGAAACCGACTGAACAAACCGTCATCCGATGATGGGCCTGGGCCGGCCTGGTGATGGGCCAGCCGGCTAGGCTCAGCCGCCCGATGCACTGCCTTTTCTCGTGAATGCTCTGGATCACGCCCTGGTGATGGTTGCTTTGGTGGTTTCTCGAGTGGAGTCGGTTTGGACCGATAGGCGGGCCTCCCGATCCGTGGCAAGGCCTTCTGGTATCTGTTAGATGAACCGACTACAAATTCCCAGACAGGATGCTCTGCATGTGTGTTTGTGTCACATGGATCATAGACATGGCAGGGTAGCCCGAAGTGACCAGCCAGCCGGCAATGGTGGGGCTGGCCGGCCAGGCCTGAGCCTGGTTTTTCTCTGGGTTTCTTCTATATTGTGTCTGCACGACAACTTTCACAAAACTCGTGGAACTTGTTATGTTAAAGTAAAATATACATGGAACCTTATGCAAAACCTACATTTATTCCCGAGATGTTGACGGTCAATTGTTATTATTCACCATCAACATTCGCTTCACAACTCATATGTAGCTATATTTTGGAACAAAACTTGAACGCTTAACGTAGCTATATTTTGGAACGGAGGGAGTAGTTAGTTATACTATCCTTCCCAAAGAAAGCATGCGTGCAAAGAAGTCCATGAATAGTCAGTTCTGTCCTATTTTTAGTATCACGTGGGTCCCATGCAGTGATGCTTGTTAATTAGTTCCCCGAAGTTTAAATTGAAATTAGTATTCATTAGTCTTTTCGTTCCATTGAAATTTTCTCCAATCTCCACCATCTATAACTTTCTATCAACTTGTCACACTGACAATCGTGCCCCTCTCATAGAAAACATCAACTTGCCAGCGGTGTGGGATCTTCTAGGGTTACAAAAACCCCATCAGCTCTAGGGTTCGAGGACCAAGTCATCATCGTCGGTGGCGGCAGGTGCATTTCTATGTGGGCGTGCGGTGCGGAGGCCTCCTGTTGGTTCCAATCCACCCACCCCTTCTCCTCTGGCCTCCAAAAAGTAAACTACACATTCCCCTGTTAATAGTCACATGGATTTAGTTTCCATATTCAATTCACTATTGTGCTAAGGCTTGTGGACGTGGTTGGGATTGCTTTTATTTAGGAATTAAATTTGAGGACCGACTAGCATGTCCACTAGTCTTCTCTGCACGCTGTGGTGCGTGCCCATGGCGCGGAGGCCTCGTGTTGGATCCAATCTGCCCACCCCTTCTCCTCTGGCCCCAAGAAGTAAAGTACCCATTCCCCTGTTAATAGTCACATGAAATTAGTTTCCAGTTTCAATTCGCTATTGTGCTAAGGCTTGTGGACGTGGTTGGGATTGCTTTTGTTTAGGAACTTAATTTGACTTTCGAGATGGATAGAAGTTGAATAACAAATGCTACAAAATGGATGGCTCCCTACACCTTTGGAATGGAGCAATTCATGGATTATATTAAGCTACAATTCGGTGGAAAAACAAACATACGGTGCCCATGCACCAATTGTATGAATCTTCCTATAGTACGTGATCAGCAAGTTGTCCACGTGCACCTACTTATTTTGGGGATGTCAGTCAAATATACAAGGTGGGTTCACCATGGAGAATCAGATAATGCTCTGGTTGTAGAGTTTTCACCGCATGTGCATGGATATGATGACCATTGTCCAGGGATTGGGTTTGCAGAGTATGTACCTGATCATGTTGTTGTGTTTGATGTGGATGTACGTGACCCAACCATGAAGCAGAGCCAGATGAGGAGATGATAGCATATTTGTGCATAGCCGCTAAGGCGGTGGATGGATAACATCAAAAATTCGAGAGTGTTGAATGATTTGAAGCAGACACTGTGTCCATGATCAACGCACTCAAAATTCTCCATCGTTGTGAGGTTGCTCCATGTCAATGTGGCAGACCACTCCGAAATTATTCCAAGTTAAGTACCCACGGACAACTAATCAAGTAGTCAGGCACTTAATCTAGAATAAGCTGGAGCGCCATCGGATTATACCCGATTAACCATGTACTTTCACGATCGAAACAACACGCGCGCCCACACGAAGGTGAGTCCCAGAAATTACAACATTCCACAATTTCAACTTACATAAATAGTATCCTTAAGTTATTACAAACCAAGTTTGAAATTCAAATAAAAATACGAGAGTTCATTGCAGCGGAGAGATTAACTAACGACGATACATAGCAACACCATAATGAAGCCAGCCATGGTGCTACTCCTCCCGATCCTCGGCCGAGGACGGAACCCACTCGACATGCCAGCCAGGTGGAACCTGGGCAGGCCAGGGGACAGAATTCGCCGCCTCCTCCAAAGCAGTACCTGAAATAGATGCCACAAGCAAGGCTGAATATACTAATACTCAGCAAGGCTTACCCGTCGGGTGAAAACTACTCCACCGACTTCTAGACATGAGAGGCTTTTGGCTGGTGGGTTTATTTGCCAGAAAGCAGCTAAGAGTGGTTCCTTATTTTCATGATTTTAGCATCAGCTTCTAGTAGAGTTAACCATTCTAGATTAGCATCCTCTCTAAGCATACAAGTGGTGCAATACAATTTAGTACATACAACAAGTTCATCATCCTCAAAGTTCCTCTTGTTACTCAATGCAGCACAGCGGTCAAGCAGTCTCATTAACCGCGAGAAGCAGACAGTTCGAACCGAATTTTGCTACCTGGCCAGGGGAAACCCAACACACATGGATAATGCTTGCTATAAAAGGTACAAGCACTTCCCAACCTTTCCCATCGATCCACAATTCGGCGCCGGGTCCATTCCCTTAGGATAAAGGTTTACTGCTTCACTCACGGCATCACGCATATATCCACTTGTGTACGGCAAGGGAAACAAAATATTTCCAAGGAGAGATGGCTATCGGTCCTAGCTGTTTCAATCTGGTACCGGGCTTACCGATTCCCATAGGTCGGCATGTGCGTGGTGCGTTCAAAAACTGGACACACAGAACCACACGTTCCGACCTTAAACCAATTCTCATACACGGACGGGAGATCTACACATACCATCCCGCCCGTCCATCCTTATGATTCCAACATAAGTAAAGACAAGCAACTCCTATATCTCGCGAGTGACGGGAAATCACTCGACTTGTAACGGTCCTAAAGCATTGCTCTATCGACCCTATCATACTAGTATTTCAAGTCATGATACTAGAATCATGCAATTAGGGTATTCAAACAACTCCTTGAACGTAAATGCACAAGCATAATTAATTCACAGTTGCACAAAATTAAAACTAGGTTATGTGGCGGACCACTCCGAAATTATTCCAAGTTAAGTACCCTCAGACCACTAATCATGTAGTCAGGCACTTAATCCGGAATAAGCTGGAGCGCCGTCGGATTAAACCCGATTAAACCACGTACCAAATTAGATCGTAACAGCAGCAGGCCCACACGAAGGTGAGTTCCAGAGATTACAACATTCCACAATTAAATTACCAACGTAAGTAGCATAGTTATTACAAACTGAGTTCGAATTTAAATCAGGGTACACAAGTTTTGCAGCGGAAATAAATAAACTAACGACGAAACAAGTAGCTCCGTGATGAAGCCTGCCACGAAGCTACTCCTCCCGATCCTCGCCTGAGGACGGGACCCATTCGATGTGCCAGCCAGGTGGAACCTGGGCAGGCCAAGTCATAGCGTCCACATCCAGAATGATACCTGTAAAAATAATGCCACAAGCAAGGCTGAGTATGCTAATACTCAGCAAGGCTTACCCGTCGGGTGAAAGCTACATCACCGACATCTAGACAATGAGAGGCTTTTGGCTGGTGGGTTTGTTTGCCAAAAAGCATCTAAAGTAGATCCTTGCTTTCAAGTTTTAGCTTCATATTCTAGTAAATTTAACCATTCTAGATTAACATCCTCTCTAAGCATACAAGTGGTGCAATACAATTTATTCATAGAACAAGTTCATGATCTCATAATTCCACTTATTACTCGATGTAGCAAGGCGGTCAAGCAGTCTCATTAACCGCGAGAAGCGGACAGTTCGAACCGAATTTGTGCTACCTGGCCAGGGGAAACCCAACACACACGGATACTCTGCTTGCGATAAAAGGTACAAGCATTTCCCAACCTTTCCCATTTATCCACAATTCGGAACCGGGTCCACTTCCTTAGGATGAAGGTTTACTGCTTCACTCACAGCATCACGCATACATCCACGAGTGTACGGCAAGGGAAAACAAAGTTTCCAAGGAGAGATGGCTATCGGCCCTAGCTGCTTCAATCTGGTACCGGGCTTACCGGCTCCCATATACCGGCATGTATGTGGTACGTTCAAAAACTTGACACACTCTACCACACATTTCGACCTTAAACAATTATCAATACACGGACGGGAGATCTACATCTATCATCCCGCCCGTCAATCCTTATGATTTCAACATAAGTAAAGACAAACAATTCCTATGTCTCGCGAGTGACAGGAAATCACTCGACTTGTAACGAACCTATAGCAATGCTCTATCGATCCTTTCATACTAGTATTGCAAGTCATAGGTACTAGGAAACTATTGCAGCTATGGTATTCAATCAACTCCTAGAAACGTAAATGCACGAACATAAAGAATTCAAAGTGCAATATTTAGAAATGTTAGGTCATGCTCCGGGGCTTGCCTTCCTGCTCGGGCTGGGGGTTAGCTCCTGTGTTGGTCACGTCTGCACCGGCGTCGGGCTCCGGGACTTGCTCCTCTTCTGCGGGGACGAGGGTGTAGTCGCCGTCCGGTAGAACGCCTTCTACATGACATGCATAATTTTAAGGCGGCTGCCCTTTTGATGCTAAGACTAGGGCCTTGAAGGCCATATTCACCTAGACATACTTAGATATTTGCATTTTCTCCACCAAAGCAAGGTGTCGGTGTGAAAAAGGTTTTAGTTGAATTCGATGGTGATTGTGTACATATATAAAAGAATTTATTTATTTCTTCACAAGTTAGGGTGGCTGTTTCTGAATTTCAGATTCTAACCATTTTATTTCAATTAATTACTCAAAAAGGTTTATTCATTTATACATTTCAATTTCCACCTAGATTCTTTCCCATTTTTGTTTCTTCATTTCTGTTCATCAATTTTAGCCATAAACTTTATGACAGCTACTGGAGTATAAGAGCTAAGCTCACTCCAAAATTTAGCTAATTTCGAGTTACACATAATTTATTAAAAATCTATAAACAGCTAGCTGCAGGAAGTGAATTAAAGGCATAATAAATTGAAATTTCATCTATTTCAGGAGATCTTCCTACCAAGGCTAAGCAATATCATGAGGAGGGCTCTGGCCAAGTGGTGGCTCAAAATAACCCTTGGGTAGTCCTCATTATTTTTCTATCCAAAAACACATATTTAATTATTTGCCATTCTAAACAGAGCAAAAATTAAGTTTCTCATTTTTAACATGTGTGTTAACAAGTTTTAAGTTCTCAGGAGCAAAATGATGATTTTTCGCTGCACAAATTATTTTTAACAATTTCTTTACTGCAGAAAGTCAGAAAACACATTTAAATCTATAACTAGAGCTACACATCATATTTTTGAGTCTCCTTTGGACACAAGCTGTCCAAAACCACTACTAACAACATATCCAAAGCTCAACCCCAGCGGAGCTCTGGATTTGAAATGGTGCACAACTTTAGGTTTTCACAGTTTGATTTTTAATTCAACAACAGTTCACCAAAAGCATACACATGTCTAATAGAGATTGTAGTTTAGACTCTAACGATTCCAGAGAGTATTTTTGCATATTTTTCTGATTTTTCTACGATTTTTAATCGATTTTACAAGTTTCGGGAAAAATCAAATCTAGGGTAAGAATCTATTTTCACCGAGAACCCTAGAACTTTCAAACTTTCGCGAAGAAGCCCCTGGTTTTTGCGCAGAGGTCCCTGGACAAAGGAAGAAGATGAAGAAAGGTCCCTGGGACCTCGCCGGAGTTGCGCCGGGCAAACCACGGCGAACTGGGCTCGGGGAAGTGGGGGGAAATGGTCTTTGGCTCACCACGAGTCGTTTGAGCACGGTTGGGAGGTCGGGGGTTGCCGGAGTCACGCCGGCGACGAGGAGGTGGCGGCGCGGCCTCTGCGGGATCTACGCCGGCGAGCTCGGAGTCGCTCGAGGAGGGCTGAGGGGTCCGTGAGCTTCAGCAGGGCTTGGGGAAGCTGTTGCCGTGCTCGGGGAAGCTCGGGGATGGCTCGGAGTAGGGTCTCGACGGTGAGGTGGTTCGACGGCCGGAAAACCCGATTTGGGGGAAATCGGAAATTCAAGCCGGGGAGTGGGCAATGTGTTGGGGAAAGTTGGGGGAAATGGAGCTAGGGGATTGGTCTAGCTCTGTGCGGAGTGGATTTGGGAATGGCTGCGTGTGTGCGACGAATTTCACGAACGAGTCAAGCTCGGCTTGCGCGTCGCGAGGAAGAAGAAGGAGGGGGAGTGCGCGAGTGGGTTCTCTGGAGGCTTGAGCGAGCGAGTGGAGTGAGTGGGGAGCTCAGTGGGGTGCTCGAGTGCGCGAGGGGAGTGCGGCATTGCCTCGGGAGCGCGCGAGCGCGTTAATGCTCGACGCGACCCGCCATGGCCGCACAGTGAGCTCGGCGCGAGTGGGGAGGGCGCTGCAGGCGAGGGGGATCGCGGCGTGTTGAAGTGGGGATCTTCCTCAGCGGTTTTGGCGCGATGTGGGCGGCTCCTAGCGCCAGCAGAGTGCCAGCGCAGCGCGCTCGCGCGCGCGCGACCGCGACGCGCGCGACCGCCATGATGGCGTCCGCGGCGCGAGGAGGAGGGAGGCGACGGCGGCGACTCGACGGCTCCACAGTGGTCGGACAAGCGCTAGACGACGAGCGCCACGCTCCGCCGCGCCTTGGCCGCGTCAGCGCCGCCTGAGCCGCGCGCCGGCCGCGTGGCGGCCGAGTTCTGGCCGCCGCGGCGCGCGCCAGGGGCACTGTTCACGGCCCGGGGAGCGCCGGGTTTGAATTCAAATTTTCTCCAAAATTTTGAACTGAACTTGAAAAAGTGCAAAAATAAAAGTTGTAGATTGAAAGATGGGACACAACTTCCTTTTTGGGATGAACTTGAAATTCGAAGTTTTTCAAGCTCAAAAAGCCCAAAAACAGAAATGTGCCAAAACCGGTAATTTGAGTTTTTGAGGGTCTAAACCGAAAAATTTTCAAAAATTCCAAACAGTGACTAGGGTTTAATTTTTATGCCAAACAACTTTTATTTTGGGAGATTTTCAAGTTTAGTACAAAAATCTCGAGTTTTCGGTTGGTGCCAATTAATCCCTGTTTTTGGAGTTTAAGTTTGAATTTTGGTGAATTTCGAGAGATTTTTGAATTCCAACCTTAAATCTCTGTTGCATTAATCTTAAATGCACTTTTTAGTTAATTTGACATCAGAGATGTCACAGCCTACCCCCCTTAAAAGGAATCTCGCCCCGAGATTCGATTACGCTTAATGGTAAAGAGGGGAAAAGAATACCTCAGCTTATGAAAGTATGTCGGGGAAATTCTTCCGGAGATAATCCTCGGTTTCCCACGTGGCTTCGTCTTCAGAATGATGACTCCACTGAATTTTATACATTTTAATTCCCTTCCTTCGTGTCTGTCGCTCTTTCTCGTCGAGGATCTTGACAGGATACTCATCATAAGAGAGATCCGGTTCAACCGAGAGTTCCTCTTGTTCAACGACCTCGGTCGGAACACGAAGACATCTTTTGAGTTGAGAAACGTGAAACACATTGTGTATCGCTGAAAGTCTCTTGGGAAGCTTCACTTGATAAGCTACCGGCCCACATTGTTGAGTGATTGCGTACGGGCCGATAAAGCGAGGTGCAAGTTTGCCTCTAAGTCCAAACCTTTGCACAGCCTTGGTCGGGGAGACTTTTAGATACACATGATCACCAACTTCAAACTGAAGTGGCTTTCGCCGCTGATCAAAGTAGCTCTTTTGTCGTGTCTGGGCGGTTTTCAAATTTTCCCGAATGATCCTAACCTTTTCTTCGGCTTCTTTCACAAGGTCAGGGCCATAAGTGTATCTCTCGCCTGCCTGGGACCAACACAACGGGGTCCGACATCTTCTACCATATAGGGCTTCGAAAGGTGCCATTTTTAAACTTGATTGGTAGCTGTTATTATAGGAGAATTCGGCCAGAGACAAACACTTCTCCCAATTCTTCCCATAATGAATAACACAGGCTCGAAGCATATCTTCAAGTATTTGATTTACCCTTTCTGTCTGCCCATCGGTCTGTGGGTGATATGCTGAGCTACGGATCAGTTTAGTGCCTAGGGACATTTGCAATTGCTCCCAAAAACGTGCTACGAACAGAGCACCACGATCCGAAATTATCGTCTTGGGTACCCCGTGTAGACAAACGATCCGCTCCAAATAAATCTCCGCGTATTTCTTGGCAGTATAAGTGATATTGATCGGAACAAAATGCGCGGTCTTGGTAAGGCGATCCACAATTACCCAAATGGAATCATGGCCCTGAGGGGTCCTGGGAAGTCCAACAATAAAGTCCATGCTTATATCTTCCCACTTCCACGAGGGAATAGGTAGAGGTTGAAGCGTGCCTGCTACCTTTAAGTGGCTGGCCTTAACCCGCTGGCAGGTGTCACATTCCGACACATATGTGGCAATTTCTCGCTTCATTCGAGTCCACCAAAAGTTTTGTTTCAAATCTTGATACATTTTGGTGCTGCCAGGATGGATAGAAAATTTGGAGAGATGTGCCTCATCCATAATCTTCCTCCGGAGTTCCATGTTTTTGGGCACCATGAGGCGGTGTCCAAACCATAGGACTCCTTGCCCGTCTAACCGGAAGCACTTGTACTTCTCTTTCACTTTCTCTTTAGACAATTTTCTTTTGAGCACTTTAACGCCCGCATCATTTAATTGGGCCATAACAATCTGATCGTGGAAGGTTGGTTCCACTGCAATATGGTTGAAGTACCCGTGTGGAACAATCTCTAAGTTGAGTTTTGCCATTTCGTGACACAGGGTGTCAGCGTAGGACTCCACGGAAAGACAATGGCAACGAGCCTTGCGGCTGAGTGCATCCGCAACGACATTAGCCTTCCCGGGGTGATAATGCACACTGAGGTCATAGTCCTTAGCTAACTCCAACCATCTGCGTTGTCTCATATTCAGATGGGCCTGAGTGAAGACATATTTAAGGCTCTTGTGGTCTGTATATATGTTGCAGGGAACACCCATCAAATAGTGCCTCCACATCTTGAGAGCATGAATGACCGCGGCTAACTCAAGATCGTGCGTGGGGTAGTTTTGCTCATGAGGCCGGAGTGCTCGAGAAGCATAAGCAATGACTCGGTTCTCTTGCATGAGAACACAGCCAAGACCGGTGCCTGATGCATCACAATAAACATCATACGGCTTGGTGCAATCGGGCTGAGCCAAAACTGGGGCTGAAGTCAATAGTCTTCGCAAAGTGTGGAAAGCTTCCTCACATTTGTCATTCCACTCAAATTTAACTCCCTTCTTCAAAAGTTCGGTCATAGGCTTCGCAATTCGAGAGAAGTCCGGAATAAAGCGACGGTAGTAACCGGCTAATCCCAGAAAACTCCGAATCTCGTGGACGGAAGTAGGTGGTTGCCAATCTAGCACCTCTTGCACTTTGGATGGATCTACGGATATACCATCTTTGGAAATCGTGTGGCCCAAAAACTTCACGCTCTCTAACCAGAATTCACACTTGGAGAATTTGGCGTAGAGTTGGTGGTCTCTCAGTCGCTGAAGAACAATGCGAAGGTGTTCAGCGTGCTCTTCCTCATTCTTGGAGTACACAAGAATGTCGTCAATGAAAACCACCACAAACTTGTCCAATTCAGACATGAAGACCGAGTTCATGAGGTACATGAAATAGGCTGGGGCGTTGGTGAGTCCAAAAGACATAACCAGAAACTCATATAGCCCGTAACGTGTGGAAAAGGCAGTCTTTGGAATATCACAAGGCCTGATTTTTATTTGGTGATAGCCAGAGCGGAGGTCAATCTTAGAGAACACTCTGGCGCCAGCTAGTTGATCAAATAGGATGTCAATTCGGGGTAACGGATACTTGTTCTTAATAGTTACCGCATTGAGAGGCCGGTAGTCAATACACAACCTCAAGGAATGGTCCTTCTTCTTCACGAAGATAGCGGGACATCCCCACGGTGATACACTTGGGCGAATGAAACCTTTATCTAGCAATTCTTGGAGTTGAATTTTTAATTCGGCCAATTCGTTGGGTGGCATCCTATAGGGTCTCTTTGATATAGGTGCTGTGCCAGGTTGTAATTCAATCACAAACTCAACGTCCCTATCCGGCGGCATCCCAGGTAAGTCATCCGGAAATACATCGGCATACTCACATACCACCGGAATGTCCTTTAGTTGGGTTTCTACCATTGTGTAAGCGCACGCATCGACGCAAGTCCGTTGTGGCAGATATAGCACACTCGGGCCATGCGTAGGCGAGTTTATCTCAACAACTCGTTCCGCAACATCTAGGACAACCTTATGTTGAGTCATCCAATTGGCTCCTAACACAATGTCAATTCCTTCCATTCCAAGCAGAATCAAATCAGTAGGAATTGTTTTACTTCCCACCTGATTGGAACCTTGTGGGTGACTTGGTTGGATGCAATTTTACCTCCCGCAGTTGATATCACGTATGATGATTTGGTATGGTATGATTTTAATCCGCATTTCACATGAAATCTTGTGCTTATAAAACTATGTGTTGCCCCGGAATCAAATAATATCACAGCAGGTTGAGTGCAGATAGGGAAGGTACCAGTCATGTCTGGGGCTCCCTCGGGTAAGTCGGCCAAGGTGGTGTAGTTGAGCCGTCCTTGGCGAACTTGCACACGCTGCTGCTGTTTGCCCTTGCCTTGCTGATTTCCCGGGCGTTGGTTTTGCTGCTTGTTCTGCGGGCAATCTTTGATAAAATGGTCCTTACTTCCACACTTGAAGCACTGATAGCCGGCTCCAGGACGAGCTGGCTGCGGTGTATTCTGCCTGGGTGCTTGCTGCTGCGGCGGTAGAGGGAAACGAGGCGCGTTAGGCTGTGGCGGCCTAGCAACCCATCCACCTCCCTGAGGTGCCCTGGACTGTCCCTGCGGTGCAGCCGGGGGAACCAAGCGGAACCTCTGGGGCTGCGAGCTTGACGGTCCAGCGGGAGTCTTCCTCTTCTTTTCCGCCTTGTGCACCATATTGGCGTCTTCTTGAGCGATGGCAAGGTTCACGAGATCGCCGTACGAGGCAGCACGGGTGGTGGCCAACTGCGCCTTTAACTTGGTGTTAAGGCCACGTCGGAACCTCTCAAGCTTCTTCTCGTCGGAGTCGGCGTGATGACCCGCATAAGGGCACAGACCATTGAAGGCCTGGGAGTACTGCAGCACTGTGCGAGTACCCTGGGTCAGCGCCAAAAACTCATTCAACTTTCGCTCTACTAGACCGGCCGGAATGTGATGAGCCTTGAATGCAGCCTTGAACTCATCCCACTCAACTACATGACCCTCCTGCTGCAGGGCCAGGTAGTTCTCCCACCAAAGGAGAGCTGGGCCGCGGAGCTGCTGCGCCGCGAATACGACCTTGCGGTTGGAGGTGCAAGGCGTCGCCAGAATGGTGAACTTGGACTCGATGGCCCGAATCCAGGTGTCGGCCTCTAAAGGCTCATCGGCACGAGAGAAGATCGGCGGGTGCGTCGCCAGAAAATCTTCGTATCGGGCCACCTGAGGCTGAGGGGCCCGTTGACCCCCCTGCTGCAGCATCTGCTGCTGCAACGGGGCTCTCCGCCATCCTCAAAGGAGAACTAAGGTAGCGCCTCATCCAGTGGGGATCATCCGGCTGAGTTGGTGGAAACAGCCCAAGCAACTGGTGCTCTACCAAGCTCTGGTTCTGAGCACAAAAAGAACTGATGCCATTCAAGGCAGCTAGCTCACAAGTCGTCTCCATGTGGTGTCCATGAACTTCCACCGTCCAGGTGGGGGAACTAGGACACGGCGGGTGGCGATAGACCACCAAACGCACACGGGAACGGGTCACGCCACGGTCTCGGACGAGGATTCTCTCATATTGTGGCGGTGTAGGGTAGCCAAGTACCTGTAGAACCGACCACAAGATGCTAGGGAAGCCTTCCCATCCCAAGCAATCAGAGAAGGACACGTCGTTGGGGTGACTAGCCAGGTCAGCGTGAGCGTCCATTCTGAACCAAAGGAAAAGGGGCAAGGGTGAGAACCGGTTAGTGCCAAAGAGCAAAAACAGATTCTGCGCAGGGTGGTAAAAATTACAAAACTCGAAATCTACAAGCTCAAAAATTCCCAAACTTGGCCAGGACATTGTCTAAATAATTCCTAACAAGTTTCATGTTGGAGGTTTGAGCAGAAACTGTCGTTAAGATGGTGTAAAAATTCAATTTCTATCACACTGTCCCCAGAAATTTCCAGCAGACAGGGGGTTACCATTTTTAACACAACTCCAGTTTTACTGAACCATTTTCGTTGAAATTTCTCCAGCATTTACTCCATAATATTTATGACAACTTTCGTGTTGAACACTTTTTCGTTCGACAACGTTTTCAGTTTCGAATTAAGGGTGCAACAGATTGTTCTCAGCAGGATTTTTGGGTTGTGATTTCAATTCCTTTGACGGCGGTTCGATTTGGTCACTTATTAAAATCCATGTCAATTCAGTGAGATGCAATGCATGAGCGGCCTATTCGTTCTCGCCAACACACATGCCAATAACTTTTGGCTTACGAAATTAGTGCCGGTGGCTAGGCAATATCCGTCTCTCCCTATATTATCTAGCCGAACTTCTAACCGTCTCAACATACGGATTCGCGGTTAGTGTACCTGCAGAAAATTCCATTCCAGAACATTTATAATCAACCTTTCGTGCCAGCACTCACGAAAGCGTCTCCATTCATTACCACCCACTATAGAGGTGGCACCCGAACGTTTAACATTGAACGGGCAATGTTCATATGTCACCAAAGCGACATATTGACAGTTTCATACGCTAATAGAATAGCGTATTGACTTTGTGCCGCCATCATATTTGCATATGATGCCGTGGTACGCTACAGCAATCGCCGTACCTTGCGCCCACCATCCTATTCTATTTTCATACGCCATCACAGCGTATTGACTATGTGCCGCCACTATATTTTCATATAGTGCCGTGGTACGTTACAGCAATCGCCGTACCTTGCGCCCACCATTGCGGAAAGTAAATAACAGAATGAAATGTGCTGGAAGTTAGTATAATATACTATTTGCCACCTATCATATCGTGATCCCTTAACCCACATAGGCTTCACGTTCTAGGTAACATCCTTAGCGGTTATCATAGGACCTTCCTCCGCAAAACGCGTCGGACGCACGAGTTGGCAAGTTTTATTCAAAAATTTGTTTATTAAGGTTTGTTGCTCTCTCCGGTGCGCTGTTTCGGCTCTGATGCCAGCTGTGGCGGACCACTCCGAAATTATTCCAAGTTAAGTACCCTCAGACCACTAATCATGTAGTCAGGCACTTAATCCGGAATAAGCTGGAGCGCCGTCGGATTAAACCCGATTAAACCACGTACCAAATTAGATCGTAACAGCAGCAGGCCCACACGAAGGTGAGTTCCAGAGATTACAACATTCCACAATTAAATTACCAACGTAAGTAGCATAGTTATTACAAACTGAGTTCGAATTTAAATCAGGGTACACAAGTTTTGCAGCGGAAATAAATAAACTAACGACGAAACAAGTAGCTCCGTGATGAAGCCTGCCACGAAGCTACTCCTCCCGATCCTCGCCTGAGGACGGGACCCATTCGATGTGCCAGCCAGGTGGAACCTGGGCAGGCCAAGTCATAGCGTCCACATCCAGAATGATACCTGTAAAAATAATGCCACAAGCAAGGCTGAGTATGCTAATACTCAGCAAGGCTTACCCGTCGGGTGAAAGCTACATCACCGACATCTAGACAATGAGAGGCTTTTGGCTGGTGGGTTTGTTTGCCAAAAAGCATCTAAAGTAGATCCTTGCTTTCAAGTTTTAGCTTCATATTCTAGTAAATTTAACCATTCTAGATTAACATCCTCTCTAAGCATACAAGTGGTGCAATACAATTTATTCATAGAACAAGTTCATGATCTCATAATTCCACTTATTACTCGATGTAGCAAGGCGGTCAAGCAGTCTCATTAACCGCGAGAAGCGGACAGTTCGAACCGAATTTGTGCTACCTGGCCAGGGGAAACCCAACACACACGGATACTCTGCTTGCGATAAAAGGTACAAGCATTTCCCAACCTTTCCCATTTATCCACAATTCGGAACCGGGTCCACTTCCTTAGGATGAAGGTTTACTGCTTCACTCACAGCATCACGCATACATCCACGAGTGTACGGCAAGGGAAAACAAAGTTTCCAAGGAGAGATGGCTATCGGCCCTAGCTGCTTCAATCTGGTACCGGGCTTACCGGCTCCCATATACCGGCATGTATGTGGTACGTTCAAAAACTTGACACACTCTACCACACATTTCGACCTTAAACAATTATCAATACACGGACGGGAGATCTACATCTATCATCCCGCCCGTCAATCCTTATGATTTCAACATAAGTAAAGACAAACAATTCCTATGTCTCGCGAGTGACAGGAAATCACTCGACTTGTAACGAACCTATAGCAATGCTCTATCGATCCTTTCATACTAGTATTGCAAGTCATAGGTACTAGGAAACTATTGCAGCTATGGTATTCAATCAACTCCTAGAAACGTAAATGCACGAACATAAAGAATTCAAAGTGCAATATTTAGAAATGTTAGGTCATGCTCCGGGGCTTGCCTTCCTGCTCGGGCTGGGGGTTAGCTCCTGTGTTGGTCACGTCTGCACCGGCGTCGGGCTCCGGGACTTGCTCCTCTTCTGCGGGGACGAGGGTGTAGTCGCCGTCCGGTAGAACGCCTTCTACATGACATGCATAATTTTAAGGCGGCTGCCCTTTTGATGCTAAGACTAGGGCCTTGAAGGCCATATTCACCTAGACATACTTAGATATTTGCATTTTCTCCACCAAAGCAAGGTGTCGGTGTGAAAAAGGTTTTAGTTGAATTCGATGGTGATTGTGTACATATATAAAAGAATTTTATTTATTTCTTCACAAGTTAGGGTGGCTGTTTCTGAATTTCAGATTCTAACCATTTTATTTCAATTAATTACTCAAAAAGGTTTATTCATTTATACATTTCAATTTCCACCTAGATTCTTTCCCATTTTTGTTTCTTCATTTCTGTTCATCAATTTTAGCCATAAACTTTATGACAGCTACTGGAGTATAAGAGCTAAGCTCACTCCAAAATTTAGCTAATTTCGAGTTACACATAATTTATTAAAAATCTATAAACAGCTAGCTGCAGGAAGTGAATTAAAGGCATAATAAATTGAAATTTCATCTATTTCAGGAGATCTTCCTACCAAGGCTAAGCAATATCATGAGGAGGGCTCTGGCCAAGTGGTGGCTCAAAATAACCCTTGGGTAGTCCTCATTATTTTTCTATCCAAAAACACATATTTAATTATTTGCCATTCTAAACAGAGCAAAAATTAAGTTTCTCATTTTTAACATGTGTGTTAACAAGTTTTAAGTTCTCAGGAGCAAAATGATGATTTTTCGCTGCACAAATTATTTTTAACAATTTCTTTACTGCAGAAAGTCAGAAAACACATTTAAATCTATAACTAGAGCTACACATCATATTTTTGAGTCTCCTTTGGACACAAGCTGTCCAAAACCACTACTAACAACATATCCAAAGCTCAACCCCAGCGGAGCTCTGGATTTGAAATGGTGCACAACTTTAGGTTTTCACAGTTTGATTTTTAATTCAACAACAGTTCACCAAAAGCATACACATGTCTAATAGAGATTGTAGTTTAGACTCTAACGATTCCAGAGAGTATTTTTGCATATTTTTCTGATTTTTCTACGATTTTTAATCGATTTTACAAGTTTCGGGAAAAATCAAATCTAGGGTAAGAATCTATTTTCACCGAGAACCCTAGAACTTTCAAACTTTCGCGAAGAAGCCCCTGGTTTTTGCGCAGAGGTCCCTGGACAAAGGAAGAAGATGAAGAAAGGTCCCTGGGACCTCGCCGGAGTTGCGCCGGGCAAACCACGGCGAACTGGGCTCGGGGAAGTGGGGGAAATGGTCTTTGGCTCACCACGAGTCGTTTGAGCACGGTTGGGAGGTCGGGGGTTGCCGGAGTCACGCCGGCGACGAGGAGGTGGCGGCGCGGCCTCTGCGGGATCTACGCCGGCGAGCTCGGAGTCGCTCGAGGAGGGCTGAGGGGTCCGTGAGCTTCAGCAGGGCTTGGGGAAGCTGTTGCCGTGCTCGGGGAAGCTCGGGGATGGCTCGGAGTAGGGTCTCGACGGTGAGGTGGTTCGACGGCCGGAAAACCCGATTTGGGGGAAATCGGAAATTCAAGCCGGGGAGTGGGCAATGTGTTGGGGAAAGTTGGGGGAAATGGAGCTAGGGGATTGGTCTAGCTCTGTGCGGAGTGGATTTGGGAATGGCTGCGTGTGTGCGACGAATTTCACGAACGAGTCAAGCTCGGCTTGCGCGTCGCGAGGAAGAAGAAGGAGGGGGAGTGCGCGAGTGGGTTCTCTGGAGGCTTGAGCGAGCGAGTGGAGTGAGTGGGGAGCTCAGTGGGGTGCTCGAGTGCGCGAGGGGAGTGCGGCATTGCCTCGGGAGCGCGCGAGCGCGTTAATGCTCGACGCGACCCGCCATGGCCGCACAGTGAGCTCGGCGCGAGTGGGGAGGGCGCTGCAGGCGAGGGGGATCGCGGCGTGTTGAAGTGGGGATCTTCCTCAGCGGTTTTGGCGCGATGTGGGCGGCTCCTAGCGCCAGCAGAGTGCCAGCGCAGCGCGCTCGCGCGCGCGCGACCGCGACGCGCGCGACCGCCATGATGGCGTCCGCGGCGCGAGGAGGAGGGAGGCGACGGCGGCGACTCGACGGCTCCACAGTGGTCGGACAAGCGCTAGACGACGAGCGCCACGCTCCGCCGCGCCTTGGCCGCGTCAGCGCCGCCTGAGCCGCGCGCCGGCCGCGTGGCGGCCGAGTTCTGGCCGCCGCGGCGCGCGCCAGGGGCACTGTTCACGGCCCGGGGAGCGCCGGGTTTGAATTCAAATTTTCTCCAAAATTTTGAACTGAACTTGAAAAAGTGCAAAAATAAAAGTTGTAGATTGAAAGATGGGACACAACTTCCTTTTTGGGATGAACTTGAAATTCGAAGTTTTTCAAGCTCAAAAAGCCCAAAAACAGAAATGTGCCAAAACCGGTAATTTGAGTTTTTGAGGGTCTAAACCGCAAAATTTTCAAAAATTCCAAACAGTGACTAGGGTTTAATTTTTATGCCAAACAACTTTTATTTTGGGAGATTTTCAAGTTTAGTACAAAAATCTCGAGTTTTCGGTTGGTGCCAATTAATCCCTGTTTTTGGAGTTTAAGTTTGAATTTTGGTGAATTTCGAGAGATTTTTGAATTCCAACCTTAAATCTCTGTTGCATTAATCTTAAATGCACTTTTTAGTTAATTTGACATCAGAGATGTCACAGGTTATGCTTCGGGGCTTGCCTTCTTGGGCTACACTGGGGTCAGTCTCCAGGTCGATCACGATCACGTCGGCACCACCTTCGGGAGCCTCCTCTTCGTTGGCAGGGACGAGGTTGTAGGTTCCGTCAGCGAGAGCGCCTTCTACATGAGATGCATACATTTTTAAGAGTTGTTGCTGGTTTTTAGTCTAAAGGTTAAGGCTCTTTAAGGCCCTATTCACTTAGACATGAAAAAGGTTTAATCTTTTCTTCACAAATTAAGGGTAGCGTGGGTGGTGTGGATTTTATGCTTTTATGATGGTGATTGTGTACACATATAAAACAATGCAACTTTTATTTTTAAGCAAGTGCCTAAGTTCAGAAACTTTAGAACTCCACAAGCTTAATTAATTAATTAATTATCAAAAGTGACTCACTCCTTTTTATCAAACTAACCTACGCTAGTTTCTTCTCATTTTTGTTTCTCTGTTTCTGTTCATCCTTTTTATCCACAAACTTTATGATAGCTACTGGAGTATAGGAGCTAGGCTCACTCCAAAATTTAAGTAAAACCGAGCCATACAGAATTTATTAAAAATAGTTCAAGTTGCTGCTCAACGAAACAAGATTAATTCATATAAAATTAAAACTACTTCCAAATCAGAAGATTTCTGTACTAGAGCTAGTCATGAGCAAATGGAAGGCTCTGGCCAAGTGATGACTAAAAATAACACTTGGACAGCCCTCAATAAATTCCTATCCGAAAACCAACATCTATTTATTTAATGTTCCAAATAGAGTCTAAAATCCAGTTTAGCATTTTTCCATCATGGGCCAACATATTTCTAGACCTCTGGTGAAAGGTGGTGATTTTTGGCTGCATGGATTATTTTTAGTAAATGCAGAACTGTAATAGAGCAGGAATCACAAAATAAAACATAACTGGAGTTTAATGCAATATTTTTAGGTCTCCTGTGGACACAAAGCTTCTACTGTCTATACAAGCAACATATCCCAATCTCAGCTACAGAAGAGTTAAGGATTTGAAATTGTGCACAAAACTCTAAAATCACAGCTTGAATTTTAATTCAACAACTATCCCTTAAAAGTATATACATGCAAAAAGGAGGTTGGAGTTTACAATTTCACGAGTCCAGGGAGTATTTTTGTGCATTTTTCCGATTTTTCTACGATTTTTAATGGATTTTAGAAGATTTCTGGAATTTGAACTAGACCTTAAGAATCTTTTGACGCCGCGGCCCCTGGATCTTTTGAAAACTTCGCAAGCAGGCCCCTGGTTTCTTTCACTGGGAGCCCTGCGAAAAGGAAGAAGATGAAGATATGCCCTTGGGCTCGTCGGCGTCGTTGCGCCGGCCAAACGGCGGTGGGATGAGGTCGGAGAAGTGGGGGAAAAGGATGAGCAGCTCACCGCGAGTCGAATGGTGGTGGTTCGGAGGCCGGAGGAGGCTCGGAGGTGGCCGGCGACGGGAGCAGTGGCGGCGCGGCCGCCGCGGCTTCAACTCCAGCGAGGTCAGAGGCTTTCGCTGTGGTTGCAAAGGCTCGTGAGCATCAGTAGGGCATGGCGAAGACGTTGGGATGCTCGGTTGGCGTCGTGGATAGCTCGAAGGTGCGGCTCGACGTGGGGGTGCTTCGGCGGCCAAAAAATGGGGATTTGGGGGAAATCCCGATTTCTCGCTGGATGATCGATGGGAGTTTGCGAGAAGTGGGGGAAAAGGAAGCTGAGGAAATGGACGACCTCTGGGTACGGCGAATTTGGGAATCGTGGAGGGATGGGGGCGAAATTGCTCCGGCGCTCGAGCTCGGCTCTTGCGGCCAGAGGTGGAAGACAAGGCTCTTGAGCGTGGGGGAGAGGAACTGGCTGTGGCGTGAGTGAGGGCAAGGGGCAGTGGTCACTTGGCGACGCAATTGAGCACGCTAGAGCCAGCTGGGGCTGCTAGGGACGCTCGCGTGCACGACTTGGGCACGTAGTCCGCCATGAGTGCGCCTGCGAACTCGGGCAGCGCGCGCGAGGCGGTTGGGCGAGGGGGATTGTGGCGTGGAGGAGTGAAGATACGCTGCAGAGCCTCATGGCGCATAGCGAGCGGGAATCCGGCTGCGGGACGGCTAGGCGCGGCGCGCGCGGCCATGGCCAGTGGCTGAGCTCTGCTCGCCATCATGGCGCTCCGAGCGGCGCGAGGCTGCCAGGGCGCTGTAGCGCGGGAAAAGACCGGACGGGGTGTCAGGCGCCCGCACGACGACAAAAGGAACACGCCGCCATGGCTTGACTGGCCAGGCGAGGCCGCCGCCGCTCGTCGGCCACGTGGCGGCCGGTCTGCGGCGAGGGCAGAGTGCGCCAGAGCGACTGTCTGGCGCCCGTGGAGCACCCAGGTTCAAACGCGTATTTCTCCAAAAACTTGAACTACACTTCAAAAAGTGCAAACACAAAAGTTGGATTTTGAAATGTGGGACACAACGTTCATTTTGGGGTGAACCTGAAATTTCGAATCTTTCAAGCTCAAACAACCCATATTTAAAAAGGCGTTCTGCGGGGTTTTTAGAGTTTTTGAGGGGCTTAATTGTAAAATTTGGAAAAGTTCCCAACAGCGACTAGGCTTTATTTGTGATAACAAAGAACTTTTATTTTTGGATATTTTCAAGTTTAGTACAAAATTTTTGAGATCTCGGCTAGGTGTCAATTTGGCCTATTGAAAATTCAATTTCAAATTTTTGATCCATTTCAGTGTTCTTCAACCAAGCTGCCCTTTTAACCCTGGTTTAAGTATATTATTAAGGTTCTAAACATCTGGGATGTTACAATCAAGGAGCTCAATAAAATAACCAATGCAGCATTCAATGGAGTTGTAAGGCAGTTGTGCACATCATTCCCTAATGCCCGATTACCATCAACATATGCTAAGGCCAAGAAGTATCTTCGTGAACTTGGCCTTGGATACAAAAAGATCCATGTGTGTTGGAATAATTGTGTGTTGTTCCGGAACAACTATGTCGACTATAAATCCGTAACACCCTAAAAATGGCCTTATTTAAAATTTAGTAATTAAATTACTATTTATATTAAAGTGCTCATAATTAATATAGGGAAATAAAATTTTGATGAAAATAAAAGAATATATAGGAAATAGAAACATTATTGTTGCATTCATGCTGGTGCATTTATTTTTTATTGTTGAATTCAAATTTGAATTTGAATTTGGATCCAAATGAGTGTTTGAAAAAAAAAAGAAAAAGAAAAGGAAAAAAAAAAGAAAAACCTTTTCTTCTCTCTCCCTCACTTTCTCAGCCCGGCCCAGTTCTCCCTCTCTCCCCGCGCGGCCCACTTCTCTTTCCCTCTCTTCCTTCTCGTTCGGCCCAGCCCACGAGCGCAGCCCGCCGGCCCGCCTTCTCCCTCTCACTCCAGCTCGCTGACACGCGGGGCCCACCCGTCATCCCCTACCTCCAGCTGCGCCAGCGCCGCGACGGAGCCGAGCCAGAGTCCGTGCCCGTGCCGCCTTCGCCCGGCCTTGGCGCGCACGCCAAGGACTCCCTGCCGCCCCTATATAAGCGCCGCCACCCCCTCGCTCAACCCCTACCCGAAACCCTAGCCGCCACCGAGCCCTACGCAGCGACGCCGCCGCGAAACCCTAGCTGCGCCGCCCCTCGCGTCGCCGCTCCTCCGCCGCCCCATTGCCGCCATGGAGGAGACCCGGAGGTTCGCATCAAGGTCGGCAACACGACGAGCCACCCTTCCCGCTCTCTCTTGCTCTATTGCGCGCTTGCGACCTCGCCGAAGTTTCCCGTCCGCCGCCGCTCGTCGTGCGCCTCCACCGTCGCCCAAACCTCGAGAAGAACCCCCAAAACGAGTTCGCCACCTCCTCCTCTCTCTCCCAGGCCAAACGCGGCGAGGTTTGGTGCCCTGTAGCATCGGGGAAAGCCCAACGCCGGCGTGCTTCCGGCGAGGCGCCGCCGCGAGCCGCCGTCCCCGATGACTTAAAAGCCCCAATCGACCGCAGCCGTCCGATCAGATCTGAACGACCCAGATCCAAACCCGGGCCCGGTCTACCGTGGACCCGTGGACCGCGGTCTACGGCCGGTCCACGGCACCGTAGACCGTGACATCAGCCGACGTCATCCCTCAGCCGCCGCCATGGTGTTTTTGCAAAAGAGCCCCTTCTGTTTTTGGAAATCAACCCGTGGTCCAATGCAGTTCAAAAATAATTACAGTTTAGTCCTTTTTCTTTCCGTTTAGCCCCTGCGCTTTTGAAAAATAGTGCCCGCCGTCCTGAGTGACAGTTTTACCCGTAGGCCCTCGAGCTTTTATACGAAATTATGTTTTAGGTCCCTGGTTTCTTTCAAAAACACCCCTGGAAGCCTAAAACTCTCACCAGAAAGCCCCTAGAGCCCGTTTTAAGCATAGTTTCTTCATTTTAACTCCGATTTGAGTGATTTTCGCGCTCACGTGTTCGTAGTGAAGCGTACAGCAACTCTAAAGCCTTCTTTTCATCAATTGTTTATGTTTGGTGTACTGTTCTAATTAAATGCCTTGTTTGCATGTATGTGTGGATGCTTGTGTGGTGATCGATGTGAGTAGTTAACGAGCCGTTCGAGTTCGCCGACGATCCCGTTCCCGAAGAGCAGGTGCAGCAGCAGTTCTCTGAGAAAGGCAAGTATAACACGGACAATCCTTGATTACCTATACACCATTTAATCATATATTCATATGCATGTGTCTAATTTTGTGATACATTAAGGTTGTTCCTAGTCTTTACCCTATGCCTTGTTTACCCGGGTTATATGCATTATGGTTAGTATTTGCTATGCGCTGCAACCAAAATTTAGTTTAATTGTCAATATTGAATTAATGGTTCACCTCAATGATGATTAAAATATGCTTTTTAGCAACATGGTTTGGGGAGCTAGATCATGTGCTTTGTTCTAGTGCCTCTATAAGGTTTGGTCTAGGGAATTAGAGCATGTGTTTCGTGCTTTGTTCTAATGTCTCTCCGTAAGGTCTGGTTCTTAAAGCGGCAACCCAGGAACTTGTTCGCCGCCGTTGGAACTATAATGGCTCTGGTCTTGGATAACTAGCTTGTACGTCTCTAGCTCGCCAGTGGTTACCGAAAGGCGTATGTGGGGAGCATGGGTGAGAGTATAGTTTGATCCATCGAGGACGGATTTATCCGTTGGCTATGTCTCGTTAGGCAAAGTTCCGTGATGTAAGCGCCCGATGTATGGCAGCTTCACACGTTGCGATGATTGCGCTCTCGCTCTGGACGCCATTGACCCCCTCACGTTGCGCCCTGAGCGTATGTCAATCTCGATGCCTTGGGTTATGCTGCCTATGTTGAACCAAAACGGCTACTGTGCTTGTTAGGGTATTTTGTGAAAGTCCTCGTAACATAAGTTCTTTTGGATTTATGTGACCGGCGGGTAAAGGGCGAAACCTCTGCAGAGTGTTGATCTATCATGATAGCCGTGCTCACGGTTACGAGCGGCCTGGATCCTTTTTGATTAGAAGATGATGTTAGTGGTTAATGTTGGTTATTCTATGATTACTTAAACATTATTATTAATGGGTTTATTACCTGGCTTCTACTCATTTGTAGTAATTTGGGTGATAATAAAATGAAAATACTAAAAGTGCTATTGCAGTTTAACCTTGTCAAGCCTTTTGTTCTTGCATAACCCGTGTTATACTTGTTAAGTAAGATGGTTTACTTACACTTGGAACTATTCAACAAAATCCCGGATGGGTAACAGATGGAGCAATGAACGATCAGTCGCTTGCTGAGTTTCCGGAGGATTTGCCGTACTTCTAGCTGTGTTCAACCAGTCGGTGTCCCTGTGAACTCGAGGCTCTACTAGTTGAGAAACGTTTAATAATATTAAGACTTCCGCTGTGTTATTTGTTTAAGACTATGTCTTGTGTTAAACTCTGATGTAAACTATTTTATTCGAGCATTGTGTTCTCTGTGATTCAATATTTGTAATCTATATGTGTTCTGTGGACATCCTGGGCACGCATATAGAAGCATTCGGATTTCTTAGAAATCTGGGTGTTACAAATTCCTACCCAAATTGTGGTGAATCTAGATGGGAAGATAAATAAGGTCCTTAGTGTGTTCCTCGTACGGTTTTGAGGCATTTCCAACTAATACCACGGTTGAAGAGGATGTTTCCTTGTAAGCGAACATTGGAGGACATCCGATGGCACAACATGAGGAAGAAAGTTATTGGCGAATTGAGCCATCCAACCAATTGCAAGGCATGGAAGCACTTCGATAATAAGCATGCAATCCGTTTGGCAACTTCAGCACGACATATAGCATGTGGCCAGTGCTTGTTGCGCCCTTGAACCTTCCACCGTGGGAATGCATGAAACCTTCAATTCATGTCTTAACTTATCACTAGTCCAAAATCTCCCGGAAAGGATTTTGACTTATTCTTGGAGCCTCTTATAGAAGAGCTTCTCACACTCTTGGGTCCTGGTGTGCAGACATTTGATGTTGTCAGCTGAAGAACCTTCAACATGCACACAGCCATACTTTGGAGCATAAATGACTTTCCAACATTACGCACTGTCAGGCCGAGCCACAAAAGGCTATTATGCATGCACTCATTGTGACAAAGATCCATTGTCACGGTTGATATGGAATAAGTTGTGCTACATTGTCCACCGTCGTTACCTTGACAGGGAATATCGTTGGTGTAAAAGCTAACTTTTCAATGGGCAACATGAAGACTAGGAAAAACCAGGGAAGTTCACTATAGCTAAGGTCGTAGAAGAATTGCACAGGGTTAAAGATGTCTTGCCAGGTTTACACAAAGCTGGTCATCAGAAGAGGAAGCATGGAGAGGATGCTGGAGAGGGACCGTTAATTTATAAGCGCATGTCTACGTAATGGAGGCTGCCCAATTGGGGAGACCTGCTGCTGCCCTGCAATCTTGATGTGATGCACATTGAGAAAAACATATGTGACAATCGCCTTGCCACATTGCTGAAACTGGAGAAGACAAAGGACACATTGAATGCTAGGCTAGATTTGGCTGATATGGGCATAAGATCTCAATTGCACTGTGTCTAGGAATGTAACATGGTTAAAATGCCAGAAGCTAGCTATGTATTGAAGCCAGCAGCCCGAATTACATTTTGTAAGTTCCTCGAGGGTATCAAGTTTCCAGATGGATATCCAGCCAACCTAACAAGATACATTAGTGCAGATGGTTCAAAGGTCCAAGGGCGGCTCAAAGCTCATTCTTGCCATATCCTTCTCCAAAGAATCAAACCTGTCGGCTTAAGAGAGATTGTGGCCGATCATGTGTATGAAGCAGTTGCAGAGCTTGGGAATTTTTTTAGGGAGCTATGCAGTAGAAAGCTGAGGGAAGACGTCGTGAAGCGCCTGCAAAAAGAGATACTAATTATCCTATGCAAGCTTGAGAAGATTACACTTGGCATTTTGCACTGTGTACATTGCCGATGCTCACACAACTCATGCATTTGATGGGCCCTTACAAGATGCCACCTCTGTTTTCATGCATGGAGTTAAACTTAATGGCAAGTAGAAGGTAAATCGTATAGTTGATGATGATAACATGTATGACTTGGAGAAGCTAGTTTGGTATGTGCTAAACAATATAATGAAGTAGAGGGATATTTAGCATACATATCATTTACTTGTTGTCTATTTATTATATTTATATGTCTACTCTGTTATCTCATAATCACATGCTAATGTTTAAATTGTCATGCAGCATGCACAGAGAAATTTTGAACAAAGAAGGGGTATTATCCGTAGGGGATGTTTAGACAAGGCAGCAAAAAGAATTTGCTAAATGGTTTAAAGATCATGTAAGTTAATGCATGGCATATTAATAATTATTGTCATGTAAAGTAATAGCCCACATAACTAAGTCCTGACTCACTTTCATATATATGTTTGGCTGTAGATCGTGAAGGTCCGTAAAGAGGATCCTACAGGTCAGCGATGGATTGCATGCGCTCTCATGTGGTCCTGATAACAGAATCAAGTGTGCTTCATCTTGTATTGTGAATGGAGTCCGCTATAGCACCATCGAGTGTGAGAAGAACCTGCTGACACAGAATAGTAGTGTCATGACTGATAGGACATTTGGAGAGGACAAAAAAAACTGAATGTTATGGCATCCTCAAGGAGGTAATTGATTTGCAATATGGCTCTACCAAGGAATTCCGTCGGTCAGTGGTTATATTTCAATGCGATTAGTATAATGGCAATCCTCTTAGCAAGACTGTGGGCATTAGAGAATATGCACATTTCAAGTTCATCAACATTTATTCGTTTTGGTTTAAGACCCATTCTTATATTTTTGCTACACAAGCAAAAAAAAATATTCTACTTGCAGGACAATAAACATGGCAAAGATTGGCGAGTTGTGCAGAAATTTGAACAGAGGGGCATGTACAATTAATGTGGATGATGAGATTGATCATCATGCTGACGTGCACCAAGATGAATACTGCTCGGATACAGAGCGTGCAGTGGCTGAAGGTACCAGTGTTCATTATGATATGCACATCAGCCAAGAGGTTGATGGAGAAACCACTGCCATTAAAGATACATTAGCAAACCTTTTAGAAAACAAGCAAGCAAGTAGCCTGTATTAAGATAGCAGTGATGATGAAGATGAGACCCACATGCAGTACAGTACTGACAAAGACAGTGTCGATGATACTTCCGAAGATGAGCATGATGATCTGTAGGAGATAACCAGACTTTTTTTCTTGTTTTTTTCATAAACTAATTAAGTACTATGTGGAAGTTTATAAATTAAGTACTATCTGGAGGACTTTGTGTGCAATATTTCTTTTGTTCATCAACTGCTTGCATTGTCACTGATGCAAAGATGTACACATACATTTAGATATAAAACAGCTGCTAGCAGATCACCCATATTCAATTACTACACACATTATCATCAGCATCCAAATAAATTTTAATAAGCACCATTGCATAGATTTATCATAGGAGGTACACACATAGACACAGATATATTACACAGATTCTCTCATAGAAGACAAATTTTAGTTCACCAAATGAACAACATCGTCGTCGACCATCGTCTCGGCGTCCGTCGGTGGTGGATCGAGAAGAGCATCACTTGCTGGCACCGGCGTCGATGTCGACGTCCTCCTCCTCCTCCTCCGGCTCCGGCACCGGCTCTAGGATGACGATGCTCTCACCCGCCTGTTGTTTTTCGTAGTACTCACGAACAAGCCGATCGTGCTCTCGCGCGAAGGTGATGGCGTTCTTGACAACAACATCGACGGCTTTGTTTTCCTCCACGCCGGTGCAGATCGGACAGCGGTACCAACTCTTCCCGTTGTTGCTGGTTCGGTGGGTGATCCACAGGGGCTTTTCTTGTGGCGGAGGGGCACTTGAGCAGCCGGCGACGACGTCGCTGAGGGCCGGCGGGAGCACTGGAGGAGCAGACGGTGGCGCCGAGGCCGCTGGGTCGTCGTGATGGCGCTTCGGCAATGGAGAACGTGAACTGATGCTAGGGCGGTAGTTTTTAGAGATTATAACAATAAAAAAGAACAACAAATCAGTTGCCGACGAGGAGGGCTCTAAACTTACCGACGAGGAGATGCAAATAGGGGAGCTTGCCGGCTATGAACGCTTCGTCCCCTTTGGGTCCATGGCGCAGCGGCGGTCGAGACGAGGCTGAGCGCAGCATGGTGGAGAAGTGCACGGTGGAAGATGAAGCGGTTGCCTTTTTTATTTATGAGGGAAGATGAAGCGTCTGCCGGCTGATTCGGGCTAATGCCTACTACTTGTAATGGGTATTAGTGGACCCAGAGGCGGGCCCATCTTTGGCCCAAGAGGCCGAATCCAACATGGTAAACATGCCTCTAGTTTTAGGCCTCTTTTGTGGACTAGACCTTTAGTTATGGGCCAAAGTCAGGAAGTGGTAGTTTTGGGCCAAGGTTACGGAAGTGGCCCGTTATGAATTGGCCTGTCAGCTTCGTCCCCTCCGTCACGTCATCGTCTTCCTGGCCCACCAATAGCACGATCTAGAGCCTTTCACCTTCGAATTCATTCCCTCCGGTGAACTCCGCTATGGCCCCTCTGGACTGACGGGTCGCACCTGTCCGGTGGAACCCATAAACATGGAGCGCCGGGGCCCATGTCTCCGATGGGCCCTCCTCTCCTGTGAAACCCGTACACCCGCCGGTGGGCCGATGTGGTGGAAGACATAGATGTGGAACAACGCCGGGTCCCGTCTATACATGCGGTGGGCCCGGACACGTTGGACGTTGGGTCCCACCTCGCTGGTGGACCCTGTACACGTGGACCCATCTCCGACATGTTTGATCGGACTTCCGTCACCCCTAGTCGCTAGACATATCAGCGACGTAGACATGCCGGAACCTCGGTGGACCCATGGTTGTGACGGCAAGATAATTCCCATCGGTTTCTTGGCGGAATGCGGGCTCACAGACACGATTTGTAGGTGGCGCAATGCTTGCTGACGAGATGAATGTTCTTTGTTGACGCTATTTTTAGTTTTGTCGTTGTTCCAAAGTGGCCGAAGGTGGTCCCGTACGATCCGCGACGAAACTTTTTGTTTTGTCGTAGTAGAGGTATCTTTAACGACGTGACTTTGGAACATGAACAATAAAACATCAAGAGAAGTCACTTTTCTACTAGTGAAAATTCTATGACATATGGAAACATCAAAAGTAAATTTCATCTACTCCTGCCAATTTTTATGAATTGGCTTTGCTTTGTCATTAGATGACCATATAAATTCAGCAGATACACTTCTTTGCTCTCATCGTCCGAGGAATCATAAGTCAACATATGAACATTAGAACGATGATGCTTATGGCTTTCTAATGAATCTTTACTTCAGCTTTCTACAGTTAAAGCTTTTTGTTGCACCTGATTCATAGTAAAGAAATCATGACCATCTAGCCTTTCTTTAATATGAGAATGTAAACCATTACGAGCTAGATTGGCTAAATCTTTATCTGCAATATTCACACCAAAATATCAGTTTCTCGTATCATGAAATCTTCTAATATAATCATTAACAGCTTCATCACGCGATTACTTAACCGATTTAAGATCAGATAATTTGAGCTCATTATTTCCACAAAAGAAATGATCATGAAATTTCATTTCTAGTTGTTCCCGTGAGCTAATAGAACCAGGAGCTAATAAGCTAAACCAAGAAAAAGCGGTTCCAGTCAAAGATAATGAAAATAAGCGCACTTTCAACTCACTTATAGAACCAACTTCTCCTAATTAGGCAAGATATTGACTAATATGCTCAAAAGTGAATTTATTATCTTCCCATCAAATTTAACAAAATCTAGCAATCTAAAACTGGCAGGGTACTAAACCAAATCAAAGTGAGCAGGATACGATTTTTGATATCCATGAGTTTTGCCTCTAAAATCTACCCCAAGATTTCTTTAAGCAAATTAGCCAAATCATTCTTATAATCAGAAAGCATCTTATCAAATTGTGAAGATGAATTTGGTTGTGTAAATGTGGGCGCACTGTGTTGGCTCGGATGGTCGGTCCAACCACCATGCCGGTCAAACTGGCTGTAGGTGTCGGTCCAACCGGTCGTGGCCTGTTTTGTCACCGTTGCCAGTATCGGTCATATGTTTCCTTAAAAATAAGACCGATGCGTGAAAAAGTACCTATGGATGGTATAGGTGGTGTAGTATGCGCAAAGGTACTATATGGAAGAACAAAATTCACAAGCTCATTAGTTTGGCCAATGCGGCCAGAATTTGGGATGCTTGTGATAGCTTATGGGTATGAAGGCTGAGCTACCAATGCATTGGTGGGTGGCACCATCTGTCCATTATAAAAAATCAACAGCATGTCATATGGTGGTTGTTCCATTGTAGGATTTGCCGATGATTCAGATGTAAGGACATTGGTAGTAACGCTAGTTGTATCTGGCAAATCATCAATAGCTATATCAGGTTGTTTACTAGCAGATTTTTTTCTCTCTAAATAAAAGTCAATTAACTAAAAAAGCATCATGCTCAGCCATCATACATTGAATTTGTTCCATTATAACACCAGAAGATGAATCACTGACATTGTGATGAGGACATCCCCAATGACGCTCACAATATTATCAACAAGGGACCAATGACTTGATCAAAGATGCAGCAACTACAACTTGAGGTGAACTCATTCCTTGTTGATAATGAACATGCATTCACTAAGAATTGTTTACTACCTCATAGTGGTGTTTTACTTGTGCTCAGGTTTACTCATGAAGATGCAACTTATCTGAGTTCTTTGGGCTTGGATCAGAGTTCTTTCAAGTACTCTTCCTTATGAAGAGTTCTTTCAAGTTTTTTGGGCCTAGATCAGAGTTCTTTCGAGTACTCTTCCTCATGAAGAGTTCATTCTCGTCCAAGTACCCTGGAGGCAAACTTCGGAGTTCTTTTTCTCTTGATTTCCTAGGGCTATGAAAGTCCATGAGTACTTGATGAAAAGCTTGTGAAGTCTACCTTACAATGTAATCATGTTTCGAGATTTTTTGAACTTTTATTATGGAGGTCCGACTAGATTTATGAAGACTGGTCAGAAGTTCCAAAGTCTGCTTGCAGAGTTACGAAGGGTCAATTTGTCGTACAAAACTGTACTAATCGGCCAGGATTCATGGTGCTTGCTATACATGGTTGGAAGCTTCTTGAAGTCTATTTTTCAACGCAACTGACAGATCATCATTTGGAGTTCTACAACAACTTTTAGTAAAGGCTAGTCTGGTTGTGCAGTTCAGACTAGTCCGAGCTATTTTAGTTGTATTTTGGTTCCAGACCTTAGTATTTTGTATTGGGCCTTTGTGGGAGGCCTCCAGCCCAACTAGGAGGGATGTTCCTAGTATAAATACCCCTTGGGGTGCCGGTGGAAACCCTCACCACGAATTGAAATCAGAAAATAGAGAAGTCAAATGCTCTTGTCCTTAGGGTTGTGCCATAGCTGCCCCCTTAAGGATTGGGAGTTTTTCTCTACCACTTGTTCTTGTGTTTCCTTGTGATTTGCAAAAGCATCGCCTCTTCCTTTGCGTGGTTTAGTAAGGCACCGACCGAAGCATGTGGTTGGGGAAATCTTTGTCATGGGTGGTTGTTCGAGCAGCTGTTGGTGCATCGGTTCATCAAGTTGCACGGGTCAAGTTATCCCCACGATCCTACATGAGAAGATCGGGCAAGCCCCCGCATAATCTTGGTATTCGGAGCTATGGTTTACTCGGTAGGATCTTTACCCTTGTTTTCCCCATTAGTTTGTTGTACTAAACTGAAAATACCAAAAATTTCCACTACCATAACCCGATCTGAAATTTCAGTGAGTTTGTGATGAGGACATAACCATCTCGGATGTGACCATACTGGTATCTTTTAAAAAAAAGGTGAATCAATCTTATATCATCACTATATTTGCTACATTCATTGAATTGATGCTACGCCATGATGTGTGATATTTCTTCTCAAATTTCAGCACCACAGCTAGAGTTGGAGCATCCTCTTTTTCCCCTTGTTGTCCATAACATTTTGTAGGGGAATGCGTGCAATGAGAAATTTGATCAACTAGAACCGCTGCTAAAGTGTAAAAAGAATGATTGTGCCGCACCTAGCACATCGGAGGAGAGTGAGCAAAGAACCACATGCGATTCTGAAATCATTCCATGTGAGTATGATCATGCTTCATTCATATCTACAACACGACTAGTGCATGGACATGATGATTCTGTTCTTGATGATATGCATGCTGAAATAAGGAGTGTTAATTGTATTGCTAGTGAGAAAGATGAGTTGAAAATACTATCTTCTTTTAATTGTTTAGGTTATATCGAACTTGATTATCTTCGTGACCTGAATAGTTTGGAGAATGCATTATATGAAAAATCTGGTTTCCCATGTTTTAAACATTGTTCGCTTCTTGCAGTTGCCAAATATGACAACAAAGGAGAATATTTGGTGCAGAAAGTTTATATTTGCTCTAATCTAAAATCTCCTTTTGCGATACAATCCCATGATCAACTTGGGGGTTGCACTAACACTAACAATGTCTTGCAAAGTTTTCCTAGCCTTTCATTTATGCAACAGGGTTGTCCCAAAGAAGGGGAGCTTTGCTGCTTGTGGCCATGCAGGATGGCCAACGCTCCACATTCCAACATCAAACCAAGAACCATTGAATGTCACTGGAGCAAGTCGAGGACGACTTGTAGCCAACAAGGGGAGAATGATGAGGACATAACTATCTTGGATGTGACCATACTGGTGTCTTTTAAACAAAAGGTGAATGAATCTTATATCATCACTATCTTTGCTACATTCATTGAATTAATGCTACACCATGATGTGTGTTCATTGTCATTTTTAGAAATAAATACATGGATTAAAAAGAGTGTCAAACATATACGAAAGGCATGGAAGACCAAAGAAGTTGATTGGGACCAAGTCCAAGTATCCCCAACATCCTCACCAGGCCACTACGTCACTTTTGGCCTAGGAAGGAAAGAGATAAAATCCAACACGTTTTGGAAACGCTGGATTCGGACTGCAGGACAGCACCAACTTGTGATCACCGCCACGACTTCATCCGGACTCCATTTTGGGTGTTCAAGTACTTCATGGCAAGCTTGTCAAGTCTACTTTCTAACGAATCTAACCTCAACAGAATATCTCTTCGGAGTCAGCCGCAATCACCGATTTACTACTGAGACCTATTCTGTCAACGGTGCTGTGTCATCTTATTTTGGCCCGATGGGCTGTGTATCAAGTGGGGCCTATTAGGGGACTACCCTAGGGTTGATGGACGACCCTCACCACGTCCTGGTCGTCCCCTGCCCCTTTCATATACCTCCATGGCCGCCACAAACAGATTGAGTTTTGTTTTGATGAAAGTTTAGCTATTGCTACTTCCTTGTAGACGCGTGTATCGACTAGACCATCCTTTCTACTCGATTCGGAACCCCAACTTTGTGTATTCAGATTGGTATTAAATCCATATTTGCAATTATGTTGCTTGTTCTAATTGTTCTTTGATTTCTTGCAGGAATGGGTGCCCTAGTGGCCGGGTGACGCGCTGCACAAGATCGCGCTAGCCACTGGAGGCGGAGTATCAGTTGCTAAGGCGCAGCCTTGGAAGGCTGTAGTCGGGCCGTGAGCGATGCCACCATTATCCAATCGAGTTATCCCCATGCCTCTCATCAAAAGATGGGCGCAAACCCTAGCGGGTCCCCATCAGTTCGATTAAGTTCTAGTACAATAGATCGAGTTTGGTTGCTAAATCCTTGTGTTCCTTGGTGTTTCATCTTGTTTTCCGCCTCTGATTTGTGTTTCCCTTTGTTTGCCCATCCATATTTGTTTTTCCCCATTCGTTCTTGTATTCTTTGTCTGGTTCAGTTTCATCCCGAATCCATTTCACGGCCAGATTTGAAGTTTGAGCAGAGTACACTAAAACGACCATAACTTTTACATTTGAAATATGTTTTTAGTGTTCTTGTACTCGTTGGAAAGCTTATTTCGAGACACATCTTTTATATTCAGACTTGATGTCGCAAATCTGTCATCTTGACATAGTTTCAGATCCGTGAATGTTTCAGATCTAGATGAGCAGAGTTTCTTTCAGCTGAAAGAAAGATTATATACATATTGTTGCTCGTGAGCTTTGTACTTTGCTAAATCTGAGAATAACTTTGAGTAAAAGCAATACTTTGTGGAGAACCAAGTGTGCTGATCTCAGTACCAAAAAAAAAAACAAAAAGAAAAAAAAAGAAAGAAAGAACAAGTGCTGAGATCACCACATTGATTGTTGGAATTAAATTGATATCTTGGAGCAATTGTCTGGCATATATTCTTAACTTGTGCAGCATTGAGCTTAGTTCTTGACTCATATTTTCACCCTAGCTCATTTCCTTTTTGCTGCAATAAGTTTCTTATCCTTGTGCGTGAGTTGCTAAACATAATCTACCACTTCTCTATTTTCAGTTCAGCAACTAGACCTTGCTCTTGGTTGGATTTTTACTTAGCTTTTACAATAGCTTAAAGTTTCAGATTGTACCACCAGTTTACCATATATGTAACCTTCCAAGCTCCACATATAAGCCTATGTTTAGGATGCACTGTGAGTTTGATTTCACTTGATCTATCACCTTTGTCGTGCCTACTACCACCAAGGTGAGTGCAACTCACAAATTTAGTAAGGAGGCATAAGAGCTTCGGTGGTAAGAGAAGGTGAGGTTGAGTGATTTCCAACAAGCCACATATCTTAGAATTATTGTCTTGTTCTTCTACTAATCATGGCATGTGATGAAGATGATGATGAGCCACGGTATGTCACAAAAGAGCATCTGCAAACATTAATGCATAACTTCAATGCAAACATGAAGACAGTCCAAGACAATATGATTGCACAAGTTGTTAAAGCTTTGAAGCCAACAAAGGGTGATGGAAGTGTGCATGATCAAGAACTAGATGAAACAGATGAAGAGTATGCAGCTCGGTTGCAAAAGGAAGAGCAAGGAAGAAACAATGCCCAAGGGCGTGGGCATGGAGAAGGAAGAGGTGGTGCTGCATTTGGCTGAGGAAGAAGCCGTGGACGTGCAGGTGGTACTGCACATGAAACTGAAAATAAAGAAACATTTTAGCTATTCCGTAATAATAATTTTCAACATCGTCCTCGCAATATACAAGATCAGCCCAATGAAGAGAAGTTTGGGAAGCTGAAATTCAGCATGCCTAAGTTTGAGGGCACATCTGACCCTGATGCTTATCTCACATGGGAGCTGGAAGTTGAGAAAATATTTGGTGTGCACAATTACTCGGAGGAAAAGAAAGTGCACATGGCTGAACTTGACTTTGATGGGTATGCTCTCATTTGGTGGAAACAAATTCAGAATCATAGAGATGAGAATGGTGAAGTTCCAGTGATAACATGGGCTGAAATGAAGAGGGAAATGAGAGCACGATTTGTTCCAAAGCATTACAAACGTGATATCTTTGACAAGCTGCAGAATTTGAAGCAAGGAAGCAAATCTGTAGAAGAGTATTACAAGGAAATGGAGCAAGCCATGATTAGACCACATGTGCAAGAGGATGAAGAACAGTCCATGGCATGTTTTTTCTCCGGTCTAAACAAGCCAAATTTTAGACCTACAACAATGTAGTGGAGCTAGTGCACATTGCCCAAAAAGCTGAGAGGCAATTACATGATGATGCTAAGCCCACAAAGCATTCTACTTTCAGCTTAAGAGGCCTATCATGTGCTCCAAAAACAGTCAAGTTTGATTTGGGGCGTGGCATGTTCTCATCCAAAGCAAGCTCCCATGCCAACACTCGCTCCACACCCGCTGAAAATTCAAATGCATCACCAAATGTGGACAAATCTGCTAGGCCATCGTCCTCCAAGGACAATACTACAATGGGTTCTGCTGCTAGAAGTAGTGGGATTCAATTTTCAAGTGCTTGGGCCGAGGCCATGTCATCAAAGATTGTCCTAACAACCGAGTTATGTTTATTACTAAGGGTGGAGAATATGATTCAGCTAGTGAAGATGAGTGTGAATTCCCCACTGAAAATGAAAATGTTGATGATGCACAAGAAGGTGGAGATGATGACTACATGTCCTTTTGATGTTGGTCACACCATTGTAGTCACCAAGGCATTGAGTGTTCAAATCAAGGAAGAAGAAAAGGCACAAAGATTCAACTTATTTCACACCCAAGCCAAGGTGAATGACAAGTTGGTCAGGGTGATAATTGATGGTGGTAGCTGCCACAACCTTGCTAGCAAAGAAATGTGTGAGAAATTGGGTCTGACCATAATCAAACATTCTCACCCCTATCATGTGCAATGGCTCGGTGGTTGTGGTGAAGTCAAAGTGTAATATATGGTGAAGGTTACCTTCAGCATACAAGGTTACACCGACACTGTTGAATGTGATGTTGTGCCAATGACAGTATACCACTTGCTCTTAGGGAGGCCGTGGCAATTTGATCGACATGTCCAACATGATGGTCGTGACAACAACTATGCTTTCAAGTGTCAGGGAAAAGGAGTTAAGCTGCTACCCATGACTCCCAATCAAATCATAGCAGCAAACATGCAAAATAGAGCAAGAGAGAGTGAGGTACAACAGAAAAACTCTAGTGCTGTCCAGAAATCGGTGAGTGAGCGCCACAAGCCAAACATGAGTGGTAAAACTAGAGAGCTTGAGGGAAAAGGGAGAGTCATGTTAGCCACAAAATCAGAGATGAGAGAAATGAGAGACAACCCTCACATGATGTATTTTGTGCTGCTGTACAAAGATGCAATTCTTTCTACTAACGATATGACCTCTCTTCATAGTGTTGTTTCTAATGTGTTGTAGGCTTTCAATTAGGGGTGGGCATTCGGGTAACCCAACAACTTCGGGTCGGGTTATTCGGGTTTTACGAAATTCGGGTTCTAAAAATCAGAGCCCGACGAGCACCCGAGGAAAACTAAACCCGAAGGTTTGGGTACCCAAAAGTTCGGGTTCGGGTTCGGGCTCGGGTAATCCCGAAATACCCAAGCATACAACCAGTACAGAGATTGAGAAGCGTAAAAATCATGGCACGCAGGATGAACTAGAGGAAAGAACCATCAAATTGGGTGAAGAAGTAGACACAAAACAATCACGGGTCAATGATTTTCCTCAAGCCACAGAAAAATCACCATACCAAAAAAAATCACAGAACAACTCGTTGGCTTGCATGGAGCCGACTCGAGGTTGGGGCGTCGCCGTGTCGCTGAGGCTGACTTGGGGCTCGTCGTCTCGTTGCACGCTCGGGGTCCGAGGAGTCAGGCCATCGGGGTAGGAGCTCTGGGCTCAGACGACGGCCGGTGGAAGGGGCATCTTCCGCCTGGACCTAGAGGTGGACGACGGCTAGAGGCAGAACTGTGGAGCCTGGAGGCGGACCATGGGCGGGCGCTGGCTGGCGGGCGGCAGCGGTTGGGCGGTATCACAGTGGAGGGTGGCAGCGGATGGGGGAAACAGGGTGGGAAAGTTTGTTGATTGGATGGGGGAGACCGAGAGAGGGGGAAGGCTATCTAGGGTACACGACGATGGGCTACTGGGCCAATTTGATTATGGGCTGCTCGGGAAGGTTTCAAGTTATTCGGGGTTTTCAGGCTTCAGGATATAAAACCCGATAAACCCATACTAATTACAGGTTCCTAGCAACACAACCCGATGAAGTGATCGGGTTTTCGGATTTCGGGTTGTTTGGGTTCGGGCTCAGGTTTTTTGGGTTCGGGTTACGGGTTTTCTGCCCACCCCTACTTTCAATGATGTTTTCCCGGAGGAGATACCGGCTGGTCTACCTCCTCTTCGTGGGTTTGAACATCAAATTGATCTCATTCCGGGAGCTTCCCTCCCAACCGTCCACCATACCGCACCAACCCAGAAGAGACTAAAGAAATTCAGCGACAAGTGCAAGAACTACTTGACAAAGGGTATGTGCGTGAAAGCCTTAGTCCTTGTGTTGTCCCTGTCATTCTTGTTCCAAAGAAAGATGGTACATGGAGAATGTATGTTGATTGTAGAGAAATTAATAACATCACTATTCGATATCGTCATCCCATTCCTAGACTTGATGACATGCTTGATGAACATAGTGGTGCTATTATCTTCACTAAAATTGACCTGCGTAGTGGATACCGTCATATTAGAATGAAGAAAGAAGATGAATGGAAAACAACCTTTAAAAAAAATTTGGTTTGTATGAGTGGTTAGTGATGCCTTTTGGTTTAACTATTGCACCCAGCACATTCATGTGTTTGATGAACCATGTTTTGAGGGCTTTCATTGGAAAATTTGTGGTGGTTTATTTCGATGACATTTTGGTATACAGCCACACCATGGAAGAACATGTTGAACATATCAAAATGGTGTCAGGGGTGCCTAGGACTGAAAAGTTATATGCTAACCTAGAAAAGTGCACCTTTTGCACCGACAAGGTTGTGTTTCTGAGCTTTGTTGTTTCAGGACAGCGTGTAGATATGGATGAATCCAAGGTTGAGGCTATCAAGAATTGGCCTACCCCTGTCAATGTGAGCCAAGTGAGAAGCTTTCATGGTCTTGCTGGTTTCTATCGATGCTTTGTGAAGAATATCAGCACCATTGCAGCCCCATTGGATGAATTAACCAAGAAGGGTGTTGAATTTGTGTGTGGTAAGTCACAAGAAGCTGCTTTCTAAGAGTTAAAGAATTGTCTAACTTCTGCCCCATTGCTTGTTTTACCTGATTTCAACAAATCTTTTGAGATTGGATGTGATGCTAGTGGGATAGGCATAGGAGGTTTGTTGATGCAAGAAGGAAAACCCATAGCATACTTTAGTGAGAAACTTGGTGGTGCCCAACTGAATTACCCTATTTATGATAAAGAGTTGTATGCCTTAGTTCGGGTGCTTGAGACTTGGCAACATTTTGTTTGGCCTAAGGAATTTATCATTCATTCTGATAATGAGGCTTTAAAATACTTGAAAGGCCAAGCAAAGCTGAACCGTAGGCATGCCAAATGGGTTGAATTTATTGAGTCTTTTCCTTATGTTGTCAAGTACAAAAAAGGAAAAGAAAATGTTGTTGCTAATGTCTTGTCTAGAAAGAGTGTTTTGCTTAATCAGTTGGAGGTCAAGGCTCCAGGAATAGAGAGCATGAAAGAATTATATGTTACTGACCATGATTTTGCAGAGCCATACATGAAGTGTCATGGAGGGAAAGGATGGGACAAGTACCATGTGCATGATGGTTTCTTGTTCTGAGCTAACAGATTGTGTGTTCTAGAATCGTCTATTCGTTTGCTCTTATTGCAGAATCACACATGGGAGGATTGATGGGTCACTTTGGAAGAGAAAAGACCTATTTGCTGCTGAGTGACCATTTCTATTGGCCAAAGATGAGACGTGATGTGGAGAGGTTGGTGCAGCGATGTACCACTTATCACAAGGCCAAGTCAAAGCTGAACCCCCACCGTTTGTACACCCCACTCCCTGTTCCAAATGCACCTTGGGAAGATATTAGCGTGGATTTTGTTTTGGGGTTGCCAAGAACTAAGAAGGGGAGGGATTCAGTTTTTGTTGTTGTCGATAGATTCTCAAAACTGACACATTTTATTCCTTGCCACAAGAGTGACGATGCGTCGCATGTTGCTGACTTGTTTTTCAGAGGAGTTGTGAGGCTACATGGTATGCCAAAGACTATTATTTCAGACCATGATGTGAAGTTCATGAGCTATTTTTGGAAGAATTTGTGGGCCAAACTTGGGACAAAGTTGTTATTCTCAACAACTTGTCACCCACAAACTAATGGACAAACAGAGGTGGTGAATCGCACTCTCTCCATGCTGCTGCGAACTATGATCAAGAGGAACCTGAAAGAGTGGGAAGATTTCTTGCCACATGTTGAGTTTGCATACAATAGGACAGTCCATTCGACAACGCAGATGTGTCCATTCGAGGTTGTGTATGGATTCAAGCCAATCACACCCCTCGACTTGCTGCCCCTACCACTTCAAGAATGTGCAAACATGGAAGCACACAAGAGGTCTAAATATGTGAAGAAATTTCACCTGAAGATGAAGTGAGAGATTGAGAAGAAATCTTAGTATTATGCTACGAAGGCAAACAAGAACCGCAAGAAGATGATCTTTGAGCCAGGTGATCTAGTTAGGGTGCATATTCGGAAGGACAGATTTCCTGAGAAGAGAAAGTCTAAGCTGCTTCCTCGAGGAGATGGACCATTCAAGGTTCCTGCAAAGATAAATGACAATTCCTACAAGATAGAGCTTCCAGAAGATGAATATGCAGCGAGCAACACTTTCAATGTTGCTGATTTGTCTCCATTCCATGGTCATGAGCAGACCGAGTCGAGGTCGAACCTTGTTGAAGAAGAGGAGGATGATGAGGAGATCCCCAATGATGCTCACAATATTATCAACAAGGGACCAATGACTCGATCAAATATGCAGCAACTACAACTTGAGGTGAACTCATTCCTTATTGATAATGAACATGCATTCAGTAAGAATTGTTTACTACCTAATAGTGGTGTTTTACTTGTGCTCAGGTTTACTCATGAAGATGCAACTTATCCGAGTTCTTTGGACTTGGATCAGAGTTCTTTCAAGTACTCTTCCTCATGAAGAGCTTTCAAGTTCTTTGGACTTGGATCAGAGTTCTTTCGAGTACTCTTCCTCATGACTTTCTCGTCCAAGTACCCTGGAGGCAAACTTTGGAGTTCTTTTTCTCTTGATTTCCCAGGGCTCTGAAAGTCCATGAGTACTTGATGGAAAGCTTATGAAGTCTACCTTACAATGCCATCAAGTTTTGAGTTCTTTTGAACTTTTATTATGGAGGTCAGACTAGATTTATTAAAACTAGTCAGAAGTTCCAAAGTCTACTTGCAGAGTTACGAAGGGTCAACTTGTCGTGCAAAAGTATACCAATCTGCCAGGATTCATGGTGCTTGTTATACATGTTTGGAAGCTTCTTGAAGTCTATTTGCCAACGCAACTGACAGATCATCGTTTGGACTTATACAGCAACCGGTAGAGTTGTTTAGTAAAGGCTGATCTGGCTGTGCAGTTCAGACTAGTTCGAGCTGTTTTAGTTGTATTTTGGTTTCAGACCGTAGTATTTCGTATTGGGCCTTTGTGGGAGGCCTCCAGCCCAACTAGGAGGGATGTCCTTAGTATAAATACCCCTTGGGGTGCTGGTAGAAACCCTAACAATGAATTGAAATCAGAAAATAGAGAAGTCAAGTGCTCTTGTCCTTAGGGTTGTGCCATAGCTGCCCCCCTTAAGGATTGAGAGTTTTTCTCTACCACTTGTTCTTGTGTTTCCTTGTGATTTGTAAGGGCATCGCCTCTACCTTTGCGTGGTTCAAGTAAGGCACCGTCCAAAGCGTGTGGTTGGGCAAAATCTTTGTCATGGGTGGTTGTTCGAACAGCTGTTGGTGCATCGGTTCGTCAGGTTGCTCGGGGCAAGTTATCCCCACGATCCTACACGAGAAGATCGGGCAAGCCCCCGCGTCACATTGGGTGTTACCTCAGATGGAGAATAATCAAAGACGGCATCCTTGATCTTTATGACCTTGCCTTGACGATCTTTGGAGTAGTGCGAGGGGAATTGTTTCTTCGCTTCATCCTTAAGCCATTGTACTTCCTGCGCATGCTTCTCTTCGATCTTCCTGAATTTTTCAGCAAGGATCTTCTGTTCGTCGGCCTCAATCTGATCAAAGTCAGGCCTGACGATATTGTTCTCATGAACCTCGCTGCGTTTAAAATTGGGATCAGCCATGGTACCCGATTTATCCTTCTTCTTCCTCAGCGGAGTCGCTAAAATGTGTTAACGCCTTTTCGGGCCAACACATGAACACACTCGAATGTGCAATGCGTGGAGGAGCTCGCTGCAGCACCTCTACGACGGGCAGTCAGACCCCCTGTTACGGGCAGTCGGAGTCTCTGTTACAGGTGGTCAGACTCCCTGTGACAGCCCGACAAGGAACCGACAAACACCCACCCGGGAGGGACCCCGTCAAGGTAGGCACACCTTGGGTTACTCTAGGATTGGCAGGCCACCTAGAACGTCCTCGGACGTCGTCGAGACAAAGGAAGAACAGTAGATGAGATTGGAAAAGCTAGGGCAAAGGAATAAAAAAAGGTTCAAAGTAATAGATTTATTTGTGCTTGACTATTGGGTAGAGGTCTCAATCGGCCACGGCCCTTTATATTTATAGGGTGGGGAGGTCTTGCCTCGTAAGGAAATCCTTTTATAGATCAAAATCATGATAAATCTCTAACTCTACCTGGTCTCAGGGACAGGCGGTCAGACCGCCTAACATAGGAAGTTAGACCGCTTGGTGCATTGCCAGACCGACTACATGGTACAGCCGGTCGAACCGCATGCTACAGGCGGTCAGACCGGCTATCTAAGCCAGATCGGCTTTTAGCCATATTTTGTCATCAACATAAGGATTTTTCATAGTTAAGAGTCGTCAACAGAGATTGAGGTTCTCTGATCTGAGAGAGATGATGAATCGATTCAATTTAATCCTTGCAAGGAAAACCTAATCACACGCCACATGCATGCCCCACCGGCATATAGTCAGTCAAGCCCTACGGAAGACCACTAACAACAAAAATACATACATCCATACCCAATCCTTTGCGGCCACTCAACTGCTCATAAGCATGGGTAGGAGTTCAAACGAGTCAAGTACTTGGTTTACCCGTTTCGACTACCTCCTACTCACAGCATGTGATTAGTACTTTTCAAATTCTATCAGTACTGCCAACAATGAACGGGCCTTAATCGACACAGACGGGGCAAAGACACCTAGGACCCAGTCCTGCTGCGATAAAATAAATCTCAACTTTATTCCCCGCCCAGCCTCCATTATCATTCATCCCATCATTATTTCCAATGTCTCATATACCAAAATGCAAATATCTCATATATGTCAGAGTGACAGGAAATCAATCGACTTCCATCGAATCCTATTTAATCATGGTAGAGCTAATGTTCTACACGTACTAGTATAAGACCAAGGGAACTTAGGGATCATGCAACTAATGTTTCAAACAATTCCTGTATAAACCTAAATGCACAAATAAATAATGTTTGATAAGTTGAAACAATAGGTTATGCTTTGGGGCTTGCCGTTTACCATGTAGAGTTAGTATTTACGCCAGCCTTTGGCCGGGTTTTCACAAGTTTCTTCCTGGGCCTGCTTCTTTAGCTAATGGACTTCATGGTCAATTCGTAGATGGTGCTCTCGGTTACGGATTCTACATGAGTGCGCATCAAATGCAATCAATGCAAATGCATATTCAGAGTGGGCATCGCCGGAACTTCATCACTGAAAGCAACGAAATTACAGGTTTAGATTTAGAGTGATGAAAACTTACCAGTTGAACCACACTTTGTGCCTCTAGCAGGCCGACCAGACCCCGAACCGATGCATCGCCAAGGGATGCCACAACACCCAAGATTATAGTACTTCAGACGAACAGATGAAAAGAGACAGAGGCACAGACGCCAGACCAAAAGACTAGACATCCTCCAAGGTGAAACACCTACTCTAGTGAGCTGGAACAACTACCTAGACCAACAGGGCTAGCTACGCTGGGGGTTGGAGGAGTTTCACTTGGGCGCCAAGAGGAGTTAGTATCGCCTTCGTCATCTTCAGGGTCCTCCCATCGGCTTCACTGCAGAAGAACAATTACATTGTCTTCAGCTGGCTCGTCCTGCCGATGGAAGTACAGAGCCGTCGCCTTGAGTGCTACTGCTCAAGCTTCAAGGTATGTTGTCCTTTTGTAGCGCTGCCCAAAATGAAATAAATGAGCTCCCCGAATAGATAATCTCAGTAGGAGATCTCACATATTTTTTTCTCAAAACAAATATTATTTCTAGCTTTCTAAATCGCCCAACATAGGGCGGCAAGCCCCACCAGGTGCCTCCTAGGTACTGGCTGACCCAAACCCAGAATTTTTTTTAGCAAAAAGAAGGCTTATTAATATGTAGTTGAGTACATACTCGAGTTACAAGCACTCTGTAAACCAAAGAGATTACAACCAAGAGCACTCAACATATAGCTTCAAAACTCAATTCTAAACCTATGTGACAGTTCATACGGATAACTGCACAGGCAAGTGGCCTTCGTGCGTGATAGACGGCTCAACCAGAAGTAGTACCACAGCCCAATGAATGGCGGCGACCATTCCAGTAGACGGAATTAAGCATCATCTTCTTTCTCGTGTATCTCCCCATCTTGCTTCTGCCACCGAAGAAGAAGAGTCATTGGACCTCCATTGTGATTGGATCTAATCACGACAAAAGGGGAAAGGGCCTGGAGAATTTTATTCCATGGCGGCAACATCATCCCCGTCTCCATGCTGCCATCCGGAAACCTAATTCTCCAAGCCGTGATGAAGTTGTTGACATCATCGCCGCCACCTTCATCAGAAACGCCATGGAGAGACCAAATCCACCCTACCTCCTCGCCGTTGCCGGGAAGGAAGAGGAGGAAACAAATCCCCAATGCCAAAATATTTGGCACGAAAAAACCCTAACCCTCTGGCGAGACTCACCAAAGGAGGAGGGAGGGCGACCAACGGTAATGGACCTGGGAGGGGTGGCGGGGGCGGCTCCTGTCCGCCCGGCGTCGTACGACCAGAGTCTTTTTCCGTCGTCTGGGGTTGGTTTCGATCAAAAGTGCGCCCAAACCCAGAATTATCCAAAGGAGTTAGGACGACATGGGGGCACTAATAATATAGCCACTAGACTCCATACAAATTTAGCCATGAGGCAGTCGAAGAACAAGCGATTAACACTTTCCTGGTTACTAGTATCTTGGCACGTGCGACACATATGTGCTATTAAAAAAATAGAATAAAAAATAAACAAGTTTAGAACAATATATTAAATCCAACTATGTAGAGTAAGATTTGTTTTTAATATATAAAAAGTCATATATAAGTACATAAGAGGTAAGAGGGAAATAGATAGAATAGTATAGATTATTACTCGCAAAAAAAAGAATAATATAGATTATTTTAATTCAACAATTCAAAATTCTATAAATTGTCTTAATTATTTTATTTTTATTCATGGATCATAGCCTGAACTTCAATATATGTGACTACTTTACTGACACAACTAACTTCAACGAAACCATTTTAAATAAGGAAAGAAGGATGGACTTGGAGTATGTGAGAAGAACGAAGACAAACTGATTTAATTTAGATATTTTATTTTATGCGAAACAATGGACTCGAAATGTAAAACATGAGGGCATCAGACTGAAGAAGCCAAATCAAATTTGCATTCGCACGTATACAACTGCATACAGGAAGAAAGCATACGCACATTGAAATGAGAATTATGTTGGGGGGCATTACAAACTATTGAGGATGGATTAAGTAGTGCCACTACAAATTAGTCAGGATGATAAAAATTAAACAAAGAGAATTGAATGGTAGTTGTGCGGCTGGTGCAAATAAGGCAGTGTGGTGCAAATAAGGTAGTGTTGTAAAAATTAAATAACAAAGCTAAAATTATATTGTTACAGAAGCTGAAAATTAGGTAGGGAAGAAAATAAATACCACACATGAAAAGTAGCCGTGATTCATCATGAACTAAATCTATATATTTCACATATATATCTTATATTTATTTCCTTTCATATGCATCCAGGTCACCTCTCATAAGAAACAAGCATGGTTCCTTTTTTTAGACACACGAATCATATGATTAATTCTTTTTCATTTAGAGTTCATATGTTAAGTTCTATATAATGTTGTAAGTGTATATATATACAATAAAACATGTTCTGATTTTATAAAGGAAAGTATCTGAAGCATCTTCCATGTTGAATCTGGTGTTTTGTAGGATAGCTCAATATTTGGTGCCTTCAGAATGCAAATTCATGTTCTTATTCTTATTCATGTGTCCATGTTCTCGTTCTTACTGCTTACTCATCTTTGGTAAGCAAATCCACTATTGTAGGCACTCCCTGCTCAACTCATAAATCATGATTAGTGGCATCACGAGTTGGACTCCTGTACATGAAGTTTTTGAATGAGGCAAACCTATTTTTTATTCAAGTTTAAGTTAAAATAACATGATTAATTCTTTTTATTTCAAGAAGAAAAAATTACTCCCACATCAATAAAAAAGAAGGAAAGACCATCAATCATGTATCCAGTTTGCACATATACATGGAAATAATCACGTTAATTGTAAGAAGAGATGATAATAAAAACAGATCAAATGAGGAGCCTTTTAGCGCATGCATATTATAAACATATTCGACCTTAATTATGACTACTACATAATTGAAAAAAAATATACAAGGAGGTCACTCGGAATATAGATGAACGCTGATCTCTCCAAATAATCTTCTCAGCCTAATGGAGATTTTTTGCAGTTGCAGTGACCCCTTAGCGAGGAGGACATTAGTGCACATGCCCTAGTTGTCCAGGTGAAGCCTAAAGGTGAAGTCATCCTCGTTCGTGCATAGTGTGGCGCCTTTGTCCTTGAAGTTTTGCATGTCGTAGAACATGATGATGAAGCATCCGTGGTCGTCACGCCTGCATACAAAACACATATTATTAGCATCATCGTGCATGGGCCGTTAGAACCAACGTGCATACAGGCGTTATTAGCATATGAATTAGCCCCAACGTACACAGTTAAATCAGCTACATCAGTTGCGTTGCATTTACTGGATACAACATCTGAAGGGGAATTACCAGAGAGAGAGAGCAATCACGAAGACAAATTGCAGAGTGACAGGAATTTGAACTAACATATGCAGCGCTGCTGGTCCTTATTGCTCGACGCTGTCTAGCGGCACCAAGGCATTGGTTAGTCAAAAGAGGCTGCATCTGCACATATACTCTCCTACATAAAAGAGTTATGATAACCTAATAAGTCTAAATTATATCTCCTTTTACATTAGGAATTGTAAATTTAACTATTTAAAGCTATAGGATCGAGGGTTCAATTACCAAACTAAACATTTGCTTCTTACCAAGTTGTGTGCTTCGTCAAATATATTGCACCAGTAGTGGGTGAAAAAAATCCATAAACATGATTGTTGTTGTTGGTTATCTGTAAAAAATGGAAATAACATAGATAAAATTACAAAATATGAAATTTACGGGCCGTTAGATTTTACGATATTAACCCAAATCTCCAATATCAAAAGGCTCGATCCCGAGCTCATGTTGCTTTTCATGAACTTTTCCTAAGTAGCTAAAGGTGCAAAGGGAAAAGCAAGGTAGATAGAATAGAAGTATTCGTATGTTTGACAAAGAATGTTGCAATTACCAGCGGCAAGGTTGTTATGCTTGCACTGGTGTTTCTTGCATAGAAAGTGACATGCATTGTTCTGTTGTCTCCAATGTGTTTGATCACTTCACCACAGATGCACATCTGCTCACGGGAGCTCAGGACTGCCATTTTTTGCCTGTGAAAGATTATACACCAAATTGACTATGAGCCATAAGAGGCTATGAGATTAGTCCATCTACAACTGCAGCTAGTAATTCTAAGAAGTAATGCCATAAGAATTATGTTAGTAATGGCATAAGATACATTGTACCGGTCCTAAGAATTCATTCAGAAATAATACGCATTGGGCTGCAAATGTAAAACATAATACATAGACTATGAACAAATATATTGAGTTAGTCTTATCAATTGCTACTCCCTCACCGTATTGCTATGTGAGTAAAATAAATGATGAGAGAGACTATAATTGAATCTTGCTTGCATAGCCACAGACCAAAAAGAAACAATCAGGGCATCACTCACAATACAAATAAAGATTTTTTTAAATATTAAATATGAAATCAAAATACCTGGAGATTAGTATAAGAAGAAATGTGAACTAAAATGAAGCTAAATTACTGTACCTGAACAAGTGCAGCGGCCATAGCGCAAATGACAGACAGGTCGATAATCTGCAAATATATCAACACAAGAAATTGTAAAGGGCTAGGAATGAACTAATAATAACAACTTGAAAATGGCAGGTGACAGTGGAGGCAATGTTAATATTTGTTGTTGTGGCAGATTATGCTTTGCTTATGGACCGGATCTAATTCACGTTTCGCCATAGATACGAGTAGTGATCTGAATAAATAACCAACATGAACTCAAAAGTTATGAAAGAACAATGCTTTCTATTTCACCATAGATACGAGTAGTGATATGAATAACTAACCAACATGAACTCAAAAGGTATGAAAGAACAATGCTTTCTTGATAAACCAACAGCGCGATGGCGGCGCAGCGAAGAGCTTCTGCAGTCCTGCATGAGGGCAAGTTCACATCATGCAGCAAATCAAAGAACGGAAGGAGAGGGTCGATGACAACTACTTGGCGAAGGAGAGGGTTGATACTCATCTCGATCTGCTTCTTCTGAAGCGGCACTCAGGCGAGATGGCAATGGAGGTTGAGATCGGTGAGGGCGTTCTTTGACAGAAGTCATTGTCCCTGCAGAGCTTTCACAATGGCGAGCAAGGCGCAGGCAAGATCGGGACGAAGGTAGGGAAGGAATTGCATTTGTACCTAAGTCGACCGGATGGTGGCTGGAGGCAGTTCGTCTTCATGAGGTGGATCTTGAGCTCGTCGGCTCTGTTTCCTCGTTTCCCGACGAAGGAGAAGGTGCAGAGATGGTGTGGAACCAATGCCACAGCACTGGCAGCATGGCTGTGACGGGAACGCAAGGACTTGAGGTTTATGGAATATTACAGTCATGGAGAGATTCCTTTTAAGGCCATGGAGAGATTTATTTCTTGCATTAGAGAGAAGATCAGAGCTTTCCATTTTTCTTGCCATTGGAATGCAAAGAAAGCAAATGGTGGTCAGGAAAGGTGTATTCTATTTCCTTTTAATAACACGTCTTTTATGTCCTTTTAAGAGCGCACCTTTTATTTTTTTTAATAGCACACCTTTTACTTTCTCTTATTAGCACCTCATTTTATTTCCTTTATTTCTCTCATTGATATAAGGGGCTTTACATTTTTTGTGCTGTTGGGATGGCATGTAGTGAGAGCGGAGGGAATGTTTCCTATTTTACTTCCGTGTTGGTGAAAAATATTTGGGGGTGAGAAGATGGGAGGGGAGTTTTTTAACTGGGTGAGGACGACCAAATCAATCTTCCCTCTCTCTTTGGTCGTCCTAAGCCCACCGTTCAGCTCTGGTAGGTGGGTCCGCTGTGAGGGGCAAAGGGGTGTGTTTGTGGGTGAGAAGTATCCTCAATTTGTTCAGTCCTTTACTGTACTAGTAAAGACGCACGTGCGATACGCACATGATATAAGAAGGTACAACTATTGTTAAAGGATTTTTTTCAACCCACGATTTTGACGGGTCTACATGCATTCTGCATCTATTGGCTCTCACAAGCGGGGTCCAATATGAGGATACGGTAAGCTCGATATAGATGACAAATGTTTTCAATTTTATGCACAACGCGCTAGAACAACAAGTTAGCACACAAGTGCTATTATATTTGATTGTGTGTTGATATTAGCAGTGATAAACTTTATGACGCATTTGTTTCCTACAAGGCTACAGATAGGCATTCTCGTAGTTACACATACATAGATGTATCCTTGCCAAGATTTGAGTCTCCATAGATTTTCCTTGATCACGCATGTATGTACCACTCGGCACTCATGAGCATGATAGAGCAGTTACTCAACATTTTGTTTGTCGGTGACGATAGTATAGAGTACAATTCAAAACATACCAGAAGAATGCTAGGATAGCAAAGATGCATGGAGGCCCGCCAGGCCGTACCTTGCATCTACAAGGTTTTCTGATGGAGGATGCCACTATCCGTGCAGACGTGACCTTGCCTGTGCAGTGTGCCACGCTGGGCGCTGGATGCGCAGATGAGGCATTGGGCGCGGCGCCTGTGGTTGGGCCGCGGCACCGGTGGGCGTGGGCCGAAGCCGCGCGGGAGTCGGAGCGGAGCTGACGTGGGCGATTTTAGCTGCCATGGGTATGGCAGCGAAAAGAAAGATTTTGTTGGAAGAAAAACGGTCGGTAGAAAATGTGGGTGAGAAAAAAAATTAGATTTTGGCAGAAACATTTTCTAAATATCAGTTTTGATGGGTTGGACCCCCTTTCCCACCTCTGTTGACCCTTACAGGTGGGTCCGGCGTGAGGGGTACGGTGGACGCGAATTGGGTGAGAAACGTTTTCAATTCTACTCGTCCTTTTATAGATAGATAGACAATACAAAAAGCACATCTTGTATCTCCGTGCCAATTCCTCCTAGTCAAGTTATCTTTGGTCAGAATGGCATCTTGAATCGTAAACCACATGAAGACTTTTTTTCAATGGTATTCTTGCTTTCCACAAACCCACGTATGGGTTTTTAGTTTCGTGGCTGCAAAGGTGGGCGTAAATTGAATGTTTTTCCTTTTTCCCATCTCCAACTTTGGGAGTCTGTCTCCGACGATAGAGGAAAGTAAGTCAGGATGTCCTGCATCCTGCGAAGTTGGTCCTGGTTGCCCTCATCTAGCCATCATCTAAAGTATAGATGAAAATTTCGGGCAGCCATATCATGTACCTTGATGTTTCGGTCGTTGCAAATTTCAATGAGGCCTGGGAATTTGTCGCACAGGGGCACTGCACCACAGCAACAGTCATGCCAAAAAAATTTTGGTTTCCCATTTCCCACCATCATGGTTTGGCCCTTCAAGTAGAGGTCTCTAACTTTCAGCAGATCATTCCAGATATGTGACTCTAAGGTTTAGTTGATTGACAGGATTATTTTTTACATATTTTTCCTTCAGCATCTTGCTAGATACCATTGCCTTATTCTAATTTCCACCATCATTTGCATAGGAGGCAAAGGTTCATATTTCTTAGGTCATGCACCCCAGCCCCCCTTTTCGCTTTGGGTGACAGACTTGGCTCCATTTTACCAGATTATATTTTTTTTCATACTTCACCTTGCCAGAAAAATCTTTTCCTTGTTCTATCCAATCTTTTATGGATGTTTTTTAGGAGAAGATAGATGGACATACAATATATGGGGATGTTACTCAGATAGGACATTAATAGGGTCAGCCTCCCTCCATAGGAAAGAGAGCCACCTTTCTAGATGATGTCGTTTCCGCAACTTTTCATCTACCACAATCCACATGCAGTTTGGATCTCGAGATGGGGACTCCTAGATATTTCATGGGCCAGGAGCTAATCCCAGTATTGAAGATGTTCGAGTATTGCATTGATTTCAGACTAGTTTCAATCACCATTATCACATTGCTATTGTCAAAATTAATTTGAAGCCTTGATATACTTTCAATGTGGTATAACATGTGTTGATGGCAGAAAATGGCTTGAAACCGATCAGGCTGGGACAACCGGTCTAGACCACCTGTACATGCGATTAGACCGGCTGGGCCCTGTAGCCGATCTGGCAATGTGCCAGGCGGTCTAACCGCCTGTCACAGGCGGTCTTACCGCCCGTCCCCGAGTCCGAGTAGAACTAGAATTTTACATGTTTTTAGATCTGTACAAGGACTTCCTTGCAGTGCAAGACCTCCTCACCCTATAAATATGAAGGGCCATGGCCGATTGAGGACCTCTACCCAATCGTACAAATCATTGTCTTAGTTTTTATCTCCAAACCCTAGCTTTCCAAACTCCTTTTGCTTTCCTTCTTCGTCTCTACGAAGTTTTAGGACGTTCTAAGTGGCCTTGCCGACCTTAGAACAATTCTAGGTTTGCAGCCTCTGATGGGGTCCCTCCCGAGGTTGTGATCGTAGGCTTTCGCGGCGCCTCTGCTACAGGCGGTCGGACTGGCCCTTACAGGCGGTCTGACCGGTTGCGTCCAGGAGCTCCGGCGAGGAGAATTCGACGACCGCGCGATCTAGCGCTTTCATGTGTTGACCAGAAGCACGTCAATATATTTTGGCGACTCCGCTAGGGAAAGAAATATGGTTTTTGAAGACCGATCTACTATTCCTAGCACTATGGGCTTCGACGTTGGAGAAGACAACATTGTGATGCCAACACTTGAGGATCTTAGTGCTGAAGATCATGAGAGATTCATGGCGCTCCAAAGGCATCTTGAATTGGAGTTTTCGAAGACCTTCCAGAAGAATCATGAAGATCGTCCGGCAAAAAGTGTTCAAGACTTCGTGATGCCTTCTTTTAAGATGAGTAAGGGACAAATTGAGGTAATCGACGATGTAAGCACTTCTGCACCTCACCCTACTACAACTACTCCCATAGCTCCAAGTATTTCGGATCGTGATGCATTAGTTGAATAATTACTAGAACGACTCGAAAAACTACAGGGAAAATCTTTAGATACGCGTGAATTACCTGAGCATAATATTTTTTATGGTATGCCACCAAATTACTTTGCTGGACAGACTCCACCACCACCCAATATGCCCAGACCAAAAACGGTCAATGCAGATGGGTCGGTAGTGGTTGGATCTGCAGCCGGTCAAACCGCCAGCACGGCCGGTCAGACCGCGATAGGCGGTCAGACCACTCGTTTTGGTGGTCAGAATAATTCTACTAATGCTATGGTATTCGTGTCGGAGCAACCTTTGCCGCTATCCAATGTTTCAAACTCGGTCTCTTCTGGCCGTGCTGGTCCAGTGGCTATAGCGGGTGCTACTTATTCCACGACTATGTATACTGCGCATTCGGGTGGTGTTCCCTATGATGTTTTTGATGCACATAGGAATATGCAAAACAGACAAACACCTCACTTGAACTATATGAATGCTATGCAATCTTCGGCCCAACAAAACTCCCAATGGGCCGAATTCACTAGATTCAGGGATTAATTGTCTGATGTGATGAGAAATAAGCTAGGTGTTGATTTTGGTAATACTAGAATATACCAGAAACCTTATGATGCTAGCTTTGATACTATTCCTTTTCCCAATGGGTGGCGCTTGCCTGATTTTGTAAAATTTATGGAGATGATGAGCGCACCACTTGGGAACACATTAGTCAATATGTTGCTCAACTCGGAGAAGCGGGGGATATGCAAGCAATTAGAGTACGACTGGTTTCTTTATCACTTACTGGTACTGCTTTTGCTTGGTTTTCTACATTAGCTCCTGGTTCCATTATGAGTTGGGATCAACTAGAACGTAAGTTTCATGATCATTTTTATAGTGGAAATCATGAGATAAAGTTGGCAGATTTATCATCGGTTAGACAGAGTCGGGATGAGACCGTCTCTCAGTTTATGAGAAGATTTAAATATGTTAAAAACGTTGCTTTAATTTGTCAATTTCTGAAGTTGATCTTGCTGGCTTATGTTTTAGAGAGACGATTGATAATTCTGATTATTATTCGGTCGCGCAAGTGCATATTAGAGCCGAGATGGCTGAAGGCTGAATTAATAAAGAGAAGGAGGGTTTTAAGACACATCGGTCTAATGTTCATCTAGTTGATTATGAATCTGATAATTCGATCGATGATGATAATGAGGTTTATTTAGCAGAATTTGTGTGGACTGCTAATAAGAAAACTATGTCATGCCAATCACTTAAGCCGATTCATAAGAATCGGCAAGAAGATATAAAATTTACTTTTGATGTGTCCAAATGTGATCGCATATTTGGTGAATTGCATAGATTTGGTTACATCAAGGTTTCTCATGCTATACCGCCTATGGAAGAATTAAGGAAGCATACTTATTGTAAATTTAATAATTCTTTCTCACATGCTACTAACGTTTGCAATGTCTTTCGTTGGCAGGTTCAATCGGCTATTAATGAAAGCCGTTTGAAATTCCATGAGATGCAAATTGATGAAACCTCTTTTCCGGTCAACACCATGGAATTGCAGCAGCCCAAGGTCTTAATTCGGCCGCATCAAGCCGAATCTACCAAAGGGAAGAACGTGGTGATTGGAGAAGAAAGACCGTCTTCAAAAGAGTTGGTTAGAGAGGTGACCTATAAGAAGACGGTTGATGGCAAAGAGTCGTTCAAGGTCACTGTGAAATCCTCTATACAAGGGGGGCAAGGTTCGGTCGCTACTTCCGGACTGCGGACGCTTGGGTCTGGTCCGCTACAGGCGATCAGACCGGTTGCGCCAGGCGGTCAGACCGCCTGTGCCCATGGATGCCCAAAGATGCTAATTCCGAAGCGTCCATAAGTTGGTACTTGGAAGATGAATGTGGCGAAGGAGTAGGGTGTTCAGAAACCCAAGGTCACATTTGATATGCTTTATGACAAGTACACCAAACAAAAGTCCATTCTGAGTGATCGACCATTAAAAAAAAGAATGAGATCACCGATTCAGCATGAGAGGATTCCTTCGCCTCCTCGCATGAACTTGGATCCGGTGTGGGATAACAATGGAGTGATGTGGGTGACATATCATTCAACAGTGCAGCCTTCGTTTCATCCTGGCTGGGAAGATCCAAGAAGGCGTATACATGACAGGATTGTATATCCCAAACACGACTTGTAACGGTCCGAAAGCATTGCTCTATCGACCCTATCATACTAGTATTTCAAGACATAGGTACTAGAGTCATGCAACTAGGGTGTTCAAATAACTCCTTGAAATGTAAATGCACAAGCATAATTAATTCATAGTTGCATAATTTAACAGTTAGGTTATGCTCCGGGGCTTGCCTTCTGGAGCTACGCCGGTGTCAGACTCACGGGTCAATCAGGATAATGTCGGCACCACCTTCGGGAGCTTCTTCTTCGTTGGCGGGGACGAGATTGTAGGTGCCGTCAGCGAGAGCGCCTTCTACATGAGATGCATAAATTTAAGAGATGCTCCTAGTTTTAAGTCTAAAGGTTAAGGCACTTGAAAGCCATATTCACCTAGACAATAAAGTATACTAGTCTTTTCTACACAAGAAAAGAAAAAGGAAAATTTAGGTTTAAAACTTTACTTGATGGTGATTGTGTACACACATAAAACAATTCAGATCATTATTTCTATGCAAGCATCTAGTTCTGGTATTTAAACTTCACATGCACCATATTTGATTAATTGTCAACTTGATCTGTATCTTCTTATAAAACTCAATTTACTCTAGTTCCTTCTCATTTTTGTTTCTCTGTTTCTGTTCATTTTTTTTATCCACAAACTTTATGACAGCTACTGGAGTATAAGAGTTAAGCTCACTCCAAAATTTAGCTAAAACCGAGCTATACAGAATTGATTAAAATTAGCACAAGTTGCTGCTCGAGGAAAAACGATTAATTCATATAAAATCAAAATTACTTGCAAAACAAAAGATTTCTCTACCAGTGTTAAACATGAGTAAAAGAAAGGCTCTGGCCAAGTGGTAGCTAAAATAACACTTGGACAGCCCTCAATAAATTTTTACTCGAAAACGAACACCTATTTAGTTTATGGCCTAGACCGAGTCTAAAATTATGTTTAGAATTTTTCTAACATGTACCAACATGTTTCTAGGCATCTGGCGAAAGTTGGTGATTTTGGACTGCATGGAATAATTTTAATAAATGCAGAACTGAGCTAAAACAGGAATCACTAAATAACTCATAACTGAAGTTACAGGCTATATTTTTAGGTCTCCTTCGGATACAATGCTTATACAGACCACACAAGAAACATATCCAAAGTTCGGCTACAAAAGAGCTCAGGATTTGAAATGGTGCACAAAACTCTAAAAACTGAGTTTGAATTTTAATTCAAAAACCATTCATCAAAAGTGTATACATGTAAACATGATATTGGAGTTTCTAATCTCACGAGTCCGAGGGGTATTTTTGTGCATTTTTCCAATTTTTCTACGATTTGTAACGGATTTTACAAAATCTCAGAAAATGTATCTAGGTTTTAAGAATCTTTTTACGTCGGGAACCCAAGATCTTTTGAAACCTTGCAAACAAGTCCTTGAATCTTACATAGAGGACCCTAGAACTAAAAAGGGGAACGCGTATAGGCCCTTGGCTCGTCGGCGACCGGATTCCAGCGAGGAGGCGGCGAACCAGTGCGGGGAAGTGGGGGACAACGACGAGGGGCTCACCGTGAGTTGGTTGGGAGTGGTCTCGTGGACGGAGGTGGAGCGGCGCGGCTCGTCGACGGTGAGCGGCGGTGCGGCTTGCTCCGACGACGTCGGCAGCTGGCTTTGGGGGTCGAGGCGACGCGCGGCTTGGCTTGAGAGCTTCACCGGGAGGAGACGGAGCTCGTTGAGGGGCTTGACGGCGACGGGGATGACTAGAGGGTGGAGCTCAACGTTGAGGTGGGGCTCAGGCGAAAATAGTGGATGGCGGTGCTGGGAATCCTTGATTTTCGGCGAGGGCTGCTCAATTCGAGCTGGGGATGGATCAAGGAGCTAGCTAGGTGGATGAGTGAGCTTCGGGTGCGGCGGATTGGGAATCCATGGAGGGATGGGCAGTGGATTAGGATTGCGGCGGCAAGAGCTCAAGCTCTGCTCTTTGCGGCCGGAGGTGGAAGAAGGGTGTGAGGAAGCACGGGGAGATGGAAAAACGGTGCCAGCAGCTGGGAAAGGGTGTGAGGTCGCTCGGTGGAGTCTTGGGGCAAGCTAGAGAGGGCCGGGAAGCTTTGGGAACGTGCGCGAGGTGGATGGTGATGGGGCCAGCGCCATTGATGCGCCTGCAAGCTCGGGCAGGGCGCTGGCTGCGGTTGGGCATCAAGGATCCTGGCGTGGGCGAGGGAAGATACGCCGCAGAGCCGCTGGCGCGTAGCGGGCGTGAATCTAGGCCACGGGAGAGCTCTACTCGCCGTGCACGGCCATGGCCAATGGTGGAGCTCGGCTCGCCATGATGGCGTTCCGCGTGGCGAGGCAAGCCCGGGCGCAACAGCGCACGAAGTGACCGAACAGAGGCGCTGGCGTGCTTGCGGGGAAGAGAGGCACGGCTGCCGCGGCTTTGGCCAGCCTGACCGGGTCACCGCCGCTCGCCGGCCACATGGCGGCCGCTGGCTGCCTTGGGCAGAGCACGCCCGGGCTGTAGTCGGGATGCCCGTGGAGCTCCCCGGTTCAACTGTGCACAACTCCGAAAATTTGAACTAAACTTTCAAAAGTGTGAATACAAAAGTTGGATTTTGAAAGGTGGGACACAACTTTCCTTTTGGGGTGAACCTGAAATTACAAATTTTTCAAGCTCAAACAAGCCATATTTGAAAAGATGTTCTGCATGGTTTTTAGGGTTTTTGAGGGGCTTAACTGTAAAATTTGAAAAAGTTCCAAACATTAACTAGGCTTCATTTGTGATTACAAACAACTTTTATTTTTGGAGATTTTTAAGTTTAGTAAGAAATTTTTGAGATCTCAGCTAGGTGTCCATTGCTGCCCTTTTTCCCTGTTTTTAGTGTATTTTTGAAGTTTTAAACATCAGAGATGTCACAACCTACCCCCTTTAAAAGGAATCTCGCCCCAAGATTCGATTGTGCTTAGTACAAGGTGGGAAAAAGATACCTTGGTCTTAGGAAGGATGTCGGGGAAGTTCTTTTTAAGATACTCTACGGTTTCCCATGTGGCTTCATCCTCGGAGTGATGACTCCACTGAATTTTGTACATTTTAACTTCTCTTCTTCGTGTTTTTCTCTCCTTCTCATCAAGGATCTTGATAGGATGCTCATCATACAAAAGATCCGGCTCAACCGAGAGTTCTTCTTGCTCAACAACCTCGGTCGGAACACGAAGATACTTTTTGAGTTGGGAGACAAGAAAAACGTTGTGCACAGCGGAGAGCTTCTCGGGAAGCCTCACATGGTACGCAACCAGTCCACATTGTTGAATGATTTCATATGGACCAATATAGCAAGGTGCAAGTTTTCCTTCAACCCAAACCTTTGCACACCCTTGATCCGACAGATCTTGAGATACACATGATCGCCGACTTCGAACTGAAGTGGCTTCCATCTTTGATCAAAGTAACTCTTCTGCCGCGATTGTGCGGTTCTCAAGTTTTCACGGATGATCCTGACCTTTTCCTCTGCTTCTTTTACAAGTTAAGGGCCGTATGTGTATCTCTCGCCTGCCTCAGACCAACATAACGGTGTCCGACATCTTCTACCATACAAGGCTTCGAAAGGTGCCATTTTTAAACTTGCTTGGTAGCTGTTGTTATAAGAGAATTCAGCCAGAGATAAACATTTCTCCCAATTTTTCCCATAATGGATAACACAAGCTTGAAGCATATCTTCAAGGATTTGATTTACCCTTTCCGCCTGCCCATCGGTTTGAGGTTGGTACGCTGAACTACGGATCAGTTTTGTTCCTAGGGATAGTTGCAAATGTTCTCAAAAGTGTGCCACAAATTGAGTACCACGATCTGAAATTATCGTCTTGGGTACCCCATGTAAAGAAACAATCTGTTCCAAATAGATTTCAGCATATTTCATAGCGGTATAGGCTGTATTGACCGGAATAAAATGTGCAGTCTTTGTGAGGCGGTCCATAATTACCCAAATAGAGTCATGCCCCTGAGGGGTCTTGGGAAGTCCACAATGAAATCCATGCTTATATCTTCCCACTTCCATGAGGGAATAGGTAGAGGCTGAAGAGTACCTGCTACCTTCAAGTGGCTAGCTTTACCCGCTGACACGTGTCACATTCCGACACATATTTGGCAATCTCCCACTTCATCCTATTCCACCAAATGTTTTATTTGAGGCCTTGGTACATTTTGGTGCTACCGGGATGGATGGAAAATTTGGAAAGATGAGCTTCATCCATGATTTCCCTTCGGAGTCCGGCGTTTTTGGGCACCACTATCCGATGACCAAACCACATCACTCCCTGCCCATCTAACCGGAAGCATTTATATTTTGCATTTCCCTTTGCCAATTTTCTTTTGAGGATTTTAATGCTTGCATAATTTAGTTGGGCCACAACAATATGATCATGCAAGGTTGGTTCAACAGAGATATGGTTGAAATACCCGTGAGGAACAATCTCAAAATTGAGCTTCACCATTTCATGGCACAAGGTGTCAGCATAGGACTCCACGGAAAGGAAGTGACAGCGAGCCTTGCGGCTTAGAGCATCTGCAACCACACTGGCCTTCCCGGGGTGATAATGCACAATAAGATCATAGTCCTTGGCCAACTCCAACCATCTTCGCTGCCTGATATTCAAATGTGTCTGAGTGAAGACATATTTGAGGCTCTTGTGATCGGTGTATATATTGCATGGAACACCCATCAGGTAGTGTCTCCATATCTTGAGAGCATGAATAACCGCTGCCAACTCAAGATCATGGGTAGGGTAATTTTTCTCATGCGGCCGGAGTGCTCGGGAAGCATAAGCAATGACCCGGTTCTATTGCATAAGGACACAACCGAGTCCGGTGCCTGAAGCATCACAATAAACATCATAGGGCTTGGTGCTGTCGGGTTGAGCTAGGACTAGGGCTGAAGTTAAATGTTTTCTCAAAGTGTGGAAAGCTTCTTCGCATTTGTCACTCCAATAAAATTTGATTCCCTTCTTTAAGAGTTTGGTCATGGGTTTAGCAATTCGAGAGAAATCTGGAATGAAGCGGCGATAGTAACCAGCTAGACCCAGAAAACTCTGACTCTCATGGACAGAGATAGGTGGCTGCCAATCCATCACGTCTTGCACCTTGGTCGGATCCACGGATATACCATCCTTGGAAACCGTATGACCCAAGAATTTCACACTTTCTAGCCAAAATTCACATTTGGAAAACTTGGCGTAGAGTTGATGGTCTCTCAACCTTTGAAGAACAATGCGAAGGTGTTCGGCATGCTCTTCCTCATTCTTGGAATATATGAGAATATCATCAATAAAGACCACCACAAACTTGTCAAGCTCGGACATGAAAACCGAATTCATGAGGTACATGAAGTAGGCCGGGGCATTTGTGAGCCCAAATGACATGACCAAGTATTCATAAAGTCCGTAGCGGGTAGAGAAGGCAGTCTTGGGAATGTCACAAGGACGAATTTTTATTTGGTGATAGCCAGAGCGAAGATCAATCTTAGAGAACACTCTGGCGCCAGCTAGTTGATCAAAAAGGACATCAATGCGGGGAAGTGGATACTTGTTTTTAATGGTCACCGCATTAAGAGGCTGGTAGTCAATACACAACCTCAAAGAATGATCCTTCTTCTTCACAAAAATAGCCGGACAACCCCATGGTGACACACTAGGATGGATGAAACCCTTGTCTAGCAATTCTTGGAGTTGAATTTTTAATTCTGCCAATTCATTGGTTGGCATTCCATAGGGCCTTTTTGATATCGGTGCTGTGACAGGTTGAAGTTCAATTGCAAATTCAATATCCCTGTCCGGCGGCATCCCAGGTAAGTCATCCGGAAAAACATCGGCATACTCACATACCACCGGAATGTCTTTTAGTTGTGTTTCTACCATGGTGTAAGCACAAGCATTGGCACATTTTCGGTGTGGCAGATATAGTGCACTAGGGCCATGTGCAGGCGAGTTTATCTCCACAACCCGTTCGGCAACATCTAGCACAACCTTATGTTGAGTCATCCAATTTGCCCCTAAAACAATATCAATTCCTTCCAATCCAAGTAGAATCAGATTAGTAGGAAAAACTTTACTACCCAGCTTGATTGGTACTTTTCGAGTGACTTGGTTGGATGCTATTTTACCTCCCGCTGTTGATATCACGTAAGCTGATTTGGTGTGATATGATTTTAATCCACATTTTGTATTAAACCGAGTGCTTATAAAACTATGCGCTGCCCCCCCCCGAATCAAACAATATCACAGCAGGTTGATTGTGGATAGGAAAGATATCAGTCCTGTCTAGTGCTCCCTCAGGTAGGTCAGCCAGGGTGGTGTAGTTGAGACTTCCCTGCCTGACTTGGACTCGCTGTTGCTTGCCCTTGTTCTCCTGGTTCCCAGTACGCTGATTCTGAGGCTTGTTCTATGGGCAGTTCTTGATGAAATGGTTGTTACTGCCACACTTGAAGCATTGGTAGCCACCTCCAGGACGAAGCGGCTGCTGCACGTTTTGCCTTGGTGCCTGTTGCTGCTGCGGCGGTGGAGGGAAACGAGGCGCACCCTGCTGTGGTCGCCTGGCAACCCAACGCCCACCCTGAGGTGCCCTCTATTGTCCCTGCGGTGCAGCCGGTGGAACCAAGCGGAACCTTTGAGGTTGCCCCCCCGATGGTGCAGCAGGAGCCTTCCTCTTCTTCTTGGCCTTTTGAGCCATGTTAGCATCCTCCTGGGCAATAGCAATGTTCACAAGTTCACCATAAGTAGCAACTCGTGTAGTGGTCAACTGGGCCTTGAGCTTGGAATTGAGGCCACGGCGGAACCTTTCCATCTTCTTTTCATTGGAGTCAGCATGATGACCCGCATAAGGACACATACCATTGAAGGCCTGGGAGTACTGGAGCACAGTGCGGGTTCCCTGAGTTAGAGCCGGGAACTCGTTCAGCTTCCACTCAACCATTCCAGCAGGAATATGGCAGTCTTGAATTCCTCCCACTCAATGACATGGTCCTCCTGCTGAAGGGCCAGATAGTTCTCCCACCACAGGAGAGCTGTGCCACGGAGCTGCTGCGCTGCAAAGACCACCTTGCGGGTTGGCGTACAAGGTGTAGCCAGGATGGAGAACTTGGATTCGATGGCCCGAATCCATGCATCAGCTTCCAAGGGCTCCTTGGCTCTTGAGAACACCGGAGGGTGAGTAGCCAAGAAGTCCTCGTACCGTGCCACTTGAGGTGGAGGAGCACGATGGCCACCCTACTGCTGCTGCATCATTTGTTGCTGTTGCTGCAGATTACGGAGGATCTCCATTTGGGTGGCATACAGCTGCTGCCACGTCGGGGGTTGCTGCGGTGGTGGTGGTGGTGGCTGTTGCCCTTCCTGCCCTTGCGGGTTAGCGTTGGATCCGCTAGCATCGTGACCGCTGCGAGTGATAGCCATCTGCAGTAGGTACTTGTATTAGCCACAATTCATAAGCTTGCATAAATCAATGACAAGATAGAACATGGCAATGTAATGAAGTTTACTCGTAAGGATAACATATCAGCAAGCAGTTTTGGAAGAAAAATCATATCTCCCAACAGGAGTCAAGTTAGATGCTCCAATTCAGTCAGTAGCTTGAAAATATCATACTCTACAACTTTCTTGTTCGGCTCAGAACCAAAATTGAGCTAGAACTAGGCCGAAAAATTCAAGTTTGATTTCTCTGTTTTTGCTATTTTTCAGGAGGCCGAGCTGTAGTGTTTTGGTTGCTATTTTTATTTAGCTTAACCAACGAGGTTGAATTTTGGTGAGAGTTTTTTTTGACAAATTTCAGACAACTTTGTAGTTCATGTCACAGCCCACATGTGAAGAGAAAATACATTAATAACTAAAACAAGAATAGCTGTAGAAAGTTTTCAGCACAACCGTTACAACCTTCTCAAGTTTTCGGGCTCACACATCCCATGCCAATGGATTACATGTTCAAAAGCTTAAAAAAAACTCAACTCCAACTAGCCTATTACATCATGAAACCAAAATTTAGGCTACGCGGAGAAGTAACTTGCTACCAAAGCTCCTAGAAGTCGTCTAGGTTGTTAGCTGTAGCTTGGCTGCCCATGGGAGACGGTGGACCTTCAAGAGGTGGCATGTCATCCTCTGTGTCCATATCAGATTCAAGGGCTTCCTCTCCCCCATTTTCTCCACCCTCATTGAGAAGGTGCTGAGCGTCATGGGCAGCAAGCATGGCATTGGCATGTTCCAAGTTAGCCTGCACGTTCTCTAGTTCATCTCTCACTTGAACTAGCTCATTATTGGCATTGTTGTGCTCTAAGTGGAGGTCAGCCAACTGTCTCTCTAAGTCTGCAATCATAGCATCCCTGGTAGTCACCTCTATGGATAAAGAGGTCCTCTCTACCCCAAGGTCACGAGCACGAGCAGACATATCAATAGAAAGGTTGAGTGCTGCACTTTGAGACCGCCCCAGAAGTGCCTGCAGTCTGTGATAAGCCCTGATCCACCTCATCAAGAGCACGGCTGCTGCAACAGGGTTCTCTGCCACCCTCAGAGGTGAGCTGAGATAGCGTCTCAAACAATGAGCGTTGTCAGGCTGAACAGGTGGGAAAAGTCCAAGGAGCTGGTTCTCCACAAGCTCCTGGTTCGGGCACAGAAGGAGCTGATCACATTAAGAGCAGACATCTCACAAGATGTCTCAAAATGATGCCCATGGACTTCCACACTCTATGTTGGAGAGCTTGGATACGGTGGGTGGTGGTGCACCACCAAATGCACTCTGCATCGTGTCACACCACGGTCACGGAGGATGGTTCTCTCATATTGTGGCGGGTTGGGGTAGTCAAGCGCCTGCAACACGGACCAAAAGATGCTTGGGAAACCCTCCCAACCAAGGAAGTCCGAGAAAGAGACATCATTGGGGTAGCTAGCAAGGTCAGCGTGGCCGTCCATCTAAACAAAAAGGTCAAGTGTGAGAACCAATTAGCGCCAAAGAAAATAAAAGCAGATTCTGGACAGTGTAGTAAAAGTTGTAAACTCAAAATCTACAAACCCAAAAATTCCCAAACTTGGCCAGAACATTGTTTAAGTAATTTCAAATAAGTTTCATGTTAAATTCTTGAGCAGAAACAGTCGGTAAGAAGGTGCAAAAACTCAATTTCCAACTCACTGTTCCTAGAAAATTCCAGCAGACAGGGGTTTACCATTTTAAGCGTAACATTTAATTTACTGAACCAAAATCGTTGCAATTTCTACAGAACAAACTAGATAACATTTATGACAACTTTCATATTGAACACTTTTTGGTTTGACGTGGTTTTCAGGTTCGAATTTAATGATTGCAACAGGAATGTTTTCTGCAGAGTTTCAGCATAATTTCCGGCTATTATTCAAACTTTTGTGACGGGTAGTTTACTGATTATACCTTATGATTTAATAGAGTTTCAGCGTATATATGCATGAGCGGCCTATTCGTTCTCACCAACACACGTGCCAATAATCTTTGGCCTACGAAGTTAATGCCGGTGGCTAGGCAATATTCGTCTCTCCCAATATTAACTAGCCGACTTTTATAACCGTTGAACTTACGGAATCGTGGTTAGCGTACCTGCAGAAAATTCCATTCCAGAGCAATTATATTGAACCTTCCGTGCCAGCACTCACGGAAGCATCCCCATTCATTACCCTCCACTATTGTGGTGGCACCCGAACGTTCAACATTGAACGGGCAATGCTTCATATGTCACCGAGGCAACATATTGACAATTTCATACGCTCATGAAATAGCGTATTGACTTTGTGCCGCCATCATATTTGCATATGATGCCGTGGTATGCTACAGCAATGGGCGTACCTTGCGCCTACCATGCTATTCTAGTTTCATACGCCATCACAACGTATTGACTATGTGCCGCCACTATATTTTCAAATAGTGTCGTGGTACGTTACAGCAATCGCCGTACCTTGCGCCCACCATTGCGAAAAGTAAATGACAGAATGAAATGTGCTGGGAGTCAGCATAATATATAATTAGCCACCTATCATATTGTGATCCCTTAACCCACATAGGCTTCACGCTCTACACATCAGCCTTAGCGGTCCTATGGATAGCATTCCATCGCAAGTGCGCGGCGGAGGCAAGGGTTGGCATATTTTATTTCAAAAACTGTTTATTTAGGGTCTGTTCCGCATGTTTCGGCTCTGATGCCAGCTGTGGCAGACCACTCCGAAATTATTCCAAGTTAAGTACCCACGGACCACTAATCAAGTAGTCAGGCACTTAATCCGGAATAAGCTGGAGCGCCGTCGGATTATACCCGATTAACCACGTACTTTCACGATCGAAACAACAAGCGCGCTCACACGAAGGTGAGTCCGAGAAATTACAACATTCCACAAATTAAACTTACATAAATGGTCTCATCAAGTTATTACAAACCAAGTCTAAATTTCAAATAAAGTACGAGAGTTCAGTGCAGTGGAAATAAACTAACGAAGATAAATAGCAACACCATAATGAAGCCGTCCATGGTGCTACTCCTCCCGATCCTCGGCAGAGGACGGAACCCACTCGACATGCCAGCCAGGAGGAACCTAGGCAGGCCAAGGGACAGAATTCACCACCTCATCCAAAGCAGTACTTGGAATAAATAGCCACAAGCAAGGCTGAGTATACTAATACTCAGCAAGGCTTACCCGTCGGGTGAAAGCTACATCACCGACTTCATGACATGAGAGGCTTTTGGCTGGTGGGTTTGTTTGCCAGAAAACAACTAAGAGTGGATCCTTATTTTCATAATTTTAGCATCAAATTCTAATAGTGTTAACCATTCTAGATTAGCATCCTCTCTAAGCATACAAGTGGTGCAATACAATTTAGTACATACAACAAGATCATCATCCTCCAGCAAGGCTTACCCGTCGGGTGAAAGCTACATCACCGACTTCTAGACATGAGAGCCTTTCGGCTGGTGGGTTTGTTTGCCAGAAAGCAACTAAGAGTAGATCCTTATTTTCATAATTTTTACATCAAATTCTAATAGTGTTAACCATTCTAGATTAGCATTCTCTTTAAGCATACAAGTGGTGCAATACAATTTAGTACATACAGCAAGTTCATCATCCTCATAGTTCCACTTGTTACTCAATACAGCACAACGGTCAAGCAGTCTCATTAACCGCGAGAAGCGGACAGTTTGAACCGAATTTCACTACCTGGCCAGGGAAAACCCAACACACACGGATAATGCTTGCTATAAAAGGTACAAGAACTTCCCAACCTTTCCCATCAATCCACAATTCGGCGCCGGGTCCACTCCCTTAGGGCAAAGGTTTACCGCTTCACTCACGGCATCACACATCTACCCACATGTGTACGGCAAGGGAAACAAAACATTTCCAAGGAGAGATGGCTATTGGTCCTAGCTGTATCAATCTAGTACCGGGCTTACCGATTCCCATAGGTCGGCATGTGCGTGGTACATTAAAAAACTTGACACACAGAACCACACGTTTCGACCTTAATCCAATTATCATACACGGACGGGAGATCTACACATACCATCCCGCCCGTCCATCCTTATGATTCCAACATAAGTAAAGACAAGCAACTCCTATATCTCGCGAGTGAAAGGAAATCACTCGACTTGTAACGGTCCGAAAGCAATGCTCTATCGACCCTATCATACTAGTATCTCATGACATAGGTACTAGAGTCATGCAACTAGGGTGTTCAAATAACTCCTTGAAATGTAAATGCACAAGCATAATTAATTCATAGTTGCATAATTTAACAGTTAGGTTATGCTCCGGGGCTTGCCTTCTTGAGCTACGCCGGTGTCAGACTCGCGGGTCAATCAGGATGACGTCGGCACCAACTTCAGGAGCTTCTTCATCGTTGGCGGGGACGAGATTGTAGGTGCCGTCAGCGAGAGCGCCTTCTACATGAGATGCATAAAGAGATGTCTATTTCCTATGAGAAACCTACACTACACCACCCAAGCAAGTGTTCTTATTATTTACTTACTAGAATCGCTTCCCTTTTTGGGAGGCTTCCACTGCTCGTGGGCGTGCGCTATTATATTCTTAATATCCTCAAGGTGCTAGTATTAAGTCTAAAGGTTAAGGCACTTGAAGGCCATATTCACCTAGACACTAAAGTATACTAGTCTTTTCTACACAAGAAAAGAAAAAGGAAAAGCTAAGTTTAAAACTTTACTTGATGGTGATTGTGTACACATATAAAACAATTCAGATCATTATTTCTATGCAAGCATCTAGTTCTGGTATTTAAACTTCACATGCACCTATTTGATTAATTGTCAACTTGATCTGTATCTTCTTATAAAACTCAATTTACTCTAGTTCCTTCTCATATTTGTTTCTCTGTTTCTGTTCATCCTTTTTATCCACAAACTTTATGACAGCTACTAGAGTATAAGAGTTAAGCTCACTCCAAAATTTAGCTAAAACCAAGCTATACAGAATTTATTAAATTAGCACAAGTTGCTGCTCGAGGAAAAATGATTAATTCATATAAAATCAAAATTACTTCCAAAACAAAAGATTTCTCTACCAGCGTTAAACATGAGTAAAAGAAAGGCTCTGGCCAAGTGGTAGCTAAAAATAACACTTGGACAACCCTCAATAATTTTTTACCTGAAAACCAACACCTATTTAGTTTATAGCCTAGACCGAGTCTAAAATTATGTTTAGAATTTTTCTAACATGTACCAACATGTTTCTAGGCATTTGGCGAAAGTTGGAGATTTTTGACTGCATGGAATAATTTTAATAAATGCAGAACTGAGCTAAAACAGGAATCACTAAATAAATCATAATTGAAGTTACAGGCCATATTAAAATGCTTCTACAGACCACACAAGCAACATATCCAAAGTTCGGCTACAAAACAGCTCAGGATTTGAAATGGTGCACAAAACTCTTAAAACGGAGTTTGAATTTTAATTCAAAAACCATTCAACAAAAGTGTATACATGCAATCATGAGATTGGAGGTTTCGATCTCACGAGTCCAGGAGGTATTTTTGTGCATTTTTCTGATTTGTCTACGATTTTTAACGGATTTTACAAGATCTCAGAAAATGGATCTAGGTTTTAAGAATCTTTTTGCGCCGGGAACCCTAGATCTTTTAAAACCTTGCAAACAAGTCCTTGAATCTTACACAGAGGACCCTAGAACTAAAAAGGGGAACGCGTATAGGCCCTTGGCTCGCCGGCGACCGGATTCCGGCAAGGAGGCGGCGAACCAGTGCGGGGGAAGTGGGGGAAAACGACGAGGGGCTCACCGCGAGTCAGTTGGGAGTGGTCTCGTGGATGGAGGTGGAGCGGCATGGCTCGTCGACAGTGAGCAGCAGAGCGGCTTGCTCCGGCGACGTCGGCAGCCGGCTGTGGGGGTCGAGGCGACGCGCGGCTTGGCTTGAGAGCTTCACCGGGAGGAGGCGGAGCTCGTCGAGGGGCTTGATGGCAACGGGGATGACTGGAGGGTGGAGCTCGATGTTGAGGTGGGGCTCGGGTGAAAATAGTGGATGGCGGCGCTGGGAATCCTCGATTCCCGGTGAGGGCTGCTCGATTCGAGCTGGGGATGGATCGAGGAGCTAGCTAGGTGGATGAGCGAGCTTCAGTTGCGGGGGATTTGGAATCCATGGAGTGATGGGCGGTGGATTTGGATTGCGGCGGCAAGAGCTCAAGCTCTGCTCTTTGCGGCCGGAGGTGGAAGAAGGATGTGAGGAAGCACGGGGAGATGGGAAAACGGTGCCAGCAGCTGGGAAAGGGTGTGAGGTCACTCGGTGCAGTCTTGGGGCAAGCAAGAGACGGCCGGGCAGCTTTGGGAACGCGTGTGAGGTGGATGGAGACGGCGGCAGCGCCATTGATGCGCCTGCAAGCTCGGGCAGGGCGCTGGCTATGGTTGGGCGTCAAGGATCATGGCGTGGGCGAGGGAAGATACGCCGCAGAGCTGCTGGCGCGTAGCGGGCGCAAATCCGGGCTGCGGGAGAGCTCTGCTCGGCGTGCGCGGCTGTGGCCAATGGTGGAGCTCGGCTCGCCATGATCGCGTTCCACGTGGCGAGGCAAGCCTGGGCGCAGCAGCGCGCGAAATGACCGAACGGAGGCGCTGGCGTGCTCGCGGGGAAGAGAGGCGTAGCTGCTGCGGCTTTGGCTGGCCTGACTGGGTTGCCGCCGCTAGCCGGCCACGTGGCGTGTGGCGAGCCACTGCAAAATTATTCCAAGTTAAGTACCTAGGGACCACTAATCACGTAGTCAGGCACTTAATCCGGAATAAGCTGGAGCGCCGTCGGATTAAACCCGATTAAACCACGTACTTTTCTCGATCGAAACAACAGCACGCCCACACGAAGGTGAGTTCCAGAGATTACAACATTCCACAAATTAATTTACACACATAGATATCACAAGTTATTACAAACCAGGTTCAAATTTAGATCAGAGTACAAGTCTTGCAGCGGAAATAAAAGTTCATTACAGCGGAATTTAAAAAGTCATAACAACTGAATTTAGAGGTTCATTGCAGCGGAAGTAAAACAATCTAACGACGATACAAAATAACTCCGTGCTGAAGCCTGCCACGAAGCTACTCCTCCCGATCCTCGCCAGAGGACGGAACCCATTCGATGTGCCAGCCAGGTGGAACCTGGGCAGGCCAAGACAAAGCATCCACATCCAAAGGTATACCTGAAAAATATTGCCACAAGCAAGGCTGAGTATACTAATACTCAGCAAGGCTTACCCGTCTGGTGAAAACTACATCACCGACATCTAGACAATGAGAGGCTTTTGGCTGGTGGGTTTGTTTGCCAAAAAGCAACTAAAGGTAGATCCTTGCTTTCAAGTTTTAGCATCAGTTTCTAGTTTATTTAACCATTCTAGATTAGCATCCTCTCTAAGCATGCAAGTGGAGCAATACAAATTAATTCATAGAACAAATTCATAATCTCATAATTCAACTTATTACTCAATGTAGCAAGGCGGTCAAGCAGTCTCATTAACCGCGAGAAGCGGACAGTTCGAACCGAATTTGTGCTACCTGGCCAGGAAAAACCCAACACACACGGATACTCTGCCTGCTATAAAAGGTACAAGCATTTCCCAACCTTTCCCATCGATCCACAATTCGGAACCGGGTCCATTTCCTTAGGATAAAGGTTTACTGCTTCACTCACAGCATCACGCATATATCCACAAGTGTACGGCAGGGGAAACAAGTTTCCAAGGAGAGATGGCTATCGGCCCTAGCTGCTTCAATCTGGTACCGGGCTTACCGGCTCCCATATACCGGTATGCATGTGGTACGTTCAAAAACTTGACACACTCAACCACAAATTTCGACCTTAATCAATTATCATACACGGACGGGAGATCTACATCTATCATCCCGCCCGTCAATCCTTATGATTCCAACATAAGTAAAGACAAGCAATTCCTATGTCTCGCGAGTGACAGGAAATCACTCGACTTGTAACGGACCTATAGCCATGCACTATCGATCCCTTTCATACTAGTATTGCAAGTCATAGGTACTAGGAAATGTGCAGCTAAGGTATTCAATCAACTCCTTGAACGTAAATGCACAAACATAGAGAATTCAAAGTGCATAATTTGGTAAAGTTAGGTTATGCTCCGAGGCTTGCCTTCTTGCTCGGACTGGGGGTTAGCCTCCGGGTTGGTCGTTTCTTCGCCGGCACCGTGCTCCGGAACTTCTTCCACGTCTGCGGGAATGAAGTGGTAGTTGCCGTCCGGGATGGCGCCTTCTACATGAGATGCATAACTTAGGGTGGCTGTTCTGGAATTTCAGATTTCATTTATTTTATTCTAACTAACTACAAAAAGGTTTATTCTTTTATATAAATCGATTTCCATCTAGCTTACTTCGCATTTTTGTTTCTCCTTTTCTGCTCATCATTTTTATCTATAAACTTTATGACAGCTACTGGAGTATAAGAGTTAAGCTCACTCCAAAATTTAGCTAATTTTGAGCTACACATAATTTATTAAAAATATAACAAGTTGCTGCCAGCAGAATTGAATTTAATTCATATAAAATCGAAAATTCACCCATTTCAGGAGATCTTCCTACTAAAGCTAAGCATCAGCATGAGGAGCGCTCTGGCCAAGTGATGGCTCAAAATAACCCTTGGGTAGTCCTCAATAATTTTCCATCCAAAAACACATATTTAATTATTTACCATCCTAAACAGAGCAAAAATTAAGTTCCTCACTTTTCACAGGTGTGCTAACAAGTTTTTAGTCCTCTGGAGCAAAATGGCGATTTTTCACTGCCCAGATTATTTTTAATGATTTCTGCACTGCAAAAAGACAGGAAATACATCTAAATTCATAACTGGAGCTACCAATCATATTTTTGGGTCCCCTTTGGACACAAGCTGTCCAAAGTCGCTATACACAACATATCCAAAGCTCAACCCCAGCGGAGCTCTGGATTTGAAATGGTGCACAACTTTAGGTTTTCATAGTTTGAATTTCAATTCACATACAGCTCGTCAAAAGTACAAACATGTCTAATAGAGATTGTAGTTTAGACTCTCACGAATCCAGAGGGTATTTTAGTGCATTTTTCTGATTTTTGTACGATTTTTAATGGATTTTACAAATTTCGGGAAAATCAAACCTAGACTTAAGAATCTTTTTACGCAGAGAACCCTAGATCTTTCAAAACTTCGCGAACAAGTCCCTGAACTTTTGCGCAGAGACCCCTAAACAAAGGTAGACGATGAAGAAAGGTCCCTGGGACCTCGCCGGAGTTGCGCCGGGCAAACTACGGCGAACTAGGCACGGGGAAGTGGGGGGAAATGATCCTGGGCTCACCACGAGTCGTTTGAGGACGGTTTGGAGGCTGGGGGAGGTCGGAGTTGTGCCGGCGACGAGGAGGTGGCGGCGCGGCTGCCGCGGCTTCTACGCCGGCGAGCTCGGGGTCGTTGCGGAGGGGGGGAGAGGTCCTTGAGCACCAGCAGAGCTTGGGGAAGCTAATGGCGTGCTCGAGGAAGCTCGGGGACGGCTCGGAGTAGGGTCTCGACGTGCGGGTGCTCCGGCGGCCGAAAATCGCGATTTGGGGGAATTCACGAATTCTCGCCGGAGAAGGGACAATAGCTTGGGGAAAAATGGGGGAAAATGGAGCTGGAGTAGAGGGCTAGCTTTGTGCGGGACGAACTTGGGAATGGTGGAGTGTGGAGGGTGAATTTCTCGGAGAAGCTCGGCTCGGTTCGCGCGGCGCGAGGAAGAAGAAGACCGAGCGAGCGCGGGGAAGTGGAAATGGCCAAGTGAGTGAGTGAGAGGAGGGGTGTGAGTGCTTGGTGGAGTGATTGAGCACGCAAGGGAGGCACTGTGCGTCCTCGGGAGCGTGCGAGCGCGTGGGTGGCTGTCGCGGTCGCCATTGATGGCGCGCGAGCTCGAACAGAGCACACACGCGCGGTTGGGCGTCAAAGATCATCGCGTGATGAAGTGGAGATCCTCAGCAGAGGCTTTGTCGCGACGCGAATGGACTCTACCGCCTGCAGTGCGCTCGGCGCGGCGCGAGCGCGCGTGCGGCCACGGCGGCGCGCGACCGTATGATGGCGCTCCGCGGCGCGAGGCGAGGCGAGGCGACAGCGGCGAAGTGATGGCTCGGGAGTGGCCGGACAAGAGCTAGGCGATAAGCGCCGGCGTCCGCCGCGGCTTGGCCAGCTCAGCGCCGCCTGCGCCGCTCGCCGGCCACGTGGCGGCCGAGCTCCGGCCAGCGCAGCGCGCGCCAGGGGCACTGTAGCATGCCCGTGGAGCTCCGATTTCCAGATTCGAATTTTCTCCAAAAATTCGAACTGAACTTCGAAACGGGTAAAATTAAAAGTTGGGGTCTGAGGTGTGGGACAAAACTTTCGAGCTTGGACCAGGCACTTCGACCAGGCGCTACGGCGCTTCGAGCTTGAACCGCGAGCTCGAGCTTGCCGAGCCTCGAATGGTCGGAAACGCCACTCGAGGGTGAGTGCCCCCCTCGAGCTTGGCTGCGAAGCCTCGAGCGTGACGGAACGTCGCTCGAGGGTAAGTGCCCCCCTCGAGCTTGGCTGCGGAGCCTCGAGCGTGACGGCACGTCGCTCGAGGGTAAGTGCTCGAGCTTGGCTGCGGAGCCTCGAGGGTGACGGAACGTCGCTCGAGGGTAAGTGCCCCCTCGAGCTTGGCTGCGGAGCCTCGAGCGTGCCTGAACGTCGGGGCCTCGAGGGTCCTATCGTGCGGCCTCGAATCGTGACGGAAACTACTGGCTAGGCTCGATCGTGACGGACATAGCTCGATCGTCACGGACATAGCTCGATCGTCACGGACAATACTGACTAGGCTCGATCGTCACGGACATCCCCGCTCGAGGGTTATCGAGCGGAACGAACGCCGTGGCGAGGTTGTCGCGAAGGGCTGTAGGTGATGACAACTACTCTTTTGGTCCGAGATTTTTAAGTTCAGCACCCAAGTCTTGAGATTTCAGTTGGGTGTCCAAACAACCCTTGTTTTTGAATTATAATTGAATTTTTGACGAATTTTTGAATTTCAACCCAATTCCCTGTTGCATTGATTTTAATTGCACTTTTTAATTCTTTTGACATCAGAGATGTCACAGCCTACCCCCTTAAAGGAATCTCGTCCCGAGATTCGATTAAACTTAGAGATAAAGAGGGGAGAAGAAATACCTCGGCTTATGATAGGATGTCGGGGAAATTCTTCCTAAGATAGTCCTCGGTTTCCCACGTGGCTTCATCTTCGGAATGATGGCTCCACTGAATTTTGTACATTTTAACTCCCTTCCTTCGTGTTTGTCGCTCCTTCTCGTCGAGGATCTTAACAGGATGCTCATCATAAGAGAGATCCGGTTCAACCGAGAGTTCGTCTTGTTCAACAACCTCGGTCAGAACACGAAGACACCTCTTGAGTTGAGAAACATGAAATACATTGTGTACCGCTGAAAGTTTCTCGGGAAGCTTCACTTGATAAGCTACCGGCCCACATTGCTGAGTAATTTCATACGGGCCGATAAAGCGAGGTGCAAGCTTTCCTTTGAGTCCAAATCTTTGTACACCCTTGGTCGGGGAAACTTTAAGATACACGTGATCACCAATTTCAAACTGAAGTGGCTTCCGCCGCTGATCGAAGTAGCTCTTTTGCCGTGACTGGGCGGTCTTTAAATTCTCCCGAATGATCCTAACCTTTTCTTCTGCTTCCATCACAAGGTCAGGGCCATAAGTGTACCTCTCGCCTGCCTGGGACCAACACAACGGGGTCCGACATCTTCTACCATATAAGGCTTCGAAAGGTGCCATTTTAAGGCTCGCTTGGTAGCTGTTGTTATAGGAGAATTCAGCCAGAGACAAACATTTCTCCCAATTCTTCCCATAATGGATAACACAACCTCGAAGCATATCCTCAAGTATTTGATTTACCCTTTCCGTCTGCCCATCGGTCTGTGGGTGATATGCCGAACTACGGATCAGTTTGGTGCCTAGGGACAATTGCAATTGCTCCCAAAAGCGGGCTACGAACGGAGCACCACGATCTGAAATTATCGTCTTGGGTACCCCATGTAGGCAAACGATCCGCTCCAAATAAATTTCTGCGTACCTCTTAGCAGCATAAGTGGTATTGACTGGAATGAAATGCGCGGTCTTGGTAAGGCGATCCACAATTACCCAAATAGAATCGTGGCCCTGAGGGGTCCTGGGAAGTCCAACAATAAAATCCATACCGATATCTTCCCACTTCCAGGAGGGAATAGGTAGAGGTTGAAGCGTGCCTGCTACCTTCAAGTGGCTGGCCTTAACCCACTGGCATGTGTCACATTCCGACACATACGTGGCAATTTCTCGCTTCATTCGAGTCCACCAAAAGTTTTGTTTCAAATCTTGGTACATTTTGGTGCTGCCGGGATGGATAGAAAATTTAGAGAGATGTGCCTCATCCATAATCTTCCTCCGGAGTTCCGTGTTTTTGGGCACCACGAGGCGAGGCCCAAACCACATCACTCCCTGCCCATCCAATCGGAAACACTTGTATTTCTCTTTTACCTTCTCCTTAGACAATTTCCTTCTAAGGATTTTAATGCTCGCGTCATTTAATTGGGCTATAACAATCTGATCGTGCAAGGTGGGTTCCACTGCAATATGGTTGAAGTACCCGTGTGGAACAATCTCCAAATTGAGCTTTGCCATTTCGTAACACAGGGTGTCGGCATAGGACTCCACGGAAAGACAATGACAACGAGCCTTGCGGCTTAGCGCATCCGCAACTACATTAGCCTTCCCGGGGTGGTAATGCACACTAAGGTCATAGTCCTTTGCTAACTCCAACCATCTTCGCTGCCTCATATTCAAATGTGCCTGAGTGAAAACATATTTGAGGCTCTTGTGGTCTGTGTATATGTTGCAGGGAACACCCATCAAATAGTGTCTCCACATCTTGAGAGCATGAATAACCGCTGCTAACTCAAGATCATGCGTGGGGTAGTTTTGCTCATGAGGCCGAAGTGCTCGAGAAGCATAAGCAATCACTCGGTTTTCTTGCATGAGAACACAGCCAAGACCGGTGCCTGATGCATTGCAATAGACATCATAAGGCTTGGTGCAATCGGGCTGAGCCAAAACTGGGGCTGAAGTTAAATGTCTTCGCAAGGTGTGGAAGGCTTCCTCACATTTGTCATTCCACTCAAATTTAACTCCCTTCTTCAAGAGTTCGGTCATGGGCTTTGCTATCCGAGAGAAATCCGGAATAAAACGACGGTAATAACCGGCTAAACCCAGAAAACTCCGAATCTCGTGGACAGAGGTAGGTGGTTGCCAATCTAGCACCTCTTGTACCTTGGTTGGATCCACGGATATGCCATCCTTGGAAACCGTGTGACCTAAAAACTTCACGCTCTCTAACCAGAATTCACACTTGGAGAACTTGGCGTAGAGCTGGTGATCTCTCAGCCTTTGAAGAACAATGCGAAGGTGCTCAGCATGCTCTTCCTCATTCTTAGAATATATAAGAATGTCGTCAATGAAAACCACCGCAAACTTGTCTAGTTCAGACATGAAGACCGAATTCATGAGGTACATGAAGTAGGCTGGGGCATTGGTGAGTCCAAAAGACATAACCAAAAATTCATAAAGCCCGTAACGTGTGGAAAAGGCAGTCTTTGGAATGTCACAAGGCCTGATTTTGATTTGATGATAGCCAGAGCGTAGGTCAATCTTGGAGAATACTCTGGCGCCAGCTAATTGGTCAAACAAGACGTCAATATGGGGAAGCGGATACTTGTTCTTGATGGTTACCGCATTGAGAGACCGGTAATCAATACACAACCTCAAGGAATGGTCCTTCTTTTTCACAAAGATAGCGGGACATCCCCAAGGTGAAACACTTGGACAAATAAAACCCTTATCTAGCAATTCTTGGAGTTGAATTTTCAATTCAGCCAATTCGTTGGGCGGCATTCTATATGGTCTCTTTGATATAGGTGCCGTGCCAGGTTGTAGTTCAATCACAAATTCAATGTCCCTATCCGGCGGCATCCCTGGTAAGTCATCCGGAAATACTTCGGCATACTCACATACCACCGGAATGTCCTTTAGTTGGGTTTCGACCATGGTATAAGCACGCGTATCGACGCAAGTCCGTTGTGGCAGATATAGCACACTCGGGCCATGCGTAGGCTAGTTTATTTCAACAACTCGTTCCGCAACATCTAGGACAACCTTATGTTGAGTCATCCAATTGGCTCCTAACACAATGTCAATTCCTTCCATTCCCAGCAGAATCAAATCAGTAGGAAATGTTTTACTTCCCAGCCTGATCGGAACCTTGTGGGTGACTTGGTTGGATGCAATTTTACCTCCCGCAGTTGATATCACGTATGATGATTTGGTATGGTAAGATTTTAATCCGCATTTCACATGAAACCTTGTGCTTATGAAACTATGTGTTGCCCCGGAATCAAACAATATCACAGCAGGTTGAGTGCAGATAGGGAAGGTACCAGTCATGTCTGGGGCTCCCTCGGGTAAGTCGGCCAAGGTGGTGTAGTTGAGCCGTCCTTGCCGAACTTGCACACGCTGCTGCTTGCCCTTGCCTTGCTGATTTCCCGGGCGCTGGTTTTGCTGCTTGTTCTGCGGGCAATCCTTGATAAAATGATCTTTGCTTCCACACTTGAAGCACTGATAGCCGGCTCCAGGGCGAGCTGGCTGCTGCGGCGGTGGAGGGAAACGAGGCGCGTTAGGCTGTGGCGGCCTAGCAACCCATCCACCTCCCTGAGGTGCCCTGGACTGTCCCTGCGGTGCAGCCGGGGGAACCAAGCGGAACCTCTGCGGCTGCGCGCTCGACGGTCCAGCGGGAGTCTTCCTCTTCTTCTCCGCCTTGTGCACCACATTGGCGTCTTCCTGGGTGATGGCAAGGTTCACGAGATCGCCGTACGTGGCAGCACGGGTGGTGGCCAACTGTGCCTTCAACTTGGTGTTAAGGCCACGTCGGAACCTCTCTAGCTTCTTCTCGTCGGAGTCGGCGTGATGACCCGCATAAGGGCACAGACCATTGAAGGCCTGGGAGTACTGGAGCACTGTGCGGGTACCCTGGGTCAGCGCCAAAAACTCATTCAGCTTTCGCTCTACTAGACCGGCCGGAATGTGATGAGCTTTGAATGCAGCTTTGAACTCATCCCACTCAACTACATGACCCTCCTGCTGCAGGGCCAGGTAGTTCTCCCACCAAAGGAGAGCTGGGCCGCGGAGCTGCTGCGCCGCGAACATGACCTTGCGGTTGGAGGTGCAAGGCGTTGCCAAAATGGTGAACTTGGACTCGATGGCTCGAATCCAGGTGTCGGCCTCCAAAGGCTCATCAGCTCGAGAGAAAATCGGCGGGTGCGTTGCCAGAAAATCTTCGTATCTGGCCACCTGAGGCTGAGGGGCCCGTTGACCTCCCTGCTGAAGCATCTGCTGCTGCATCATCTGCTGCTGATGCTGCAGGTTCCGGAGGAATCTCCGTTTGCGTGGCATAAAGCAAATCATATCT